>NW_010589479.1:0-54221 GCF_000705375.1 Tinamus guttatus
AAAAAAAAAAAAAAAAACAACCCAGACCTACTGTAAGAAAGCTCCAGCGCCAGTCAAGTATTTTCTGGAAGTGAAGTGTCCTGTTACATAAACATCCTTGAAGCTTTGCAGAAGGGGTGACGTTCACATCACATATGTGGGGCCTGACTAATTGGGCTTTGTGTGTGAGGAGTGGGGACGGGGAGGATGAGGAAGTGAAATCCCCGAGGTGCAAGCAGGGCTGCTGCTTCCCATGGCCTGTACTGTGGCTTACGTGTTGCAAAGGGGTCTCGGAGTCTTCGGTACCACGGTGCTGAACATGGGGAACTCTGCAAGCATCACTGACGAGCCTTGGCCCTCCAAACTGACATGGAAAGTCTGGAGGGACCTGGCACAGTGGTGCCCGTTTGGATAGCATGACTCTGCCCCGAGATGGCCATCATCTCATCTTAGTTCAGTGGTCTATCTACACATAAAGAAGGTGCAGACCATGCAGCTTCTGGCTTCTTCTACAAATAGTGGGAGAAGGGGCTCCTAAATTCAGGAGCTCTCCATTACCCCTCTGGAGGAGCTGGCATCTTCCCCCCGGCTGCCTGGGGAACCTAAATCCCATAGCTGCCTTCGATTCCTGAAGTTAGATGGCATGAACACCCCTCGCTTGAGCCCCAGGACTCACCCCACTGCCCTGTACCTTATGCAAAGCGGTGCTGCAGCACAAGTCAAGAGGCACCGCTCTGTTTTGTGGGCACGAGGAAGCTTTATCACCAGTCTCAGACAAAGCAAATGCACTTTCCTCC
The DNA here is from genome assembly GCF_000705375.1 of Tinamus guttatus. The sequence goes on from NW_010589479.1 coordinate 777, forward strand.
CCCAGTTCTTCAGGGGAAACTATGTATAGCAGGCATGCAAGTAATGTAGCAGTGTCAACTATAAAATTCTCACATATATTTTTCTACATTTTATGTCAAATGATTTGCAGACTTTTTTTTCTGCACAGCAGCTCTCAGGGTAGCAGTTTAGATTTAGCAACTAGGATAGCAGAGAAAAGAACAGATTTACAAGCTGGAAGGGCCAGTGCTGAACTGGTTAGGAAAGAGTAAATCCGAATTCCCAACTCTTTTTCTTTTCACAGCTGTTAAGAGTTCAGTGGGTTGAACTGCAATCCTTCAAGTTCATCTGTTGACTCCAACACAAAACTATTATAAACTGTGCCTCTAAAACACGTGATGATACATTTCTTGAGAGCTATTTATTCCAGCTGCAGCAGAGGAAAGTTTTCAGAACAACTAGCATTTCGCAGAGGAAAGGTCTCCTGAGCTTTGCAAAGGAAGGAATTACTTGCATACCAACGTAAGTTGCTTTTTTTTTTTTTTCTCTCTCCTCTATCCTCTTCAGTAAAATAACACTTCTAATTTTTTTACCCTGTTGGAAACCTGGTCAAGCAGGAAAAAATTCTGATTAAATATCTAGCAGATTATTTCTATATAACATTCTTTCTTCTTTAGTCATGAGGACCGAGGGTCTTAGAATAGAATTTGATATGATTTAATATTGTTTTCTTGTACCTTAATGTTATCTGTAACTACATTTTGCTCAGCTACAATAGTAATGCAGAAGTATTTTAGACTGTGCAAGCTTCAATCAGAGATGTCTTGCAAGCTTACAAATTAGAAGTAACAAAGAATAGCTTGGAGCTTTTAAAAGTGGGTATTTTCTGGAGCTGTTTCTTTTAAGTATTTGGTCCAAAGTTTGATATCTTAAATACATGTACGAATTTTCCTCCAGGCTTCACTGTTGTAAAGCAGTTTCAATGCTGAAGATGGACCATGCAAACATGACCCAAACCATGCTCAATGCTGAAACCCGTAACGTGGAGAAGAGCAATGGCAATGAGTATTTCTACATCCTGATAGTAATGTCTTTCTACGGGATCTTCCTGATAGGGATAATGTTGGGCTACATGAAATCTAAAAGAAAAGAGAAGAAGTCCAACTTGCTTCTGCTCTACAAAGATGAGGAGAGAGAATGGGGGGAAGCTGTGAAGCCTCTACCAACCATATCGGGGCTGAAAGCCGTGCAGATCCCCATGATGCTGAACATGCTGCAGGAGAGCATGGTGCCTCCTCTGTCCTGTGCCATCTGCTCCATGGAAGGCAGCAGCGTGAGCTCCGAGTCCTCTTCCCCAGATGTACACTTCACCATCCAGGAGGAAGTGCTGGATGCTGAACTAGGGGAAGCGTCAGAAACGCTTCTCAATGAGAGCAGCGAGGGCTCTGCAGAAAACATCCACAAGAACTCCTAGCAGTGGCAGGGGCCACTGCGTCAGCCAGCAGAAGCGTGAGTAGATCTGCCACGACGAATCCGTGATCCTGCTTTCCTGCTCTCCAATGGACTCTCAGCTGGTATCTCTGCCCCGAGCCCGACAGGTTCCTGAGAGCTAGGAGGAAAAGGAAGAAGTGTCGCCCAAATCCAAAGTGTAATTTTGCACATAATCAGGATGCTTAATATTTTACATTACTGTCTTTTTCCATAAGAGCGAAGAGTAAGGAGAATGTATATATATATATATTTTTTCTAATGAGGTAACTATTACTGCCAGTGTCTCCGCATATTTCAGAACTCTGTAAATATCTGGGAAATGTTTAGAAAAGTTACCCTAGCACAAGTGTTCTGTTGTTAAAGCCTATGGGTACTGCTCATTCACGTAAATGACAGATAAACTGTGATAAACAAGAAGTACGTCTAACATTTTTCATATATATATATGTATATATGTATATAAAAAAAGGACAGACAACAGCAGATTTGCTCAATGAGACCTCAAGGGCTGAAGCTTTGTCTGTGCTGTGGTTGACAGGAGATTGCACCATAGCTGGAGACTGACCTAACCTGAATTTTGGTACTGGGGAAACAATGAAAGAAAAAGGACAAAGAAATAAAGAGAAAAAAGGAGAAGAAAGAGAGAGGAAAAAAAGAAAAAGAAAAAGGAGAAAAGGAAGAGACCCAGGTTTCCAGGAGACTTGTAAAGCTGGAGTTCAGGTCTGTGCCACTATGCTTTGCTCTGGTTGTACCTGTGCAGGCTGGGTCAGGCATGCCAACTTCTGCAGCAGTCCAGCCTTTGGCAGAGGCACTATTAGGAAAAGTGGTTTTGATTTTTGTTTTTGTATTTTTAAAGACGTGTATATTTGCTCACTAAAAGAAAAGATCTACAAGTTTTTAAAAAATATTTGTTATAATGTGTAAGAACTAGAAAGGCTTGAACAAATGCTGCTTTTTTGTTTGTTTGTTTGTTTGTTTTGAAAAATGGACAAAGTTCAGAACAGGATTTAACCTAGCAAGGTTGAAATTCTGGCCCTATTGAAGTCAACACCTAAGTGATACTGACTTCAGGGCACATGCACAAGATTTTGTGCTTCTCTGCTGGAATCAAATTCTCCATTTGAAGTCAGTTAAAATCTACCAATCCATATCACTAAAGAATCTGGTCTTTCTGCTCTGTTTAAGCCAGTGTAGGTAAATGTTGTATTACTTCTGTTTTACATTTTATTTTATCAGCCTGCATGTGACACATGCATTTCTATAAAGTCAAGAGTACCTACCTTTTAAAACCACCACAAACCTCTCCCCTACTTCAATGGTACTGTGTTTTCATTTTATTTTATTTCAAATGCTTGTGATCTTAGCTACTAAATTATTGCACTGTTAAAAGAATTAATGTTAATATTTTAGCTAGTTATGATTATCTCAATCATACATTATTATATTTTGTAGTAACTTATTGCAACATTTGGATTAGTTCTGAAGCATGAGGGCTAAAGAGCCTGAACCTAAAACATTGCACAGGAAAATGCTCTCAAAATGTCTTCACATATTTCCCATGTTAAAATAGCTCTGTGATTTATCCACTGGCATTAGGGCTTGAGAGGCAGCTTGAAAAATATGAACTTTGAAAAGCAGGAATAAACCAAGGCAAGCGACTGCGGTAATTCTGCCATGTAGAAGCAGGAACTCTTGTTTTTTGGCTGGAAGGGTTAATGCAGTGGTGAGCCCTGCAGTTATCACTGCATCTCTCCAACAAGAGCCCCGCTGTGTAAAGGGTTTGATTCAGTTCCTATCGCAGGCAATGGGAGCCTTGCCATTGACTTCAGTGAACTTTGGATCAGACTGTAAAAAGTTTTTTGGTAGATTTACTCCAAAAGGGGCTGTTTTAACTTTGAAAGAAGCCAAATGAAGTTTGGCACTTTGCCTGGAGTCACTTGAATCCTGAAACTTTCCAAATGAGACTGACATGCGTGAGTTGTCACATTTTCCACTGCTCTCCCCTCTTTCCTTTTTTCTTGGTATAAATGTATTTGTAACTGTAAATGATGTATATAATTCCTATCACTAAGTTGTATATAATTGTCTCATGTATTTAAAGTTTATTGTCTCTACTGGCACTATTTTTTATTTAAATAAAGAAACACATTTTCTGGAAAAGATTCTGAGCTTTGTTCACTGCTTCAAATAGTTTTCCAGTAATGATTCTAGGCAAGTTTTCTACAGGATCTTCTCCTTAGACCCTTTCTGAAGTGTTCCCTGGTTTGACAGCAGTGCTGTGCCATGGGCTCTTGCCATGGCTGAGCTGGGAGCTCCAGCTCTGCCTGGGCTCCGTCCTGGCTCCTGAGCACCAGGCAGTTCCCTCTGTGTGCTGTGTGGGTGCAGGTGCTGGTGGAGACTTCTCTGCATGGGCTTATTTTAGATTGTTTCAAAAATCAGCTTGCTCTAATAACAGATCTTTTAGCTTTAATTATATTATAGGTGCAAGTCCCCACAAAACTTGTTCCTCTGTGCTCTGCTCTCATTCCTGGTTAAATAATCCTGAGGTCTATTCAAAAACTTCTGTGGACCTAAAGCTACTCATCAGCAAGCCAGCTTTTCCCTCTGGAAGTGCAGCTCTCATGGGACAGCTGCAGACTCCTGGAACAACTGTTCAGTCGTGTTGCTTCTTCCTTGTCAACTAAGTTGCTGTCTCGGTGTTTCAGTGTTTCCATTGCCACGACAATGAATCAAGTGACTTCTGACAGGGTTGGTGATAAGAAGGAAAAACAGAACAAAACGTAAATTACAGCTCTGCTCTGTGGATCAAAAAGCTGGCTTGTTCCAGCAGTTGCTTGCATTAAATTGAGCCACCATCCAGGGAAACACTGTGTGCTTTGGGGGCTATTTGCAGTGAAGTTAGCTAGTAAGCATGCAAATGTGACCACAAGCGAGAGGGAAGCATCCTTGGCATGTGGAGAGATGCTCGATTGGGAAAAGTATACTCGGTAGTTTGGCACACATCCATTTCCTGGGGCATTTTTCTTTGGGCACATTAATACATGCATGGCACCAGGAGAAAAAAGATGCAAAGGAGTATTTTAGCTTACGTAGTTAACTGGAAGTGCCACTGAATGCAACGCCGTGTCAAAGATGGTGTGGTGACTCAAGAGTACCAGGTAATTATTGTTCCAAATGGAAAAGGTGCTATCAGTCTTGAAAAAAGTTCTGAATGGAAGAAAGAAATGTACCCCTATTAAGCTAGATTTAAATCCTGTTGACTACTTAGGAGATATAGGTACTGCTGGTTTATTTAAGCTTTTTCAACAAATAGAAATTTCCAGTGTGCTTTAGTAACTGAATTGAATCAGATTCACAGCTAATACATCTTGGCTTGAAAGAAAAGATAATGGCTTGTAATTTGACTGAATTGAGATGATTTTATTTTTACAAATCCATTGTTTCTCAAAAAACCCTAGCAATTAGGCTCCCATTTCCTGGCAGTACTCTGCTTTATATGTTTGCTGAAATAGCTAATATGTGTCTCCTTTGACAGAGAAGGAAAAGATAGTTGCATGTCTACGTGCTCCAGCTCCGGGAGCTATTGTAAAGATAAATGCTGGCTCTCAAGACTACCAGGTGGGGATATGTGACAGCAGGTGTCAGCTCTGCAGCCTAAGGCCTACCAATAGTAGTAAGTATGTCCGTGAGGTTGGTCAGTCAACAGATTGAATCTGCTGAATAACTGAAGTGGAAATGCAGAAGAAGTCTCAAGCCAAGCACTTGACCGGATGGTAAACGGGAGAAGGTGACAGGAACAAGATTACTCCAGGAGTGTTTCTCCTGAGCACACGCATCTCTTGGCCAGGTACAAGTCATCTCACTTTTCCTGTCTCTTTTCTCTGAGTGCTAATTCTGGTGAAGTCTTAACAGACCTGAACGAAGGTTTTTTTTGTTTGATAGGATGAATGTGGAACAAGACGTGGCACGCACTGCCTTGCTGGCTTACTCTCCTATGCATGGGGACATATTTTTGTCACCCTTGAGCCTTAAGGGAGTCCCTGTTGAGGCAGACTTGGCTATGCAGCTATTGATGAGCTTCATCCTAATTACTAGCCTGCCCTGTTGATACGGGTCATTCATAATCTCTGAACATGTCCAGTGATGAAATTACCATCGTGACGTGCTACTTCCTTCATAGCTCCCCACTCAGAGGGGATCCACTCAATGGTCCCTGTCCTAGTAGAAAAAGTCCTTCATGAGGCTGGTGCCAGGTACCTGAAAACTTGTTCCTTCCTCTCACAGGATCTCCCAGGACAGCCATGCTCTGGATGAGTGGAAGAGTTAACCAGGGAGGGGAAGGCTAAAGAATGGAGGAGCCCCAGCTTTCCCAGGCTGGGACCCAAGTCCCACATTGGTAAGCAAGGACAGGAGGCTCATGTGTTTGGACCTCCACACAAAAGTTCTCTCTCCTTCTTGGTGGACTCACAGTGGGTTCCCTGGATCTGCCCCATTTTCAGATATGTGCCCGCACCCACGTGAGAAATCAAAGAACTTCTCCCTCGTTTGGAAAGGAAGCAAATATAGAGAAAGGGACTATTTTGTCATTTCTGTGTCTATTTAGGTGTTGGACAATGTCAAGAAAAGGAGCTTCAGCATTCTCTGTGCCGAGCTTCTGCACAGACTGTATGGGACCTTTATTACAACCATTTCAGCCAAGACAAGGTGAAACCATGCGCCTTTAATTTAAATTTCAGAATTTAAATACCATACAAAGAAGGAAGGAAGCCCTATCACATGGTAGGTAAGTGGCCAGATAAGTATAGATACAGATGGTCAGCGGGATGCAGAACAGTATGCAGGATTGCTCCAGACAGTAGGATGCAACTGTGCCAAAGCTGGACCAAGCTCTCCTGTATTTGCTGATCCTCACAGGTTTGTGTTCCAGTCTGTTCACATCTAATTGTTCTAGTGGAAAGCTGTTATTTCTCCTTTAGTTCACAGCTCTATTTTTGGTTCATAACATAATTTTTGGATGCAAGAATCATAAAAAATTATACAATTGTTTAAGCTACTGTTTTTCTAAGCATTCGTATTTGCCACTGTATATTTGGTTGATTAGCTTTAGTAGTCTTTCCATTTTTGCATGCGTCTTCATTTCCAAGTGCATACAACTAAAAACAGCTGCAAGATCAGCCTTCTTTTTCAGTGTACTGACACATCTATATCCATCTCCTCTAGGGAAGAAAATGTAAAAAAAAAAATGAAATCAATGAGCACTGCACTTTTTCAAAAGTTAATTTTGGTTTGGTTTGCATTTGGATAGTATTTTGGTTTAGTCCTGGCTAGGTTAGACTGAGGTTTGCCACCCCAAAGAACAACAGCAAAGACCACCGGACAGTGCATTCCCAGCCAGGCTCCATCTCCCTCCTGGCTCACCTGTGTTCCTGGGAAATCTGCTTAGCTGCTCTGCACTTCACTTCCTTATCTCTGTGCTGCTTATATTCTGGACTGTAAGATGATGATGTCTTCTTGACATATGTGAAATACGCATGATTCTCTGATGAAAAGCATGGTATAAATGCAAAGCAATTGTCAGCCTAGGAACAGTGGGCTCTTGACTTCCTTGACACTACCAGATGCTAAAGTAGCCACTAGCAACAAATGATGCTTGCTAGCATCAGTGGTGGTCTGGAAGCTGGCAGCTCATCCTGCTAGACATCTTCAGGCCAAGGTGAGGTGTGAGCGGGGCCTTTTTGTCCAACTGATAGGAGAGAGGAGGTGCCAGGGAGCAGGGCGATAGACCTGGGGTGTGGGATGCTAAATTTCCTGTTGTATTGCTTTGCAAAACCTATCACCCTGGCTAAGATCCTCATTTATAAGCAGGAAAGAGGAACACATCTTCAATACATGTGCCTGAATGGAGAATAAATACACTGGGAAGCTCAGGGTGCTGAGCTCTGACAGCAAGGGAGCGAGAAAGGATGGATGAGTTGTTGCTCTTTGCACTCTGAAAAGGAATAGCAAAATCCCAAGGACGTCCTTGGGGTTGGACTCCAGCTGCTGACACCAGCACGAGCCCTCTCTGGCCCCTGCAGCTCGGCGGCCCGGGAGCCGGCCTGCGGTGGAGCAGATCCGCGGCCGGGACAGCTGGGTCTCATCCCAGCAAGGCAAATGTTAGCCGAGCAGCGCGGGCAGGAGGATGTGAGAGACAAAATGTTCACAGGAGATTCTGAATTGCTTCCTAGAGAATACACAAAAGCCCAGTCTTCTTCTCATCAGGAGGAAATGCAAACCGGGTGCCTCTGAGGACGTGTATCCTCTTTCTTCCCCTTCAGACTACGATAAACTGACCAAGTAGTGTTTCCTGTAAGGGGGAAGGGAGGAGCAGAGTGGGAGTAGAAAAGGCTGCTTGCGTTTTTTAGCATTAGGAATGGAGTTATGTAGTAGCGGATAAAAGACTTCTGAATTTTACACAGTCAGGCCCCAGTGATGTCCCTCTCAGGATCTTAATAGAGCGTCATTGTTCTTACAGATACCTGGCGACCCACTGTTATTGCTGATGCTGTCAGTAACAGCTGGCTAATGAGCACCATTAATTGCTCTGCAGGGTGCTCACGCTGTGCTCCTGCTGCCATGGCAAGTAGGGGACTGTTGATACATGTAGGAGCAGGAAATGGTGCTGGACCTGCTGAAGAGCATGGCTGGAACACATCTCCAGGCTGCCTCTTCCACACGCAGCACTGCACAAAAGCACTGTGGGATGCCTGGGGTTGTGTTAGTTTTTATCAGCTGCATGGGGTTTTACACCAAGGGATGCTAGTAATGACCTTTATATCACTGCTGATTTCGGTTAAAAGGGTGAGTGTTATCTGGGAAATGACAGTGAGGCACAGGGGTGATGTGGTGGTAGCACCTACCTGTAGTTATGGAGGAGCTGTTGTGCCTGCATCAAAGGAAGCAGCAGCAACAGCTCTGTGACATGCCCCAACTCCTGCCCTAGCTGTTTGGTATTAAGCATAATTAACTTCAGTCACATCTAATTAGCTCCTATTTGGCCGGAGCAGGAACCTCCAGCCGATTCTTACTGTGAGGTTTTTTTTTGTCCTATATTCATCAAGCTGTTAAAAGTGCAATGTGAATGAAACACCAGAAGGAAAAGAGACTGTGATTTGTCTCTGCTGAGTTTCACTGTTAAGCAGATGAGAGCAGGGACTGGCAGTGTGATGTATGCTTGGTACTTGCTGGCCTACAATGGCAAGAAAAAAGGAAGCCTTTGGGCTGTGTATTCAAGTTTTTACCACTTCAGATGAACTATAGGTACCACGTTTGGCATTTTGGGAGTTATCTGCATATTTATTTATGTGTTATTATTACTATTATATGATTCATGAAGGACACTCAAGGTACTGGAGGATTCCTTTTGTTAGTGAGAAGAATTTTTTCCATAGCTTCACTTCCATGGTCTTTTGTCTTGAGAAGAACTGTCATCAGTAAAAAAGTGAATGTAATAATTCATAGGGAATAGAGAGAGCTTTGGGATTAAGTGTGTCCTGTAGAGGAATATTTGTGAGATACACACGTGCCAGGGAGAGATTGCAGAGCCAGGACTTTAGAGTGAAGTACGAGGCTCTTTGTGTCTTTGTATTTATAATGTCTAGACAGTGAATTTTCTGTTTTCTTCTGCTGAGAACGGTGCCAGTCTGATCAGAGCAAGTCCAGTAAATGGACTTCTATATGCATGTGTGTTCCTTATATAACTTTTTCTTCCCCATCAGTACCATTTTTTCCATAGGAAAATCCAGGGAATTTATATTTTGAGGCTCCTCCCTACCTTTCTTCTCTCTTTTCCCCTACCTAGCACAGAAAACACAGTTTAAGGCACTTCAGTCGGATTTATATTTCTTAGTACTTCCAGTGCTGATTTTCCTCTCTCTTCAATAGCTCTATATATTTCCTATATAAAATTTACACACTGTCATGTGCTTAACCTCAGTTTTATAGGGGCCTGGAAGCATGAGAGACTGTTAATTTTACTGGTTATAAGCGGGACACCGAGGTGGTCACTGCCATGGCGGGTCACCAGGCTCTGCAAGCTGGGACAGGCCTCGCATGGGGCTGCGACTGTGCCGGGGGCCAGAGGCGCCCTCAGGACATGGGAAGGGTGTTTGGTGATTACAGACCCTGCCTCTCCACAGCCAGTTACCCTTGGCAGGGCACAACCCTCTCTGGGTCCCACATGGCAGCCTGGAGGGTGACAACCTGCCCCGGCCTTGCTCCCACGGGTGCAACTGCGGTGGGGACGGGGGCTGCAGGTGGGGCCTGGGGAAGATAACCCTGCCTGGCCCAGCCTCACCAGCCAGGAAGTCATCTTTTAAAAGCAATGTCACTCCCTTTTGCCTTTTTTTTTTTCTTTTTCTTTTTCCCCTGTTTGTTTTGTTCCCTCCAAGCTCTGGAAACGTTCACTTTACTGGTACGGAGCAACTTCCCCGAAGACGATGCAGGAGATTAATGGTTTGCTGAAGAACAGGCAGGATTTAGCCTGTCATCAGGAGACCCATAAAAGCAAGCATGCAAAACGCGTGATGGAAAGGGAGAGCGGCCCCTTGGCGCTGGCAGGGCTGGGGCCGGGCCATGCTGGCGCTGCGGGGCCGTTTCCAGCAGCACCGTGAGCCCCGCGGTCCCGGAGCTCTGCGAGCCCCTCACTGTGCCCCCGGGGTGCAGTTTGCTTTGAGTGCACCTTTGCGTATAGGAGGATTTTTTCTCATTTTGTGCAGGAACACATGCTGCTGCGTGAGCGGCGCGCCTCGCGCGTCACTGGGAATGCACTGATGGCAGCCGGGAACATTTCTCCTGGAGCCCGCGCAGATATCGCAAGTGATCCAATTTGAAGCATTGCCTGGAAAGTGATTAACTCCTTTCAGGCCTGCTCAAAAAGGAGCAGCGGGGCACAGACTCCAAGGAGTCCCGCACGTCACTGCTGCCACATCCCCAGGCTGCAGTGCTCCATCCCAGTGCTGATCCATCAAGGCAGCTTTGCTGCAGCAGCAAAAACAGCACCTTTTCCCTGGCTCTGTCATCACAAGCTCCGTTACTGGGGCTTTCTGAGCGTGTGGAAATAATGACTCCATGCGTACCCCATGTGCCAACTTGATGACTTGGCACATGCACAGCTGTTGTCTGTGCTCCCTGCCTTCTTCTAAATTGGCCCAATTTCCCTGTGCAGTTGCTGGCCTCACCTGCTAGCGCCAGTCAGAGTGCTGGAAAATGAGCGCTGAGCTGTCATACCGCAGCCAGCTTGTTTGGGAGTGGGTTTCTTTGGCTTGGGGTTTAAAGTAGCCTCTCCGCAGATTTGTTAGGACAGTTCATCCTTTGCCCCGTTACCTTCAGCCCAGGATCTTCCTCCTCTGGCAGCTGCCCTTCCCAGGAGTAGGTCTATTTAAGCAGGCTTCTTTCTGTATATAAAAGCAGAAACAAAAATCAGGCAGTAAAAGAATTAAATATGCATATCTTTCTAGCTCCATGTATTTCTTTCCAAGCTGATAACAGAGGGGTTTGTGCTGGGCTCTTCCCACAAGAGGCAGCTCCCCGTTTCCCATTGCAGCTCCAGCAGGCCCTGGAGCCTGGCACACTTTCCATGGGCAAGTTGGATATGTATCATCCTGCATAGACCTTCCTTCCTGGGCTGTTTTACCACTTTCTTGCAAACAGATAATAAACCCTGCAAACGTCTGACTGCACCTTCCGGGTGCTGCTGCTGATGCTGTTAGGTCTTTTGCCACTACCTGAAGCACGATGCTCCTGCTGCCCAGCAAGCCTGGCACAGCACATTTACTGCCTAGTTCCCCAAGGCCAGTCAAGTCCTCTCTAAGCAATGCTGTATGCTGATCACCGGCTTTCTCTCCACTGCATCTTTAATAAGAGCAGCTCTGACAGCGAGCCATACCTGGTACAGCTCCTTTTAGGAGCTAGGAAGGGACGTAGCAGGCTCTGGTGAACGTGTCCCAAGTGATTTGGGTTACTGTTTTCTGGCCGTGGCTGCAGGGCTGAAGGAAGGAAGTCACCTTGCATGCGGTGGCAGTGGCAGCAACAATTTGCAGCACGTGCCCACCCAAAGAGAACCTTTTCTGCAGGCTGGAGTTGGCTTTGGTGTACCTTGACCAACATGTCCTTTTGGGTGGCTCCGTATGTGAGGGCGGTGCAGTCTCATCTGCTCTTCCCAGGGGTTCCGTATTTCCAGTGACTTACGAAAAGGGCAGTTCTGCCAGGCGCTTGGTGACCTTTAATTCGAGGAGCGTTGTTCCAGAGGATGGCTCCAGCGGCTTCGTCTGCTGCATTGCTTGCAGTGATAACGCGATGATGAGCGCCCTGGAAAGCCAGACCACGGTTCTGTAACCGTGGACTAATGAAACTCATGGCGAGCTCTGTCTTATCCAGCCTGCGTGAAAAGAGCACCTTGTCTTCTCAAATTACTGTTGTTTAATACCTACAGAGAGATGCTCCCCATGAGTCACCTGGCCTGCCAAAATGAGACAAAAAAATCTGGAGGATAATAAATCTGTTGGGAAAATGATATTTAGGTCATCCTCAAACTACTTATGAATTTATACCTAATTCTGTAACAATTTTTTTTCCCCAGAAGTGGATGGATGGGGCAGTCAATGTTTCCTTTTATACAGTAACTCAGTGATTAATGCCTTTGCTCAGAAACGATGAATCCCTCTATCAACCCCATTCTTCACCCAACTGGGTGAAGTTGGGTTATTCAGTGCCACTGAACTACTGGTGCTTTTGAGCATCTTAGGAAAAGGCAGCATGCTCACCATTTCTCCCACTGCATTGATGTCCTCACAGTATAAAATAAGCAGTTCCTGAATCAAAGAACAAGAAATGGCAAATGCTCTCTAGTCTGGCTGTTAGCACATACACAGAGAGACAAAAAGATACTGTATTTCATTTACTGCTCTGGTGACTGCTTAGAAACTGGTACAAAAACATTTTTTGGGGGGGAGGTGCAATGACAGTTAGCATTGAGCTGCTGTAGATCTGTCTCTGAGTTTCATGAATCCTTGTATGAAGCAATTTATTAGGGATCTAGGCTTTAGAAACCTCCTAGGAAGGCAGTGAATGTGTATGTACTTGGGAAAGGTGTGAGGTGCTTTCTAACTAGCAGGGAAGACTTATAAGATTACAGTGGGCAGAAAATGGTAAATACCTTAAGCAGATCCGTGCCTGATAGAGTTAGAAAACTGGCCTCCAACTTTGTAACATTCTTGTTCAAGAAATACATTTTCTTCCCATGAACTCTCTGGCTCCCTTTCCCTTGAAGCTTTCTATGTTCGGTGCCTGAATTGATGATGTGGTTAAGATCAAATTCAACCTGACAAAGCAAGTCAGAGGATGTGAAATCCTCTCTTTCTCTAGCCTTTCCTGTGGGGAAGTAAATGTCACTTCTGCTTAACAGAAAGTTGTTTTGCTAGGGATTGAGACTTCTGGATTCAGTGAAATCACACGAGCACTATTTTTGTTTTCTCTTTGTTTTTCCTTGCATGGATCTACTTGGGGTCCTTAAGGTGATATATTAAGTAGGGATTATTCGGTGCTGGCTGCTCATTCTTCACTGCCCTTCTTGGCAGTTGGCTTCTTCTGAAGACTGGGCATTGCCAGCCATGGGATGAGGCATGGGAGTCAGACAGGAAAGTGGGTTTTGCTTTGTGCTGGAGTACTCTAATATTTGGAGAACAAATATGTGGGTTAAGGGATGACACCATCACTCTGATTTTTGCTTGCAGTTAATACCTCCTAGCTAGGTTGTCCTCTTTATTTTTCTTTTTCTCATGCAGAGTAAAAAGGTCTATGGCTCTCTGAGAGGGACGTGATAACTGATCAGTATATAATAAAGCATCAGATTAATGTCAGCCTTAACATATTAAATTGGATTTGCTTCTTTGATTATCTGTTGGGAAAACATGAACTGTAATGGGAGCTGTTCTGTTAATTAGGGTCTGCCCTAAAGTATGCTTTTTGCTCTGGTTGTCCTGGCTCTTGCTGTCCAAACCCCATATAATCTAGAAGATTTTCTTTAAACTTTGTACAATCTTTAGATATGCTTTTATGAAGAAAGAATTTAAATCAAAAATAGAGGGAGGTGGAAGGAACAGGGTGACAGGAAAACTATCTGTGGAAACAGAGCTCAAAACTACTTCTTTCTCTGAAATAATCCTCATGAACTTTTTTGAGACTAACTTTCATGACCTAACGTGTTATATTTATATTGCAATATAAACATTTTAACTTTCATGACCTAACATGTTATATTTATATTGCAATATAAACATATTAATACCTGAAAATATGTGGTCCTTATGTTTGACTTTGTTACTTTATGTAACGCACAGTTTAATCTCAGTAGCCTCTTAATAACAAAAAAAAAAAGTTGATTGTTTTTTACTGTTGAAAAGATATTATATCCAATCTCAATGTTCTGTGGTTCTTTATTCTTCTTTTCCATCTGCAGGTAATGTACTCATAGTAGGTCTTGCTTGTGGTTAACTGCAAAGTTTAGTCTTGATACTTCATAGCGCATGAGGCTAGGAAGAAGTTTCTCCAGCCAGCTGGGAAACTTCGCTCGGGGAGTTGTAAATGGTGTCTGTGCTAATATTTGTGTGTGTGAGGAGATGGATCTTTGGCTTTTTCCAAATATGGCGTTTACACTTCTAAGGTTAATGCTGCCTTTTAACCACATAATACATCACGATGGCCCCAAGCTCTCCCTCCAAATCCTTTTCTGTGGGACAATTTCTGCTCTTCCTTGCATGTGTGCTGGTGCAACGTGGTCTGACTGATTTTAACTGTTTCTCACAGAGGTTTTATGGTACTTCTGGTTTAAGAAGTAGAAGCTTTTGGAACAAATGGATAAAAATGAGTCTTAACAAACTGTTGAGGCCAAATGGTGCTGCCCAGGAGTTCTAAAGAAATTCAAATATTAAATTTACTGAGCTGTTAACTGTGCCGTATAATATATGACTTAAGTTGGCCTCAGTGCCGAAGGAATAGCAGCTGACAAATGAATGCCCATTCTTAAAGTGTTCTGGGGAGGTTTGGGTTGATAAGTATGTTTTCAGGGAAAACTAGTAGCAGTTATAATAAATAATAGAATTAGTAGACATGTAGATAAACAGGCTGAAAGGGGAGGTCACATAGCTTTTCCACAAAGAACCCGCGTCTCACAAATCCATCAGATATTTTTGAATTATATGGTTAGTACTGGAATATCTCAAAATCCCAAAGTTCGTCACTGAGATTAAAAGATGAGAAGAAACTTTTATTGTTGCTGTTATTCATTTTGTCCCCCTATAATGGAAGCGGGTGCATCGGGTCAGTGGATGGTAGTAATTAAAAGACAAATAGAATATTAAGAAAATAATCAAAACCTACTGAGAAGATGAAAGAGAAAGCATCATTGTACCACGGCTAGGTTCATGGTTTTCTCGGCTCTTGTGTAGTCTGTGCAGCATTGATCCTGCTATCTTAAGCAGTATGCAGTAGGTTAAGAAAAGATGAGGAATTGGTGACTTGCAAATCTTGAATTCAGAGAAGATATGGGAGATGGAGGCTGGGAAAGGCATATCATGGGAGCTACGGAAAAGGCAAGTAGTGAAAGTGTATTCACTATTTCTCATAATGTGAACTGTAAGTACGCAATCAAATAATCAGTTGGGAGGTTTAAAACAAACCCCAAAGCATACTTTTTTTTCCACATAAACATAATTAAATGATGGCATGCCTTGCCACAGGATGTTTTGAAGGCAGAAAGACTCAAACCATGATCACACAAATCAATGGAAGAAAAAAATCCGCCAAGGATTACTGGACACAAATCTGTAGATACAGTCTCTGGCTGAGGAAGTTTGGATCTGGGAGGATACACTAGGGAAATACTGCTGCTTAATGCTTGCTCTAGGCAACCCGGCTGCCTGAGGAAATTCAGTAGATGAGATGACCTTAGACCTGATCCTGTTCTCACAGAGCAGCTGGGGAATTTCCTTGCTATAATTCAGGGAAGCCTCTCTCCTCCAGATGTTATCCCTGTGAAGGTTTGACTCCTGTGGACATATGTAAAGATGGCAGAGTACAAGCGATTTGTGTTATATCCTGCAAAAGATGTTTGTAGTCCTCTGCCCAGGCTCATCGTGTGATGGGACGAAAGAAAGGAGATGATCTTGCCTCTCCATTTCCTAATGCAGCATCATAAAGTAGGGCAAGTTTGATGGAGCTTCCATGAGCCCAGCAGCTGCACAGCCACCCATCTGCTTCTTGCTGTGCAGGGTCACCTACTGCTCTACCATAGCTGTTATGTACCCTTTAAAATCAGCGTAAGAGTTTTCAGGTCATTTATCCCCAGACTGTAGATAGGTATAATTTAAAAGTGAATGTCAAAAGTTTATTATCTGTCTTTTTAACAGGATTAAACCATTAATTGAAGGGTATGCAAGATATTTTTGTTATTTCTGATGCTAGGGCCGTGTCCAGTAAAATTTGGATGGGGTATTTTTATGGGAGTTTTTGGGGGATTATATATGCATGTGTGTCCTCTCCCTCTCCCTTTCTAACAAGTGAAGTGAAAATCCCACATGTTTCAAAAATGGGCGAAAGGAGTTTGCTCACTTTCCAAAAAAAAGTTCTGCTTCACTAACTAAGAATGGAAAATTTCCACAGAAAGGATTGTTTGGGAAAGTTAAGCATGAGCGAGCACAAGGATTTTTGCAATCTTCATGTAATAACTGAGATTTTTATGTGTGATAGCAGTGTGTAGAACAGTAGAGACTTCTAAGAACACAGTGTTTTTAATGTCTTCATGAGCACTATTAGTAATCAGTTATGCAGATTCATTTAGGCAGATGATTAATTAGGCTGACTTTTTTGACTTTTGAGGAAGTTAGCTTTTATTTCCCATGTGTTATTCCTAAAAAGTCCTCATAATACTCTTAATATTCCAACTTCAAACCAAATGAATCCAAATCCTGCAGTTGGAAGGCATATGGAAAATGTTTAGATTGGAGCATAAAATTCATCTGTGCTCTAGAAATTCAGCGAACAGCTGTGAAAATCAAAACCAGATGAGTAATTGGATCTGCTGTCTTTGGGAACAGAATCCAATAGATGGTTTTAATTTACCGTGCACTTGAATGCTCTGTACAATCTTGATGGGAATGCAGCTAAGAGGATGAGTACTGATGAGTGGTAGCTGTGCTGCTTTTCCAGGTGGGCTGTTGGTGGGACTGACAGTGGTGTCTCCTGTGTATTTTTGGATGTAGTAGCTGCTGCTCGGCTGAAGGAATTTGTATTATGAAGTTCTGTGTCTGTATTATCTGAAGTTCCCCTGAGCAAAGGGAGGGCTTCTGCTGCTCGCCTGGTACTGTCTTCAAACACAAAAGAAATAAAAGTGGAAAGGTAACTGCTTTGTAATTGAAATCAAATGCTGGCTGTGTGAACCTGAAGAGCTTCTTCATGGCGCCTGGCTTCTAAGGAACATGAAAGGTAGCAAAATAGAAGCTCTCCTCTCATACATGTGTGCATGTCAAAACATGCAGGCATGAAACCTACCCAGCATTTTCAAAGGCAGAAGAGTGCCAACTGAGAGCAGAACATCCTTCTGAATATTCATTGGCACTACTTTGGAATAGGGATATACCTTAAGACTGAAGCTTTGAGGATCCCTTGGTGGAAGTTGTTTTGTAGCGTGTTCTTCCTGCAGAAGGGAAATCCAGTGTCTAGGATCTGTCAGGCAGGGTGGGCAAGCTGAGCAGGTGGGAGGTTGGAAATTTTTGTCCAGGTTTCCAAGCTAAGGAAGCCTGACAGTGCCGCACTGCCACAGAAAGCAATGGATTTACCAGTGAAAGACTCTATTTACTAAGCTGTAATAGAAGTTATAGATATCTTGGTTTGGAAGCTTATAGAGAAATGAAATGAACGGAGGCAGCTTGTCCTTTAGAAGCAAACCAAGCTTCAGTTCTTTTTAATTTTGCATGGGCTTTGCTTATACAGCTTTTCTTTAAAAGATAATTCCTTACTGACGATTGTTTGATAGGGCTTTTTTTTCTAACTATTTACTGGTGATTTATCTGGTATTTTACACATTACCTGTTGAAGTGTGAGGTTAACTTATTTGAGTACCTAACAGTTAACATCCTGTAATAGAAAGCCCATAGTAGGGTAAAGGCTGTCAAAGTCATTCAGAAGCCCAGATTAAAATCTTTGGGAGAAAATCCTAGTACTTCATATATTATTGGTGGTGTTAACGTGCTGATGAATTCTCCAAAGCTTTTTGAAAGATTTACTGGGCATGGTTTTATATTAGGAAAGATCATTGATTCTTCATCATAAAAAAGGTACTCGGATAACTATGGTTTAATTATTATATATTTTACTGGTCTATATGAGCTACTAAACTAAATTCCTTACTCTTTTATTTGCAAGAACACTTGAGTCATTTAAAGATTTGTGACAAAGTTGCCCCTTGCATTATCTGCAAGTGAGGGGTATTGAAATGATATGTTATACACCATAGTAGCTCAGCAAAATTGCTACTGGGTCCTGGCAATTTATTGCTGTTCATCTCCTAGAACTGAGGAAAAAGCCCCTTTTCATCTGAGTTTGAACCTTCTTCTCAAATTCAGTCCTCAAGAAAAATAGCTTTAGGGAGTGAACCTGCTCGACCTCCTTTATTGCAAACACTTAATGGAAAGAACTCTTCAGCTTTTCTGCAGTGGACTTATCTTCTCAAGTGTTTGTATCTTTATGATCAGTTATTTTCAGAAACTTTTAAAACTTTTTCTTGTTGTCTTAATATACTTTCAATTTAGCAGAATGTATTTTCTTTTCTCTGTTTGGCCGTGACTTCCACATTTTGAAATGTCTTCCTACTCCTAATACCTGTTTTTGCTCAGTTCTTTAGCCACATCACCCTTTTCTCACTGTGACTCTTGGATTCTCACTCCTGAACTCTATCCTTCTCTTTTGTCAGGTGATCTGCAAGCTGAGAGCCTTTATATGATTATTTTTGAATAGACTCTCTGTTGCCTGCCATTGCTTTCTTCCTGTAGCTGCTCTTATAAAGAGAGAGTTACATAAAAATAGGAATAATAGTTAAAAGAAATGTCAAATTTAATAATCCGGTGGTGGAATTCTGAGGTGTTTTGTGTCCTAAGATCATATTAGAACTGATTAAATTGTGATCACAAAATTACAGTTTTTCTGACATTTTCCTTAAACCAGATCTTGTGCTGACTTGCTACTTTTCTGTTGATTTTTTTTCTGACTTTTTTCCTCCCCAAATTAACTTTTGTTATAATCTTAAAAATCTTAATTTCTGAATCAAGCCACCGCATGGGCTTTATCCAGCCATTATGAGGCAATCGGAGCTGCCCGTTCTTGTTATCTGCCTTTGCAACCTCTCTAAACTCTATTAGCATTTTATGGTCCCTTTTGCCAAACTGGCTGGATTTGACCTATGCTTTAGTAGGATCCCGTAAGTGAAGTCTATACAGGAATTAAATTTCAGCTGATAGGGAACTGTGGCACAATTTTAAGCATTCATTTTCTTCAGTTTCTGTAACTGTTTAAAATATATTTTGACCTTTTGCACTTGAAAGACTTACTGTCGTCTTGGAAAATGTTTCACTTAATATTATAGCCTCCTAAAGCATGGCTGAAATATCACAGCTTGCTTTAAATATAATGGATATTTCAGATCATGTTTAAAATTTGGAAGCTGCTTGACTGTATTTGCAAAGGCCAAAACCAAGATCTCAGCCTGAAAAATCTCTGATTTCTTTGAAAAAGCTCAGATATATGTATGAAAACTCACCCCACCTCTGCCAGAACAGCTGTATTAGTTGGTACCAGTTAAATAGAGTGAAAATAGAGTTTCTGCAGTGGAGAAAAGGAAAGACATTTTAGACAGGCACAATTAGCTGCTTGGCTTTTGGTCTTTCACAAATGGTTTCTGTTGGAGAGGCTGCTTCAGACAAAGGCCAATTTGCTCCTTGCACAGCGCAGAACAACTAATTTATATCATTCAACAGAACTGAAAGCAGCTGATGTTATTAGAAAGAAGGAGAAATAAACAATTTTGTTGTAGAAATGGATTGAACAGTGTCTTTTGCCAGGGATAACTAGGTTGACCTTTGACACTTTGCAGGCCGAACTACAGTGATGGGAATGAAAGTTGCATAATGAACTACAGTGTTGTAGAAAACATGAAACACATCTTGCTCTTGCAATAGACATCATACATCTCGAGAATAAATTCTTCATTATTGGCTGGCTCTATTTCTACAAACTTTGAAAAGCACATAAGTGACTGTGTAGTGTCTGAAGTCCCATCCATGTAGATATTGCCTTTCTTGATTGCCTCACCAGGACTTAAATATAAGTCTGTAAAACGTTTTGAGAGTATATTGCAGTGATTATATACTCAACAGCCAACATGTAGCTTACAGTTCAGTACAGAAGTCTAGGAGGAACATTGCTTTTTTAAAACAGAACATAATGACAGTAAGTAACATCTTAAGAAATAGCCTGTGAAGAAATAACATTGTACAAGAAATGGTCATTACAGACGTAAGAAGCCGCATTTTGTAGCAAAGACGCACCCTAGTCCAGGATCTGGTCTGATTTCAGTATCTGAGAACAGAAATGGATAAATGCCCAGGGATGAATGTGAGAACAAAGGGAACATGTAAGATTTTCCTGGAAGGCCTCTCCCAGGCTCCAGCCATTGGATACTCGGGGCCTTCCTGATCCAGACACGTTCACTCTGAAGAAGGAAAATGTCTTTGGTAAATTAGCAGAGAAGACAAGCTCAAAATTCACCCTCCTCTCACCTTGAAAGCAATCCACTTTGTCTTAACCAATACCTAATCTGAATTCATTGGCTGACTGAATGCTTGGGAGAGCTAACCAGGGCAATCTAGCACACGTCAGGCCTCACATTTTTTCCTATAATATAGACATATCTAAAAGTTAAGGAAAGGGCAGCAGAATTGTACTGCTCAACTATTTTAGGAAACTTCATCTCTATTAAGAAGTGACTCCAGCCGTTTTCTGAAGGCAGAAGTGAGTAAAAGATTTTCACATGCAATCTACAGGTATCCAATTGTCATATTGGATATACTTGGAGCATATTTCTCCAAGTCCCTGCTTGCATTTATCTAACAAAACCTGAACTAACCTAGTTATCTAACAAGCCTGAAGAAGGAACATGATTAAATAGGTGGCAGGGAAGGAAAAAAAAAAAAAGTAAAATTACAAAATAATGCAAAAAAAAAATCCTGAGCTACTTTTGAAATTCTATTTATATCTTACTTATATTAGGCTGCACTTCTTATTCATCTAATATATTTTAAGAACAATTAAATCACTAGCTTTGTTTTCAGTGAAAATATGTAAAATGGATTAAACCATCAGCACGATTTAACACTTGATTTCCTGGTTGTACTTTCTGAACTTCTCTGAACCAAAGCTTTATATTTTATATTATTTTATTTTATGCTTGGCTCTGACCTCAAATATTTTCACTGAGCAAGACAAATAAAATAGATGATATCACTTTTCCACGTCCAATGAGTGAAACCTCTCTCTTGGTTCATGAAATTATTTCCATTGTAGCTAGTTACAGCTCTGTAACAACAGGAGTTCTTTCTCAGCCAGGCAAAGGGTTTCATTGCCAAAAAGTAGCTTACTCCGCTTGTGTGGAAATAAATGGAGGTACTTATGACAAGAAGACTGAAGCACTGTGCCATTAGAGACTGCCACGTCAAAAGCAGAAAGAATAATGAAATTTTAGGAAATGGGACTCTTGGTGCTCATTGTCCAAATCTCTCTCTCTTTTATTTTTCTTTCTAATTTCTTCTTCAGTAGTGCAGCCAAGTCATAAGTTCTCAGTTTCAAACTCCTTCAGACTTTGTTTCTGCACTTAGATATGGAACTTGAACTTCTTGAACTAATTTAAATTATTAGTGTAGAGAGAGGATCAGATTTTCAGACGGTTTAAGTAAGCCTAGCTCCATTTACTGCTATGTATTTAAGCAAGCTTGCAATAGCCCAAAGTAGTCAGATCCTAGCCCACAGTTGTCAAATTTGTCTTGAAAGTCAAAAAGATTGACTATATGGGTAAGCAGAGAGGTCTGGGAACAAACTTAGGCTTTTTGCAGAGCTAGAGGAAAGACTAATTTACTCATTTTATGCAACTACCAGAAGGACTAAGCAAAACTTGTTTAATACAGGCATCTGGATGCCGTAATAGGAGAGTCTCAGATCTGTAAGGGGCGATTTTTACCCTCCTTTGCTTTCCATGAGAGCGGAGTGTAGATAGCACACAGCCAATGTGAAAAAGCACTGCTTAAGTTTGTCAACTTGAAAAAACTTTCATAGACATCCAATCAGATTTTTAAATATTTTATTTTTATTTGCCAAAATAATAACTCAAAATTTAAATTTTGAATTAAAAGGTCCCAGATGAAAATATTTGTAAATTAAGGACTAAATTAAGACAAAGAACAGTTGGAAGTTGAGTATGTTCTCTCCGTGATCAATGAATAACCCCTGCAATGGAAGAAGGCTCAGCGGAGACAGCAAGGGCGATGTACCCAACCTGCCCATGGAGCTCAGGGAGTGACACAGGGTGTGACTGAGCACAGCTGTGGCATAGAAAAGCTGACAGTATCTCAACACAGGGAATACTGGAGTGTGACCTCCGTTGTAGATAAACAGCTCAGTGGATCAACTGGTGGTGTATACGTTTTCCCCAGAGTTCATCAAAAAGGTGTGAAAGTCTCCATGGGTTAACCAGTTTAGTATGTGGGGAGGGTACATGTGGCTCAGCTCAACATAGTGTATAAAAGCAGGACGACTAACAAAACAGTTTTCAAGAGGACAGCAGGCTTGAGTTGGTTATGATGCGTGTATTCCTTCCCAGAGCATGGAGATGCGCAGCATTGTGATGGTGATCTTGTTACAGACACCAGTAAAGGGAATCACGTCTTGCATTTAAAAATGTTCAGAAGCATAAAAAGAAGTAAGTGTATTCAGAATTTTGTGTGTTAATTATAAAAATAACTCTTCTTTGGAAAGCAGAAAAGTGCATATTTCCATTTTTAACGAGTGAATCACTTGGTTTTGCTCTTTAGAAGTTTTTTTTGACTAAGAAGATCAAATCATATTGACTGTACATAAACAAATCTCTTCAGCTGGTAAATAATTTGTGTGAATCACTTTTAAGTGCATGTTTACCTTTAGAAATGCTCCTCCAGACTACAAGTTTTTGATTAGAGAAGGTCAAACTGGAACTATGCTGATGTATGAGCTAAATGGGATTTTGCCACTCCAACCATTTGTAGAATCATCTGAATGTCTTCCAGTAGGATGAACATGTTTCTGCTCTTGTCCTCCCACAGGAAGGAATCTGTGATGGGAAGTGTCTTAGTTGTGTTTGTCCTTGTTAAATACATGTCACTATGCATTTATGCCAGAGAAGGAATGATGGATAAAGAAGATGTCATGATCCTTGGGTCCTGGAGGAATTTACTACTTTGTCTCTGACTGTCCCCAATAGACTTCTGTCTCCAAGCAGATGACCTGCAACCTTTACTGCAGAGAGCTCCATCATGCCCAAGCAAAAATGATGTTGATCACAGTCTTCCTTACAGAACTGAGTAATCCTTAGGCATTTTGGGCATAAACCATGGGGGGACTGAAGGTAGACTTGTTTTCACTAGTAGCAGCTATTAGAGATGAAGAGCTCAGGATGCTATGCCTTCTTAGTAAGATTCTTCTTTTTTTTTTTTTTTTTTTTTTTTTTTTTTTTTTGTTTTTTTTTTTTTTTTTTTTTTTTTTTTTTTTGCTATGGGTCTGTCTCTTCAAAGTACTGTCAAAGATAAAATACCCTGAGATATCTCTTGCCAAATCTGTACTTTTAAAAGCGGGTGGATAGACCCCATTTAGTTTGTTGAATAAGCAGACTGTTCGAAATGAGAGAGGTTGCTGGTATGAGTGAGCATTTATAGGAGAGAGCCTGAAACAGGGGACTGGCTACGGATGAACAGTTGTAAGGCTGTGTAACACCCTTGTTTTTAAGTAATATGGAGGTCTTTGGTTGAACAGCTTACTTTTGCATTGTTCTCAAACAGTAATAATATAGCGGAACTTATTTTTGAGGTAGTTAAAGTGAGAAATGTGACTTAACAGCTCCCTTTATGTTGCTGGACATCTAAAGACAGCAGAGTGCAGGCGCCAGCCTTTCTGTCCCCAGCTTGAACTCTGAGCCAACACTTTCCTATATGATGCAATAAGATAACTTTTTCTTGTGTTGTGTAAGTAGTACAGCATTTCGCCCTGCCTTTCAGCCCACCATGTGTGTTTGTATCTAGTTAATCTTCCTTGTCTGTAAATAAAAATGAGCATATGTACCATGTGAGAATTTGTTTGCAGCCCTTTGATGTGAACAAAAGGCTGCTTTCCCATGCCTAGTCATCCCTCTCCTATGTAAATAGTTCTGATTGCCAAAAGGTTACTGGTGAATTTTATAAGTCATTTGTGAGCAGAGGGAGAATGCATGCTTGCTGCAGAACATTTTCCCATCATATATCCATCGGACATGTTATTTAAAAGAAATATTCAAAAGTATGGTTTAAAAAATAGCATAAAAATCACAAATATAATTAAAACCTTGTAGATACACCAATTTTATTTGGATCTTGGTGCAGTTCAGAGTATGTCGTGCTAGATAAATTGAACAATTTGGTGTGTTTCAAGCTGTTTGGGATTCTTTATTTGAGCAAAATCTCCTTTAATGAGACATAGGCTCCTGCATACTTTCCATGGTGAACTTCTGTCTACAAGTCAGCACAACTTTTCTGTAGTGCTCTCTGATCATGGGCACATGTTACTCTGCTATAATGCACAGAAAGAAAGTGGAGGTGAAATATAGCACAAACGAAATTCCAGGGGCTAAGATCTGTCTGATGACAGAGCTGTTGGAATATTCAATGAATTCAAGATGCTACCCTCCAAAACAGGGATTGGAAACAAAGTCCCCCATTTGACTCAATTACGTTTGGAGTGATGGCTGTATATGCTTCTCCTGTCAACAGTTTTCCAGTACAAAACCATTTAAACTTTCAAAATATTTTGAGATGTGGTCCAGATGTGATGTTTGCAATATGTACGCTGCTTTGCCCTTGCTTTTTACAAACCACGCTGTTACCCACATCTCTGCCCATAGCGGGGGGAGACCACTTTTCTTTGTTACTTTTCTTTGCCAGGAAGATGGCCCTGTGGGGTTCTCCATCATGAATGGAGCCACAGACCTCCCCACCGTTGTTGCCTGGCTCTCCCCTGTTAGTGGATACTGTAATTGTTGACTCCAAATTTGTGCTTTGTTGCAGCACCAGCACCCCGAGTCAATCTGATTCCTTGGATATCTTTTTTTTTTTTTTTTAATCATTTATTTATTTATTTATCCATTCTCTCCAGGCCCGGTGAGCAGCATAGTGTTTTCTCTTCTGTTCATATACATTCTTCAGTATTAGAAAATGTTGCTGAACTTTGTGCCTGGTTATCCTTCTTGTCAAGAAACAGGCCAGTTTTCTTCTATCTCCTTCTCTGATATTCCTTCCCATAATGAATTGTGTCAAAAGGACTTAGATAAAGCCTGACTGCAGCATCAGGAAATTTTAGCACTGTTCTGCTTTCTATCCTGTTTTATATCTGAATTGACTAAAGCATAGAGAACTCAGATTAAGTGACTTCCTTTAAGTCACGCAGCGAGCAGCTCACTTCAAATAGGATCCCTTGAGGATACTTGTGGTTCCCAGCCCTCTTCTGTAACCTCCAGACCACATTGTCTCCCTAATGCGCAGGCAATGAATTCAGTCTGAACATTAAATTACAGCTTTGCCAATGCAGTAAGAGTTCCCTGGGCTCCTATATTTGCTGTAAATTGAACTTTCCAGATGAGTTTCTCGCTGTTGTTTCTATAGTCTTCCTGCTTGACCATACCCATGTGGGGAACAATATATTTAGAGATTTTTAAGGCCACTGCAACACACTTGCCAGTTCTCATGCTAGCTACCCATCCTCACCCATTAAGAAGGATGAAAAGATGTCCTCGTGGCTTACTCTGCTTATCCTGGCTTTGTCAGTCATCAGTTGCTCAGCCTAGGTGGATTTGCGGTTGATTGTGGCCCTCAAAGCAAAGCTGTGTGTGAGCTCCTTGAGTGGAGACTTCCGTAAACTTGCTATGGAGAAGGAGATAGCAAGAGAGAAACTTGATAGCAGAAGAAGCTCTCCTGAGGGAGACTTTGCAAGTAAGCGCAATATGTCTTTGGATATCTCTATGGTTGTACGACTCTTTTTATCACGTATAATTACGTATAATAATTGGGCATGAAGATGGAGTCCACGCCTCACTTTGAGGCCTGTGAAGAAAGGCTTTCCTCAGTACGCTGCTTTGTGGTTCCCTCTTGTGAAATGGCAAGGGTTCGGAAATGCAGCCACTCTCTGATTTTTGTACATCCTGGTTTTAAACCTCATTTTCAGAGGCAGAAGAGGAACATTGTAAGCTGAATTTTCAAATGTTCTGAATTCCTGTAGCTCACAGACCACTGAAGAAAAGATGCAAAACAATTTATCTTAGCTGGTAGGTTATGGGATTCCTGAAGAAATATGTCTATAATAATGAAATCTGGCCTGTCTTCCTGTTACTCACATTGGGAGTTTATTCAATCTAATTGCTAAGGTTTACATTTTTAGCCAATTTTAGTATTCTTTCTGATCAAATATAATGAAAAAAAAAATCATCTTCCTTATTTTTTGCCCCTCGTAGGGAACGGATAAGATGCTGTGCTTAAATAGTCACATAAAATCTAGTTCAGTTCTGTTTTATGGGAAAATTATCTTTGGGCTAAATGGGAATATTTTGCTCCACCATTCGATGTTAAATCCTTTCCCTGATGTGGCACCATTTTGTACTCTAACTCTGATATCTCCTAAGCTTCCCTTCTCTTGTTCTGCTTTCCGTTGATATCATCTGACTAATAGAAATTATAAAGACACATCAGAATGAAGCCATTAAAATAACTGTGGCTAATAATACCCTCAAGTCCTTCTGATGAGCAAACTGGGAGTCAGAATTAATTCCTTTATGCAAAGACAAGAAGTTCCCACACAGAGTGCTAAGGATCATTTTTGTATCTCTGATGTTGCACCACAAACATCCCTTTTCTGTGGTCTGTGTAATTAACATATTCCTTTATTGAACATCATCTCTTTTTCCCATCCATTATCTCTGCAGTGCCAATGAGGCAGAGTAGGCCCTATGAACTTGTTTGGCCTCATGTTTACCAACTGCTGATCCACTTGGCTTGTGTGTAGAGTACCACTGATCACAGGGGTCTCCCAGCAAAGCGTTAGATCTTCTAAGGTCAGACAAGATCCAGAGGATCCTGCCCAATGTGGATGAGGCCTTTCACAACTTAATCACCACAAATATACCTTTTAAATTCATCTTCACTTAAATTTAGTCCCTATTAAGCCATAGAAAACCATGTCATAGCCTGAGTATGACGTGCTATAAATCATGGTTTGAAATGTGAACAACAATAATTTTGTGATCAGCCAAAACAAAAAATCCTGACTGCCCTGGCTGGGAAAATTAACAAAATGTCAGGATTCATCTGCTATATTTTGGGGCTCTATTTGTTTTATTTTCAGCTGGTCAACACTATCAACTAATAAAAGGTGTCACGTCTTCCCACACTTTCCTTGGTGCAGGTCCTTACTCGGACTAACAGCACATCAACAGTATTGCAATGGAAGCCATATGATTATCCTTATTTCAGCACATAATTACAGATATTTTACATACCTTATCAAAGCTATTCTTTATCAAAATCAATGCGCTTCATCAATAGCAAGGCATTTTGGTGTAGATATCATAGTTTCTTGACATGTTCTTTTCAGTTTCAATGTTCAAGGAGAGAGAAATCGTACGATTCAATTGTAGTGAGCACAGTGCGAGCTTGTCTGTTAATTGGCTGCTAGGTAGGGAAGCAATTACATCTATTTTCCTCTTTCTCATCCATTTTTTTTCAATAATTTACATGCAATTTGAATGTTAGGTAGCAGGAGCAGAACCAATACTTGTTGAATCCTAAGCAATTCGATAGTGAAATAATGAAATGGAAACATGTTCTGCTCCAGAGTTCCAGCCATTCCCTGCAAAAAGGCTGAAAGATAAGTAAATTTATGTTAATGGAAATCTTGTCTCAAAGGCTGAGCAAGATACAACCCATGGCACAGAAGTGCATTCAGTCAAACTGGGAGCAGATAATTTTGGAAGTGGAAGAAAAAGCCTTGTAGTATCCCTAGCAATTCTTTGTGTACATATAAATAAGTTTGATCATTGGAGGATACATGCATCTGTCCACTGCTTTAGTTCAGGCCCATCTCCAGTTTGAGATCCCAAGTGAAGCATTATCATAACTTGAATCATTATTTCCTGGAGGGTGCACGTTTCACAT
This sequence comes from Tinamus guttatus, assembly GCF_000705375.1. Next base: position 28,788 of record NW_010589479.1, read on the forward strand.
ACTGTCCTGCTGGGGCCTGGAATGCCGGAGCCTTGCGTCACTGCCGAGAGCGTGCTGTTATATAAGTGATATCCTAAGGAAAGGCCGTAGCAACAACATATTCCTCTTGGGGAAGATGTCTGTGAAAGCCTGTCCGTGACCTAGAAAAGTTGCTGATAGAAAGAGTTGCTTTCAATGAGCCTTCATCGAATCGGGAATCAGAATGCTGATAAAAGTTTTACAGGAGAACTAAGATTACAAGAACACAGCAAAGGTGGGGTACTAATAATTCCTTACTTAAAATAAAATAATAATAATAAAAAGAACCTTGGGCTCTTTAGCAAAGGCAAGGTTTGGTCTCTGGATCTGTGAGTTCTTACAAAATCAACAGAATCAGAGCTTTGTCTGGGAGATAAATACTAGTTAGTGCTACTCAGCAGTTGGTGTAAAATACTGTAGCAGGTCACAACTCAATAACAAAACTGTTCTGAGAAAGATAAAGGGAAATGCATGCATAGGTTACTAGCTTAATTTATGATTTTTCCCCAAATTTTGAAATTTGGAAAAAAATTCAAGCTGTTCTAGTAAGCATGAGTCAAGACTTCAGTGTGGAATGATATAGCACCTCAGGCTGCCTTTGTGGGGGAATAAACTATTCCATAAGTCAGGAAACAGAGGTGCAGCAAACTGGTAATAACTGTGCAATGACAGGATAAAACCATATTTATTTTTGCCATGAATTTACATTGATCCAAGGAGGGTTTATGTGTTAAAAATTTTCTCTCATCGTAGCACGTCTATCGCTTTCCCTGTTCCTCAAGATATCGTGTACTGCTCTTACTGAGAAAATAAGCTGTCCATACTGCTTAAAGTTTTTCTTTCCTTGTATGTTTTTGACTTGAATTTATATCATACCTACTGGTACAATATGCTACAAGGACCAAGCTTAATATGATCTGCAATAATTCTGAAGACTTTATTCTGCAAATTTATCTAGACAAATTTTTAAAATCAAATTGCAATTACCTTCAAGCGGGTCCCAGTTTCTCCAGCTCTCCTACTCTCATTTTTTAATTGGGGTCAGACTGCTTCTGTAGTCTTTTTCTATGAAATTTTGTCATTAATTCCATCTTCCTTGCCTTTAGCTACAATAACTGGGGTTATTGCTTGTAACCAATTCCAGACCTGACATATCTAAAAGCATCTCGCATGTCCATAACTTCATCTCTACAGCTTGTTCTATGACTTACCTTTTTCAGATCTCAAATGTGTCTTTGTAGTGTGTCTCATCTAGTGTGATATGAGATTTATGAAATGGGAGAATTACTCAAAACTTTTTTTTTCCTCCTAAAACTTTCTGCAGATTTAATAACTGTGTGGCATCTTAAGTCCTGGGTAGATTGCTAAAGGAAAAAATCTCATACAGATGTTGTTTTGAGACATACTTTCAGATCTTCTAATACAAAGCAAACAAATAGCTTTCTTTTTCTTTCTGCTATTTGATTTTTTTTTTGGCACAGTGTATGCATAGTTCTTTCAGGCCAAATAGCAGTGCAGCTGAAAAAATTGTCACAAAGTTCAGCAAAGGGAAAGTGAGAGCCAGGGCTGAGTCATTGCATGTATTGGAGCAGGGAGGAGGAAGGATTGGACTGTACTGAGAGAGAGATTCAGAAAATGCTGAGGAAGAATGTATCCCAGAGGACCTTGGCAAGATATCAAGAAACACAAGAAACAAAATAAACCACGGCTCCACAAAGGGATGGAAAGCACCCCCCACAAAGTCAGCCAAAGAACTTTCCATCACAACATCAACGTCAGTCCAACTTGCTCTAGTTTTCCCAAGACGCAGTGACCGCAGCACTGACACTTGTAGCAGTCCATCTAAAACATTGATCTGGCAGATATTCAGTGCTGGACTGGCAGTGGTGAAATTTTACATGTGCCAATGAGCAGCATGGAAAGGTGGGGGATGCAGAGCAGGGATGACCTCTGTGACAAGGACCTGTGCAAGAGACCAGCAGATCCAGAGAGTAACAGGTTCAGCCAAGAGTCCAGTGATAACCAGATCAGTCCATGGTGACAAGGCAGGTCCAAGATCAAGCAAAGAAGTCAAGTTAAGAAGGCCAAGTCAAGGTCCAGCAAGGTACAGTGTCGGGTGCAGCATATCTGTGTCGCTGTTCAGAGATGGACCAAATGCATGTGCTTAAACTCAGCTCTCAGCCCAATGGGTGAGCGCCTAAGTGAGACTTCTCACCACGCTGCACCTCACAGATTCACTGTTTTTGTGGACATTTGATCCAAGTTTGTACAGCAGGAGACCAGACTTTGGACTTGAGCAAACATGCCCTTAAGACAGAAAGAAAGAGACTGCAGGAGAGAAGAAGGTGGTTGCAGACTGGTCAGGGTGCTTAGAGTCTCTTGGTTCACTCAGGACCCTGAGAGCAGAGCCAGGGAATGGAGGAGGATGCAATGGGGCCAGCAGCAGGCCCTGGACTGTGGGCAGGGTAACCAGCATAGCTGGAGGAGATGCAGGGGACTGTTCTGGTCCCTCTTCCAGTTCTGTCACTCAGGATCTGGTCCATGCTTGCCAATGGAGGTAAATGGGATCTGTGCTTCTTAGAAAATAACGTAAGGACAGAAACCCCCCTTCTTTTGTCTTCTTTTTCTTTGTTTTTTTTTTCTTTCTGTTTCTTTTTCTTTTCTTTTTTCCTCCCCATATATTTTTAACCAAGCATTGTCACAGGGAAGTTGATCTGGTTCAGTGTTGCCTATGGTGACAACTCAGTCAGCCTCAGACAGGTAGCACACCAGAGACAGGTTAATCAAAGCAGACCTTCACTTCCTGTTGGTCTTTCAAAGTCCTGCTATATTATTCCTTCTCTCTCTCTCTCTCTCTCTTTTTTTTTTTAAAGGAGCGATTAGTGATGGTCTTCACAGTCCATTTCTTCATTTCAGAGATATAGCAATGCTAGGTTTCAAGACATCAGTGTTTCATGTACTCAGTGCAAAGGGTTAACTCACTGCCTTGAGAAATCTCCAGCTTTAGTTCCATAATACCTTGCATGCATTCACAGGATAAGAAAAGAACAGTGGCTCTTTGGCCCCCTGTGTCCCTGTGAGTATTCATGCTGGGGGAGCAGAAAGAAAAGAGTCACGCCTAACCAGTGACCTGTCTTAGTAAAACAATCTGAATGTCTTCAGAGGAAGGCAAAATAAATCCTTTAGTAGGTGGTTATAATACAGTTTTATCCACACAACAATTTCCTTTCCTTTCCATTAATTTTTGCACGTCTTTCTATTGCTTTAAAAAATAAACATTGTTTTTCTGTCCTGGGCCTTATATGTTTCAGATTATATGCCTGCAAGCCAGTTAACAATAATTTATGAAATAATCTCATTTTAGGTCCTTTTCCAATTCACATAAAGTACTTGCTAGTATATCCCTGGTTGTGTTGGTAGATAACTAATGTAACTGAGCGCCATTCTGCCATGCTCTGGCCAACCTAGATTTACAAGCAAAGACATTAATAGGCCTCAAGACTTGATAGGAGTGGAGAGAATCTCCCTTAATGTGGATGCTTTCTGATAATCATGTGCTTTTGAATCACTCTCTGTGATTCATGTGGAAAACTCTGGCTTTTCTATTTTTTCTATTTTATTTACTGTTACTGTGCAGTTAAGATAGGATTTTTCCTAACAGTTTTATTCTCTCTCTCTTTTTTTTTCCTTTGGTTTCTTTTCTTTCCCCTGTTGATTGCTCCCTCAAGCATATTGCAGTTGGCTGTAATGGTGGTAGCTGTTCATTAGCAGCTCCGCTATAGTTGCGAGTGAAGCCAAGCTCCTGAGTTTTTGGGACAAGGGTCAGAACATCCTCTCCCCTGTGTGCTCCAGAACGAGTTGTTCCAAGAATCCATCCTCCAAGGGTCAAACTTGCTGACATAAACTGAGTTTAGAAGCAAGCCATGGAAATCCTACTCTATCATTTCGTTAGATTTTGTTGTCCTTTTCATCTCCCAGTGTTTTTGCTCTCTAGTTTTCTTAGTGGAGATCAGTGACATGTAACTCTCATAAGGTGGTGTAGTTTCCTGGAAACCAAAGTCTGTAGATTTTGTTGCTGGTTCTGGCTGCACAAAATTATAGTAAGATTCCCTGAATCCCTTTGAAATGTTTCTTCTCTCTATAACCCCTGTTATTCCTTTGGCTTCTAGTGAGGAGATCTGCAAAGAATAGTTTAAGCCAAGTGAGTGCAGAGGTTCCCTCGCTTTCTGGTCGGTGGAGGATGGGGCCTTTTCCAGAAGGTGTGTGTGTGGCTAAGGTAGTTTTTTCTAGAAAATGTTATTTCTCTCTCTTTTGTCCATAGAAGAACATTAATATTGACTTGAAAAGATTCTTGTCACAACAGTGGTGCTCTTCTTTGTTATGCTCAGATTGCGGATCTCTACGGAATAGTCATCCTGTGGGTGTGAGGTTTCACAACCTCTGAAGAGCTCCAAAACTCTTTGCCCCCAAACCACTTCCTTGCATTATCAGAGCAATAAAGGACTGTCTGTGAGGTATTGGAGGAGAGAGGATGTAGATTACTGGAAAAGGGTGGGCATCAAATCCTACCTAAAGGAAGATGAGAAGGAAAAGGAGGAACTGTCAGCTAAGCCACTTATTTCAATACAACATTGAAAGTGGTATGTACTGTCAGTAGGAAAAGCTCAATAATTTTTTTGATGTAATGTGTGGCACCTTTCAGTTACATCTCAGAGTTGCATGCTATGAATATGACACAAGTCAGTGGATATTTACTGTATTTAATTCCATCACAGTAATTCTCACAATTACTTCTTTCAGTATTTCTAAATGATGAAACATGATCTAATTACACAACAAAGCCAGAAACTACTATTTTTTTAAATAGAAAAATCAAGCTCCATGAAGTTGTTAGCACACTATCTTTGATTGGTATTTGTATTTAGCTTTCTTTTCAATTTGGTTTAGAACACTGGTGATATCTGGAAGAGATTCTGAATGCTGTCTTCACCTATCTAACAGGACGGTATAGAGGAGATAGAGCAGATTCTTCTCCAAGCTGCATGGTAAACGGACCTGTGGAAATCAACCCAAGTTACAACAAAGAAAATTCCAATTAGATATTAGGAAAAAAAATCTGAAGAAGAGTGGTCAAATGCTGGCACAGGTTGCCAGAGTGGCTTTGAATTATTGACCCACAAGGACATGCAAACGTGAAAGGCAAGGCCGTGTGTGACCCTACCTGAGCTGGTCCTGCTTTGTGCAAGCTGGGCTGGAGAAGTCCAGTGGTGCCTCCCTGCAAACTCCCTCTCATTCTGCAGACACAGTGCCTGGTCTGAGGCACCGTGGACCTGGACTGCCATATTTTACAAGTGGTTCTTTATATTGCCCTGCTGTTATTACTTACATGACTGAATATATTCTCAGAGCTGTGGAAGCCTCCACTTCAACCAGTCGCTGCCTTGAAGAGCAATCGGAGCGCCTGGTAGCTGTGGCTGTAGCGGCAGAGGAGGGAGGCTCATCTGCCTGGTGGGTTTGTTCCAGACCACAGTAAAGCCACAGCTGAAAGTCCCCCTGCCACCACGGCTGGTGGGCAGCTGGTTTAAATGCAGAGGAGGGAGGCTGGCACTGTGAGCAGTCAGTCTAAGCAGAAATGAGCCTCTATCTTATGGAGACATCTAAAATCACCCCTAGCTTGACGAGAGCAACATCTATAATAACAACCCTACTCTCTTACCTGAAGGAGCTGACATTGCTTAACCTTAGCTTTGAGCATCAACCTCTTTGCTACTTACTGGCTAAAGCCTCGAACAGCGTTGTCCAAAGTAAATAAGTGGGAAGACAGGGCTGGAGTTGCTGGAATACTGAACATTATTCAGCTTTTCCCAGCACTGATGCAGGAGCAGGGAACGATGATGCAATACTGCTCTGTAATGGACCAGCACTCCAAGAAGCACCCTCTGCGTCAGGAGACCTGGAGGAGAAAGAGCAAAACGAGACCCGTGTCAGGGTGACTAACAATCTGTTTGCGGCAGGATTGACTTACAGCTTTTTGGATTTTTGTGGTAGTTTGACCTGTGTTTAGCAATTGATTTATTGGAATGATACTTTGAATTATATTTATTAAGGTTAGTATATAATAGCATTTCCCCCACTTGGCATTAATATCATGCATGCTCCAGTCACGAAGAAAAGATCTGATACTTACGCATTTAATGAGAAAGGGAATTAGGTTTCAGCATCCAGGAATGAGCACAGAAGACCTTGTATTTCACAGTGTGAAGCCTTGCAGATCTGGAAGCATTTTCTTGGTAAAAGGAAGTCCAGAGATTTTTTTTTTTTTTTTAGAATTACTAGTAATGACATGTTTTATGCTCTGTAAGAGTGGATGGGAAGCAGTGGGACCTTGACTTGAGCTGGGAGCTTCTAGACCTGGGATCCATGGCAAACTGCAGTTACAGGACCATAACAAAGGACTGACCCCTCACTCTAGCCATCCTCTTTCTCCTTCTCATCCTTCTCATTCTCAGAATGAGAAATTTTGGAAATTTAGGGCATCGGAAATAGCAGATCTTTTATCCTCAATTTCATGAGGGTTTGCAGTGTCTGTGCTTCCCATCCATGCAACAGAGATCTGCAGAAAAGATGGCAGAAGCCTGGGCATATTTCCAATATGTTTCCACTGTAGTGTCTTAAAAAAAAAAAAAAAAAAAAAAAAAAAAAGAAAATCTAAATGCTTTGGGTTTGGTTTTGGTGAATCAGCATTTTCCTATGGAAAACATTCCCTTGGAGAATTTCCAGTCAGAACGAAATCCAGCTTCAACATATTGCAAAATCCCTCCAGAAGCCTTATTTATAAGTAATTTTTCCCTTCCTTGGCTTCCCTATACAGTGAGAAAATGAAACAGATGCAAATAATGTGGTTGTAGGTATTTGTATCAGAGATGTCTGGTTTTGCCTCTGCGTATTGTGTAGAGACTTTTAAATATAACACCTGGAAGGTAAGTAGAATTCTTCCAGATTCCTTTGTGGACAAATGATGAGTTTTGAGTCTTTCTTTTTTGCAGTCAAAACAGAGGTCATGGGACATAAAATTAAAACAAATATTTCAGTATTGCTTTATAACTTGCTTGTAAGACAGATTTAAAACTAAGCACATTTTAATGAAAATGATAAATTCAATCAGACATTTTTGAATACATGTTTATATTCAGCTTTTGCTCATTTTGGTTCCATGTTTCTTCTGGCCAGTTATCCTGGATCAAAACATGGGTAAGGCAGTTGGAAGAAATATAACTACAAATCAGCATGTACAGGAGCAGTTCTTGGAGGGATAACTACAGCCTTTGTGTCTTGTGCCTTTATGAACTGAGCAGGTGTGAAGGCAGCCATCAGTTCAGGCTTTTAATCATGGGACAGCAGCTAGGAAGCTGTCACGTGAATTCACATCCTTAATCATTCCTTTAAAATAGGTGAATAGACCATCTGTGCAACACTCCTTAGATGCATTACGCCTAACTGTATGTGCAGTCCCTTCCTCTTTACTGGGTTAGCAGTTTGATGCTTTTTAACCTCTCCTCCTCCAGACTTTGCAGAGGGTCTTTTCCAGTCCATGTGAGCTGCCTAACCAGGATTCAGTTAATTCATAGCCTTTTGCCTTAAGGTGAGATGTTATATTAGGAGCAATTCAGCTGAGTTCAGATTTGCTCTGTGCCCCTTCTTCACTGGCTAAATGTTCACAGCTGAGCCTAGTGCACAGCGTCACCTGGGGAGCGTTCCCTCCTCATGAAAATCAGCTCCTCTTCCTTTGTTTTTTCAGGAGAAGGCAATATATCTTGATGTGTCCGGGTGATAAGAGCCTTTTGATCTGAGCCTGCCATGGAGATCAGGTACTGAGGGGCTGCGGAGCTGCTAAGGGCAATTTCTGGGGGTATGAGAAGACTTTGTTCCTTCTCCAACTTGGTGGTCCCTTGAGGTAAGCCCTTCTGTAGCATGTGAGACTTCATGCCTTCACACACTTAAAAAGAGCCTGTTGTTTAATACTCTTTTATCCCTGAATGTTTGGCCTTGTTGCTTATGCTGAAGTGGAAGTGGAAGAGGAATGTCCCAGTTAATTGTGGTGAGATCAAGGATGTCAGCAAGATATAATCCCTGTATTTAATATCTACTGAAAGGGAAAATGGACAAAAACTTTGAATTATACCTTTTATGGTTCTAAGCTAGAGCAGTGTGCCATCACAAACATACCACAGCTACTTGGAATTGTTAAAGCAGCAGTTTGCTGTGCTTCATGTAGATTCGGAGAGGGTAAAGGCAGGGAGCTGTGGAATTTAATTAGGCTTGCTTTAATGGGAAATAAATCTAAGGCATTAAGTCCCAATTAGAGTTACCTGAAGTCCAAGCATGTTGGATTCAGAATGAAGGATTTATGTCTTTCTTTAATTGGAGCTATTTTTAAAAGACACCTTCTATCCTAGGAGAGAGAAAATTTTCTTTTTCCACATATAAAGTTGCAAAGAATAGAATTTTAACAAACATTTTCAAACTTGACACCAAAGTTAACTTTTGGGTTTTTGAGACTCAGCATTTTTAGCATGGAGTTCATTAAAGAATCTGACTTCATTTGAACTATTTAGTCCTAAATCTGAAAATTGACAAACTGGATTAAGCATTTTCTTTAGACCACAGCTGGGAAGAGAACATGCCATAAACCACATGGCAATAAACCCCCCTGGGACAACTCACATGAAGGGATAAAGCTCTGAATTGGAAGCTCTGGAACAGATGAATATTTGCAAGGTGTCTCTTTACCTAGGCCTGTGGATATTCAGTGTATCTGAAAGATCACCCGCTCAAAGGAGCTGTTCCAAAATGTGGTGTTCTGCACTGTATAAACACAGAACAAGTATTTTTGCCTTTTTGAGGGTGAAAGGAGCCCAGTGTTACTGGAAAATCTCCAGGGATTGAATTGAGTATACTTGTTCTCCTGTAGGCTCCTTTTCAGGCTCAGTGTGAAAGAACACTTTGAATATATATCTTTTTTTCCCCTCCCCTCTTTTCTGGTGCAAAGTTACCTCAAAATCTCTGATGCAGGGCAACTCAGCATCTTACAGGACTAAGGCTTTTCAGTAAGACTAATTGGGATTGATTCAGGGTATCTGCTATGGGCTGTGGGATCCACAGGATATGCTTTACAATCCTGGGTGGCTTGCAGCATAAGGTAGCTGGGAACAATTCCCGTTTCTTCTGGATAACTTAGAATCATGGCAGTTTTCTTAAATATCCAATATGTTGTTTAGATAAGATGGTTTATGTGAATGTTTCTGTAATAAATGGATGCAGTCAATCAGCTTAAATCTGTACAAATATAGAAGCTCCTAAAATTCATCCAAGATGCCTAAAGAATCCAAGTTGGGATCTTGCCATTTTCCGTAGGCGATGAGCACTGCAGGTGCTTCTCGGCTAGCTCAGGATGGATGCCCCACATTTGAAGGGGTCCCTGTTAGCCCCATGTGAGCAATTCATTTTCTACAATATATTGCAGTAAATTTAGTTCGCGGTTCTATTCAGTTTAATTGAAACTCTGGCTCATGTTTTGAATACATCTGGTATTATATAAAGCCATAATGAATGTATTCAACCTAGGTCAGTTGAGCTGCTGGTAGATGATCTAATGATGACTTCTGCTGTTACCAAGATCCCAGTTTGTGACCAGCTATCAATGTTTTCCTATCTTGCAGGAAATCATTCTTCTCAAGGAGGAAAAAAAAAAAATGAAGTTTATGTTTGTATAGTAGATAACTAAGTAGGGAGTTTTTCTCTTGTTGTTTTTCTTCCTTCCCCCTTCTTTTGCACATATATGTGTTTGTTAAAAACTTTAGAAAGTGTTTTGATTTATGAAGTTAATGAAAGTGTTAATATTAGCAATGGTTTAAAGTGATCTAGCTATTTTAGCAATGCAAGCAGAAGCTCTGGAAAATTTTCTATGCTTTATATTTTCAGTGGAAAAAACAAGCTTTATTAATAAGCTAACTCCTGCTTCCAGCACTGTTCCAGGCCAAGTTATTCTGGATTAGGCCCAGAATCAGCTGTCTCTTCTGCTTCAGATTGCAATGGGTAAAAAGGTTGCTCTTGGTGGTGGATAGAGCTTTTCAGCTGCTTGCGACTGCTTCACTCTTGTGCTCAAATCATGGATAATCACAATAATACCTATTCCATGGGTGTTCAGAGTCTTCATTCATATGTTATGATGTGTGTGAACTGGTGTACAGAGCACAGTAAATAATTTTTATCTTCTGTGCCTGATACAATGAAAAAGCTAAGGAGAAGGTGAATATTCTCTCATTGCAGCCATTTTACCTGCTTTTAATAATAATTAAATTTTAATTTAATTTTAATTAAATAATTTTAATAATTTGCACTTATTAAATTATTTACTAAGGATATTGACCTGTGGCACATGGAAAGCTATCTGGCTACTAAAAGGGTGGTTCTGGAAGTGGAATGCAAATTCTCCTGGTGTCCACCATTATTCTCTTCTTCAACATTGTATCATGTTAGCAAAACATTTATAGTGCAAGAGATGGATGAGTCAAAGTATTACACTAATAGTTTAAACTGAAGATGGGCCAGGATTTTTCTGTGCTGTTCTTTGACGTGTATACAGAGTGGAGTGAGCAACCAGAAGGAGATTTGAATGTTGTAAATCAAGCCGTTGCTCAAACCACCATCCATAATAGGGAGAAAGTTTCCACAGCTGCTCCTTAACAATTGCTAATAACAAAGTATATTTCTACTCCTATACAAATGGTAATATTTTTACTTAGGTGACCAGTAGGACTGGCTGTCAGTATGGGGGTGAAAGGTTTATCTCCTTTTTTGTTTTGTTGTTACTCTTTTGAGCTAACTTTTAAGGCTGTTGTCAATATTTGCTTGCTTGATATGGAGCTCCCATTGAATTGATCACCTGTTTCAATTTTCCGTGGGAATGGGGATCGCATGGGGGAGCTGGCATCCACTGTAGGGAGTTGGGAGGTGACTGACTCAGCACTTGGAGCATGCCCAGAGCTCCCAGTCTATAGACTTGGTGTCCAGAGAAAGCAGTATTCAACATGATACTCGACTCTGTCATGAGTCTTTTGGATGTCAATGGACAAATCCTTTTACTTTCTCCTTTCGTGTGGGAAACTGAAAAGAACAATAATGCTATTTCCCTTGTCTGAGAAGAGCAGCACATTTAATAAGTTGAAAGTACTGTGAAAGTTGGGTGGTAATTTTGTTTAAAAAAATACTATTACTTATTTCTTGAGATGCTGTCAACAATTTGAGAATGGTCTCTCACTTTAAATACAGTTGTACAACCCCAGGCTTCCTCCTAGAGCTTATACCATTAGATATGCTGTTCGACAGCCTCTCTGGTGATTTCTGCATGGATCTGACTTTGACACAAGTGGTTGGGAGGTGAGGGTGGTTGTCTGTGGGTGCCTGTCCTTTTGTTGGATGCATTGACGAAGAGCCTCGACAAGAAAGTAAGAACCAGCGGAAGGGAGTGCACAGATCTTTCCAAGAAGCAGGACTGTTTTTCCACAGAGCTCCCATGGTTTGCTAGTCTGGTCACATTAGACAAAATGCTTGTGCGTTATCATCCATTTTCTTATTTGCTTGGCATGAGGCAGTTAGGGGCTGAGCTCTGTGAAGGGCATCTGAAGTCAAGGAGCTTCCTGTCCTGAGGACAGGGAAGGTTAAGTTCCCCAAAACGTGAGGAATGTCTAAGTAGAAATGGCCTTCCAATGTTAAGGAATAATCATGGCTGAGAGACGAGAGCAGGAAAGAACTGTATCTTGCAGAACCAGAAGGATTTGGCTGGTCAGCATATAAGAGACCTTTCTGTTCCTCCTCTACTATAATTTTTGGAAGGTACTATGAGATGTCAGCATCTGCTATTTGGTGAGTGAATGGCCCCTGTGCCCAGAGGATACCCATGTAGTCTGAGCCCTGGGCTGGTGACCGAGACCTCCTTCTCCGTGCCCAGGTGGGAAAGCGATCACCATCCCCATCCTGCTGTGGCGGGGCTTTACACCAACAGCTCTCATGCTGAGACACCCATTGAGGGGTGACAGGCATAGGGAGCCTCTGCGGCATCTCCAGCAGCTGTCCCTGCTGGGACAAGGCCTGGCAGGCTGTGGCTACTGGGAACACTGCAGCTATGTTTCCACCACGCTTCTCCCTGGACTATGTCCAGCAGCCGGCTTAAAAACTCAAACAACTCTGAGCCTGTGTGTGTTCAGAGGCTCTATCGTGGGTAGTGAGTGGAGGTGTGGTGTCTGCTGCTGCCTCCATGACCTGCTCCAGGGAGGAAAGGCTCGGGAAGGCCTATATGTCTTTAGTGCCAGAGTAATGCAGGGTAACCAGGAGAGAGCTGCAGTGAAACTGTCCGAGCTGGCTCTGGACACGCTGGCCCAAACGTCCCGGCAGCTGGGGAGGGAGAAGGTGCACCCTGTACTGAGGGAGGCACCAGGGCCTGGCGTGTGCATGTGGTAGGTCCCGTGTTGTGTCATTAACTGAGTGAGGACGGCCCTAGGAAGTGACCCAGGCTGTGTCACCCTGCGGAGCTGCCAATATCTCTCCACGGGTGAAGGATGATCAGGCTGCTCACTGAGGCCCTTAATTAATTAACATGGTTCTCTTTCTATCCTGCATATTCTTGTAACAGAGCCAGAGGCCAGTTCTTTCACACAAGTGTTATCTGGATTCCTCCTATTTCTTTGGACCATGATACTCCCTTCCCTTTCTTTGGCTTCAGTCAGGTGTTCATTTTTCTTTTTTTCCTTAATTTCTCTAGCAATTTTGATTCAGACTCTTCTGTAAGAAGCTGTGGCTGAATGCAGGGCACACTCATTTGAGGGTTGTTGTGACAAAAAAATGTTTCTCTGCCTTAGCTCCTTGGTGTAAATTCCTCTTGTATTTCTGTTGTTACTGATATATAACCCAGGATGTTGATCTGTATCTTGCCTAGCTCAGTAACCAGCTAATTTGTAAAAAGCAATCAGTTATTTGCACCTTCAATCCAGTGAAAGAAAAACTGGATTGATTAACCTGGACTGTTGTAATTGCTTCCTCTTAGGAGCAGGGATTTTTATCTATCCAGTTAGGCTTGGAAATCAGAAAATGAAGATTTGCATATAAATTAATTTTCAGCTCTGTTCAGTAGCACCTGACTTCTTGCTCTGGGGAAAAAAAGCAGTCTGATAATAAGTTCTAAATTCTAATTTTTATATAAACAGGCAACTCTTTAAAAACTTGCAATTAATGCAAGGGTAAATATTTTATTTGGCCTTTTGCAGCTGAATGGAAAGGTTTTTATAAAAAGTGAAAAGATCTTATAGGCTTGGAAAACTATCTGGCTACAGAGAGTGCAAATATAGGATAGTCATCTGAATCTTCTGTGTTTTTTTTAATCATGCAATAGCTTCTTGTTTAAAAAAAATCATAAGGAGAGGTTCTAGCGTTACATCAAGTGGGAATAAGGACAATCTTGCAATATAAATAAAATGTTCTCTTGAAATTCAGTCTTGTTTCAAACTGCAATACAGAACTTGGCTCAAATCTTAAGCTTTTAAAGAATCATCGTCACTTCTATGAATTCTCTTCTGTTTGTTATTTAATCTTATGTAGCATGTAAGGAAATAAAGTCTCCGCAGGTTTCTAATGGTTTCTACTATGGGTACCTGGCTTAAGATACCTGCATTATCTGTTGAGGACAATTTTGATTCATTCAGCTCCTGACACGAAGGCAGATTCCCAGGTACTTTTCACACTAGTACACTGGGCCCCTGCCCTGAGCCCCTCAGAGCCAGGGTGCTGCATGGGATGTGTGTGGCTGGATCGTCTTTGTACGTGATTTAAAGGATCACAGGCACTTGCAAGCTGCTTTAAGTTCCGTGGAAATAAAAGGCAATACATAAATTTCTGATTATGATTATTATGACTGTGGTAACAAGAGCTGTCTGAGGAAAAACAAACTGTCTTGCAATAACCTATGAGGCTTTGAAATTCCCTGCTGGAATTAGATCAAACTTCTCACTGTCTGTGAAGCAGAGCTGTTGAAACATCAGTGCTCAAACTGAGTTTGAGGTGTTTACCTCTCCCTGTTTTTTTTTTTTTTTTTCTTTTGATCTTTCTCTCTGACTTCATTTGAGACCTCAGAAATCTACTCTTGAACACATAGCTAAACCGAATATATTGTTACCGAGCCTAGCAATTTTGATAACACTTGAAATATGTTTTGGTGGGCAAAACATTCGCTATGTTAAGTAGGGAATCGCTCAAGTTTAGCTTCTCCTAAATCTCCTCTTGAGCAGGAGAACTGTTACTGTAACTGTTACTTTGAGGACTGTTAACTTTTTCCATTGACACTTGTTGGAGGCATGAAGGATAGAGGTGATGGTGGAAACGAGGAGGGTGGGAGCAATGAAGTTTTTAACATATAATGATGCGCTAATATGTAGGACATGTCCATGTAGCCTATTTGTTTGACATTGAGGACTCTTGCCATCATCAAAGATGAAAGTCAATTTTATGTGTTTTATCTCTTTGTTGTTTGGATCTTTATCCCCTCCGAACTTTCATTCCCTGCTACTGACTGGGCTTGGGTGGCCTTTGCTTCTGTTCTCCCCAGGCTCTGCTAAGCAAGCTTCAAATCCAGGGGTCTGAAGGGGAAGGAAACCCTGCCTGGGCATCAGATTAGGGGAACTAAGTTTATACCTTGCAACATCTAGCTTGTTTCAGGGACGGATAATTAATATAAGCTCCACTGGCACTGTTCTGAACCTATTGTGAGACTTTCTGTATGTGCTGAGCTAAGCCTGTTTCCATGGCAAGGTCGTGTATCTGTGAGGTACTTGGAGTAAGGCATAGCAAAAGAACAGATTGCTTCCCAACTATAATAACTCTAGAAGCATCTCATGCGTACGGATTTTCTGTTTTGAAACATTATCTAGATTGACTATTATCCTTAAATGCTAGCCAAAACTCTAGCATTTACACAGAAAAAGCATAAATTGGGCCTTGCATAGAAACACAAGTATTTCACAGAGGTTTGGCTTATTTATACATAGTGTATGAGTTACTATAACACTACATAGAGTTCTGGGCACATTCATTTTATCCTTGAACTCAGGCTTTCTTTAGCTAGTGGATATAAAATTTGATATATCTAGGTTAATTTGGGGTTTTTTTGGGGGGGAAAAAAGGTTAAATATTTTCCTTTGAGCTTTAAACTTTTCTTGAAACCAGGCTTATCTACTGTCACTTCTCAGACAGGAATGTCTTGCTTATTTTAACCCAGTGGCTAAATCCCTTTAAGCCCTCCAGAATCTTACTCCTGTATTTCAGAGATCTGCGAACACAGCATGAAGACAAATGTAATAGACAGAGTGAAAATCACCCTAGCGTTGCTCACCCTTACACTGTGCATTTGCCCGTGAAGATCTGAGCACCTCTCTGCTCATTTCTGCAGTCTTCATCTGCTTTTCTTGCCCTTCAGTTTCTGTTACTTGCTATGGTCAGTGTTCTGGGCATTCTTATCTTCCAGATCCTCTATATGACTTTGGCCTCTCAGGCTTTAAATGTAACAGCGTGAACCTTCCTAAAGAGATGTAGAAAAGCATGTAGCTCCCACTGAAGTGCTAAAGGGAAGCCTTCCCTGAGAGCAGGACTTTCAGGAGGGTTATTTTATGGGCTAATATTCAGAGGTGGAGGTGTATATAGCTTGAACTTGGTTCTCCACTGTGCATGGTGGGTGCTGCTAGCTCACTTGGTGTGGTAAAAACATAGGTGGTGGGGCTAGGAGCATGAGTGGGTGCAACTCTTTTGACTCGTAGGATTTCCAGACTGACTCCTCTGGGCTAATCACTCATCAGCTAGAAATTAAGTGAACGCTACTCCCTGAAATACACTGTGAAACATTATCAAATAGAAAAATATATTAAACCAATCATTATAACATGAAAAATAAATGTGTAAATAAATCATCACAAATCGAAAGGTAGCCAGCTACAAGGACACGGTTTTGTTTTTTTTCTTTATGTATTTCCCACTGAGCTCAGAAATTAAAAAAAAAAAAAAAAGGCACTGATGTTGAAATGAAATTTTAGCTTTCAAAAGAATGTGATTAAAACATTTGTTTATCCCACCCACCTCACCCTTCCCTCTCTTGGGGATTCAAATATTGCAGTCATAAGAACAATTTTAATTTACGTGGGAAATGCGTCTCGACTTTGCCATATTTGTAACTGGCTGAAGGGCGATTAGACCCACTGCTAACAAGCACCTTTATGGAAAGCGTTCACTTGATGACTCTTATGGGAAAATACTTCAGTGTGATCTTTGGGAAATTAAATACACCTTCCCTGCCAGCAGCAGTGTGTCTTTGGGGTAAACCCTTATTAATGTGTCTATATGTGTGACTAAAGTCTTTGGAGTTACTCATGCAAGCGAAGCAAGTGGGATTTTGTCTGCCTCTGACAGCAGTGATCAAATGGCTGTTCCAGGGAAGGTATCACTAACAGTCATAGTAATTGTCTTAATTTTTCTTGTGCTGGCATCAAGGAGCTCTATGGTAAAGCAAAACTTTAACTCAGACAATCATTTGTTAGGAAAAGTCAAATGGAGAAAAACTTAGATGACATGTCATCCTTCTATTTTAACCAGTATTCCGTAGAGCTAATGCAAATAAAAATGCAGATGGGTTCTCTTTTTTTTTTCTCCACAAACTGCAAAATGTGCATTCATTAAAATCCTTGTTTAAGAGACGAGATAAAGAAGGGTCAAAGCAATGGAACGAGGGCTGGAAGAAAGGAATATAAAGACTAAAATGATGAACCATAATTGGTTATAATCGTTTTTTCTCAGGATTCTAGTTGGTGATGTTTTAGTTTGTGATAGTTTCCTTGGGCTGCCATGGGAATGAATATAATAAAAATCTGTTTTTAAAATGTCAAGACAGGGGAAAAAGTATTCCTGGTCAGCAATAAATCCCAAGTATTTTTGATTCTATAGGGAAGATGTCTGAGCTCTTCTCAGAACAGGCTGTAAATTCAGGACTCAGCCTTTTCTGTATTTATTTTCGGCAGGATCAGCCATCGCCTCGTATCGAATGGCCTCTGCTTGGCACCAGCTCCAGAGCTGCTGAGGTCTGAGGGGTCACCCTGATCTGTGTACTGCAGTGAAGCCCCTTGGCACATCCCGGTTCATTCCCAGCTCTAGGTCGCTGCAATATACAGGTGAGCACCTGCGTGCAGCATCTGCTCCGTGCCTGTATCTGCACTTCGAGTGTGAAGACAAAGGTTGGCCTAAGCAGGATCTGGTCTCTCATACTTAGCTTAAGGAAATGCAGAATTTTAGCCTAGAAGTGACACTTGATTCTTTTTAATGCATCTCACTGCAGTTAATTGTTTTGAGATTTTTGCCGAGCTCTGACAAACTTTTTCCAGGTGTGGGCTCTGTCCCAGATACCACATATCTTGCAAAGCAGAGTGTGGTTTTTATACAAAAAAAACTGAATGCATATTGAACATATCAGCTGTGGCCAGTTTACCATAGTGATTTTGTTGGAGCATTAGACTGAAATTTTTATATTTTCACATGGTTCAGTCTTTAAAAAAGCTGTTTTGTTTAGGTGGTGACAGGTAGAATGCCACTTAGCTGATCTCTGAAATCTTTCATGTTTTGAAACTCTTATTAAATCTTCACACTCTTTAGGGACCTTCTGTGCCTTAGGTTCTTTCTGTGGGAGTGGAAATGGATTTTCTGTGGCTACCAAGTAACATCTAAAAGCCTCTATCTCGGCTTGAGAGCAAACTGGTGTCACAGGAAACTGCCAGCATTGGGCGGACTGAGGTGTTTGGAGTTGCACTTTGTGCCGTCCGCTTGGTTCAGGTGAGCTTGGCAGCCAAATCCACAAGCCTTCAAGCTGAAATCAGGGTATCCTGGCCCTGGTTAGGGAACAGTTTGCCCCTCTTTGCACACTATTAAGCAGCAAGCACCATTAATACCCAAATTATGGGCTCAGCACAGAAATTATTGAATGAGTTTTGCGGTGTGCTGCTCTAGGGGCAGGTAGTTAAACTAGGAGGTTGTTTTGACTCCGTTTAGAGGTGATGAATGGAAAATAGTGGAACAGTTTGCACTGTCCAGAGAGGTTGTGGCAGCTCCTTCAAAGAAGTTTTTGTGAAAGAGATTTTAGACATAGATTATTTATGCTTTGAGCAAATGGATCGGCAGGGCCAAGACTGGGCAGCTGTCGAAAGGCAATGCATCAGCCTCTCTTTTTCCTGAATTAAAATTCCCTATAGAAGTTTAATGAAACCTGGGAGATCCTGTCTTTCTGAG
This sequence comes from Tinamus guttatus, assembly GCF_000705375.1. The sequence goes on from NW_010589479.1 coordinate 47,175, forward strand.
GTATATGACCAGTTAATTGGCTATATCTCATGGGATGGGATAAGACAGCTCCTGCTAAATTCATGTCAGGAGATGGTTCCTAAAGTGTTCGCCGCTTGCTGCATGTTCGAAGCTGACTGTGCACCACCTGTGTGGCAGTCAAGATATTTCAGACCTCTGATTTGTGGCCTCCAGAGGTTGTCAGTGGCCCTGTTTTAGATTATTCCAGTCTTGCAACATGCCTTTGTATGGGTTAATGTCTGTTGCCACTTGTATGAAGGCATTATCCTGTATCCTTCTCAAGAACAAGCTTGTACTTTCTCTCTGAAATTCATGAATTTTTAATTCTGTTCTTTCCTGTTGATATTGGCAAGTATCTATCAGCGAGAACACCCTGTGTGTTTTCATTGCAGCCATCTGTCCTGGTTTTAACAAAATGATTGCATAATCTAAACAGCAGAATCCTTTGAGAGCAGGAGACAGACACACAAGTCATGTGGCTGACATGCACTGCAGTGATCCAAATAATTATGGGATCAGAAATAATAATAATAATGTATTAGATTTCTCAGTGGAAAAGGACTAAACCTTCCAACAAACAATTAAAAATACAATATGCAATAAAATCACCCAGCCATAGTAAAAATGAGCGTCTTTGACTCCAGAGTTCTTATAAAACAAAGGCATGTGGGTGTGTTTTGAAACGGAGAATCATAATTAAAACACCCATCTCGACAAGGAGAAGAGAGGCTCTTTTCTCATTTGAATGACCCTCACATTTCTGTCCTCCTTGGTTACCACAAGAGAGTGCAGGGAGACATTGCTGCCCTGTGAGGTCAAGACAACTTGCAACTCCTGATTCTTGTAATTCCATAGCCTGGTCAAAGAGGCATCTGAAGGCACTGATTTAAGTGCTGTCTGTTTACAATGACTCGGATGGGGAAATGCGGTTGATTTGTTGTAATTACTGAGCTAGTGAATCATATGTGTTGCTTGAAATAAGTTAATATTTTAACACAATGTAGGGTCTCCCCTAGTGCTGACTTGAATAGATCTGTTGGTGTAAGATGAAGATGCTTTCAATAAAAATTCCCATGCTCAGGAAACTTAATTTTAAAGCAAGAATGGCAGCCATATTCTCTCCTGTTATGTTAACAAAATAGTCCAAAGAGATTGTCATGAGGTAGTATAAGATTGTCTTTACCACCTGAAAATAATTTTTACAAGACAATGCTGGCATTTCTTGAGGTCCTCCTTGCACTAGGGATGGGGTAACTCTTGAAGGTAGAATAGATTTGTGACTGAGTTTGAACAGGACAGACAGCTGATGGCAGTAGGGCTTGCCACATTTTCCTCAGTAAGAATGAGGCAGATTTTCAAGTTTTGCTGGGAAGGTTATAAATGCCACAGGTTTGTTCCAGATGAACACCTCAGTGATATCTCGGAGACTTGAAGTGCATTATCCACGTACATGTTCACCATAACAAAAAAGGAGTAACAAAATTTTGTACTGAAGCAGGGCGATCAGAAAATCAGCTATTATGATGATTTCACATTAGCTGGCTTTTTTCATATGCAAAAGGATGATCTCTTACTGTTTAAAATGAAACTTTAATGTCCATGATCTCCCTGCGTGTTTCACAATTGCAAAGTTGATACAACTTTCAAAACCTTGAATTTGATAAATTCTTTGTTTAAGTTTTTATTTTCTTCGTCATTTTTTCCACTAGCTCTATTCAAGTGGTTGGACTATAAATAGTTAGTGCCAAAATATTTAGCTATGGTAATTTTTCTGCAAAAAGATAAATTACGTTTGGTAGTAGGTGTTGTTCCATGTTGTTTGTCTAATTCTGTTTCTTTTTAGCTCAGTAAGTGAGTGAAAGTCAACCCATTGTCAAAGGCAGAGATAGAGAAATGGCAGTTTATGATAATTGCCTTCTTTGATGTTCATATTCCATCCTCAAAGGAGAGCACGCAAAGACTATACCTTTGTGCTTGGAGTAATTTACAAAAACCAAAATAAGGTTCAGTATCCTGGCAAGCAAAACGCAATTTATTTTCTCCTTTTGGAGAAAGATGTACAATGTATGAAGTGTTATGGTTACTGGATAAGAGGATCAGTGGTTGATGTGATTTATATACACTCCCCCTAACTCGTTGCCATTTTTTTCCCGTATATGGAAACTGTGAGGATAAAGAGGGAAGATTTGAAAACTGAAGAATATACTTTTGATCTCCTGGGAAACATGTGCTTTCAGATAAAGACTCTTTGCTGACCCTTCACCAACACGAGTGAGGCTGGCAAAATGACTGCTCTCAGAGAAGACCAATGGAGCCAAAGGTAGCAGAAGTTTGGTTTTAAGATGATTTGTTGTGCTACCTCTGGTTTCCTGGGAAATGACAGGGTAACATGCTCCTTATTTTCCTTCCCAGTTAGAGCTGGTGCTTGATACAAGAGCTGGCTCTTGCTGCAGGTGCGGTGTGGTCTGAGCACATTGGCAGGAAGCAAACGGGCCCCTCATTGCTCCAAGGTTAGTACAGAGACGGGGTCAGATGAGTCTCACAGCACAAAGACAAGTGTGACCATTTGCTAGTTGCTTTTCAAGGTTCAATAGCAGAGATAGGCCTTGCTGGTAAGGACAGTGCAATGGTGGCAGCCTCTCTGCAACTGACCTCTCCCTTTGGGCTAAAAAGTTATTGGTTCAAGCCGACTTTTTGTAAGCGTGCACATTCATTACTACACAGTTGTTACTGCTGCAATAGGAGGAATAATCCTGGTGGCAAGGAAGGAGCCTTTGCAAAAACGTTAAATAGCTCGGTCTCTTTGCTCTTTGGCCATAAAAGCTAAGCAAAATTTCAGTGGTCTGTTGAATCGCAGCTAAATTTTCCACTGAGTGCTTTGGGAGTCCCTCCGACAGAGCAGATAAGCTGGTTTTCTAGCATATAGGTTGTCTCTCAAATCTGTCCAGCTTGAGCTTGGACAACTCAGGAGAGCAAAAAGACATCGACAATGAGCTGTTAATGCAACACTAATTTTATTCTCTGAATCTCTCAAGTCCTTGTACACCCAAAGTTTAAGTGCAGGGGAACAGAGCTCAGCAAGGAAGGGCTTGTAGTATGATTTGTGCCTGCAGTAGGACTCTGTTGCTCCACATAGCATGCTGTATTGAAGACCTGGAGAGCACAGACAAACCTGGATTTATTTGGATCACACACAGTTGTTATTTTTTTCTTTCCCACTCAGATAATGTGTGTATATGGTAACAAGGATGAGGCTTTCCATCTGAAGTCGAGGAGAAGGTGATGACAGCTTTGACAGTAGTGATTTCCTCTTTAATAGACCAATCTGTGGGAGTGAGCATTTACTAGAGTATGGGAATAAACTGGATTTACCTCATCAAACCTTCTGAGCTTTCTTATGTAGGATTTAACCTTTCAGGCTGAGCTTAGTGGTTGCTGGTGGTGTATTGATCAGTCAAGCTCCATTCAAACCTTAAGAATCACTTGTTCTTCAGAACCAGAAATGAGAAGGTGTTTTTTTTTTTTTTTTTACTCAAATATGTGATTGCAGATAAAAGTCTGACATTTTGGCCTTGACGTATGTGAGAGAATTGAAAATATGAAGACAAGGGACCATACTCACAGTTATTTACTATCATAACTGTTAGTTGATCTCCTTCTGTCTTGGTTACTGGAATTGTTGTGGGGTTTTTTCTGCAGTATTTGAAGCTAGTAATGGTATATTTTGCAGCTTATTGGAGTAATAATCTTCTTCCCTTTTCAGGCATTTGGTCAGCACTGAAACAGTAAGGAACAAACAGCACTGGACAGTAGTTTGTGCATTATTGCTTCAAGCTGTTTGCCAGCTCAGTGGATGTTACTGCATAGGTTATACTTGACTTGAGTTTCAAAGGTTACCCCTTCATGCGCTATGAGAGTCAGTGACCTGTCCTCCTTGCTTGTGTTATAAAAGCCTTGGGGGGAACCCACTTAAGAACTCCAAAGCTGAACTGTGGGTTTTGTTTGGTTTGTTTCTATCCCCCTCCAAAATAGAAATCCATCTCCTACAGACAAAGAAGCCTATGGCAATAGATTAAATAAAATTGGCTATGAGATTGAACAAACTGAGGTAACATTACCGAATAACTCTGTTTTTTAGAGACAGTCCTACACTTAGCTTAAAAAAAAATATAGATTTATGGCCTTGCATTTCTTTTGACATATTGTGGAATGACAGAAACATTAAACTCTGCCTACAGATGTGACTTGTCAACCCGCAGGCGTGCAGACTCTTTTCTGGTGCTCATGTTTCATGGCAATAGGTGCTCTGTAAATATCAACAGAGATCGAGATGAAGGGAGGGGTAATTTATCAGGGCAAGAAATGGTGCTGCTGCTTTGAGTTTTGTATAATTGCTCTGCCCTTGTAAGCAAAGAGATCGTTTTTGCTGATGGACTGCGAGTTGCACAAGTTGGTTACTGGCCGATACCTCTGTGGATCTTGGCCAAGCTGCTTGGAAACAATTACTAAACAGAACGTAATAACGTCAAGCCCTTGCACCCAGATGCCAGGTCATAAGAGTGCTGTTTGGGTTTCCTGCTGTAGTTGTGAGCTCTACTAGCGTAGATGCAGTCAGTGCTGGCACAAGAATCCTTGGGCCAGAGTGTTTTGTGTTTTTTTTTTTTTTTTTTAAATCTGCTCTGGAGCAAAATGAGGTAGTCAAAAAAAATTGCCATGATTACTTAGTGTTTTTTTAAGAACTTTTTTGTGGGCATAGCTCTGTGTCAGATCAAAACAACAAACAGCTAAGTAATTGTAAGTGACAACAGTAGTCTGCAGAAAGAATCACAACTTTCATTGTGTATGGCCCATATATGTACTGTAAAAAGCGGTGTAAAAAGCATCTCCTGCGTGCCGTTGAGGCCTGGTTAAGTGCAGAGGTGCTGGTTACTGGCTGCTTTAATCTGAAATTAGAGACTGATTTGAGCATTATCATGAGAACTGCTGAGCACTTCTCATAAGTCCATTTCTGAAAAGAAACAATATGGGTGATGTGCACTGGAGAGAGAGGAGGAAAAAAAAAAAAAAGGAATCATTTCATGGGAATCTGTTGAATGAAAAACACTTTCCAGAGTGATACTCAGAAATATGAATCTGTTTCCAAAACTGTATCAGTTCAGATTATCTAAAGGTTTGGTAGGAATCCATGTCCTTACGATCCACACTATCTTGGTGACTTGCTTGTTGAGCAAACTGAACCTGCTCTGTTTTCACCGGATCTTGGAGGCAAGGGCGGATTGAGAAAGGATTACAAGCTTGGGTGTTCAAGCCCTTCAGGTTCCAGTTCACTACTTAGAGCCTCTCAGCCTTTAGCATCTTCCTCTTGTGCACAAGGGAGTGAGGAGCAGGCAGACGAATGCTCCTCAGCCTGCGTGGACCAGGAGCAGGGCTTCAGACCAGCACAAACTGGCTCAGTGTAGGCAAAGTGAGGAGGCAGTGAGGAGAGCAGGGTGGTGACGGGGTCAGAGGCCTCACGATCTACCTCAGCTACTCACAGCCTGGCTGCTGCCAGGGAGGATGCCCTGGTGGAGGCCACAGCAGCCTCGAGGGAGCAGTGACTGCAAACGTAGCATCAAGGTGTAGGGGAGCCTCAGTCCCCAGTTAAACTGCCTCCTGTCCAGCTAAAGGACAGCTGTCCAGGTGCGGGGAAATGGGCAGTATGCACTAGGCTGAAAACAAGGGCTTCTAGGATGTCTGCAAGCCACGACCCCTCCAGCTATTTGCTTTTCAAAGGCCGTCTTTCCTTTCTGTATTGTCATTAGTGTTGCTAAACAGTTTAGCAGTGCTGCATGCCAAGGTCATTCACACAATTACACGTGTACTTAAGTGACTTAATGTGTACAACTTTTTACTGAGGTGATCTCCGATTTATTGATTGTCTACAGTGTCATTGGCATGATATAAACATCAGGGAAGACTTGGTTTCTGTCCCCACGGAGTTATAACCTGCCTTAGCAGGACACATTAGGCAGAAATGTAGCCTGTGAGAGCAAACACTGCTCTGACTTAATGAGACAACAAAAAAAGAAGGCAAAATCTTAGTGTGAAGATTTATTGGAGCTTAAAGGATGGAAAATGGGACCTGTGTTGCCAGTATTTATTGATTCCCATGTGTGAGGTGCAAGAAGCAGGAGGATCAGTACTTCTGTCACCTGATAGCTCCATAGGTGCCTGGGTGACTTGACTTGGGTTTCACAAGTAACTGTGCATGAACAAAAAGGCAGTAAAATCTCTGTGAATTATGTTCATGGTTGACAGTAAATACAAGGCGATTCAAACCACAGTGAAGGATGATGAAATTGCTGTATCACGTTGCATTTGCTGTAAGTAAAAAGCAGGCTCACAGACAGCTACTAGGTCTCAGCTGGTACCTGGTGGTTTCTGATTTATGAAGCTGAACTTTGGCCCTCATCTACAGCTCTGCTGGGATCAGACTCTATTGCAGAGATCTGCCAGCATAGCTGTGCTAACAAAACAGCCCTTTGTAGGCTCATCTTTTACTGAGGGGAAAATCTAGTAGTTTACCAGATTTGTTGAGTGACATAAGCCAGCCAAGCAAAAGGACTTTTAAACTCTGTATTCTTGGGCTTTGACTGCCAAATAAATGTCAGTCATATCTAATTAGTTTACCTATGCCAGCAAGAGCTGATACTGAGGGGTTGGCCTTGTTTTCCTTCAGCTGCTTATGGCAACTCTGCATGAGACTGAGCCTGTGAAAGGGAAGTGTTAGAGATGGGGAAATTCATACTTCCCCATAGAGATGGGGGGCAGTGTGCATTGCAGCACTGCCATCGATAGCCCTTCAGCATCTTCGCATATTGACTGACTGACTCGCAAAGGCCCGATCTGTTTCAAGGATGTTGGTCTCTTGATGATTCTGGCCTAAAACTGGAGTAATGTGACAAGAAAATGGAGCTCAAGGTTTGGGTTTGGCTACATTTAAGGCAAATACCCTTCATGTGCAAGGAATGCTGTGGTATAATGTGATTATTTGTTTTTTATTTTTTT
>NW_010589481.1:4015-29727 GCF_000705375.1 Tinamus guttatus
AAAGCCTTCTTTTATTTTTATCTCCTCCTCCTTCTTCTTTATATTTTACTCCCTCTTTTATTTTCTAGACGTTCCAGGAGTTATATTCTATTGGCTGCTTTACAAACTTTTTGTTATTAATTTAATTTTCTTGGTCAGTAGGGCAAAGCTGGTCTCACTGACTTTCTGCAAAAGGAGAAAAAAAAAGTAATCAGCAATCCCTTGCTGCTCTTTGTGTGCTCTATGGCTGTTTTTTAAGCTTTTTTTTCATTTTCATTTTCCAATTTAGTTTGAGAGAGAGAGAGAGAGAAGGGGCACTGGTTATCTAACCCCATCAGGATAGGGAGGTGAGGTGGGAGAGGGAGATCAGGTGGCAGCTTATGTTGATTTCGTGGGACTTCATTCGGTCAATGTCACTGCCTTACCTGGGCTGTATATAGAAAAGCATGTGGGGTGTATATAAAGTGTGCTAAGGCTGCAGATAGCCACATTTAGGCTAATTTCATTATTGCCAAACTACAAAAGGAATATTTCTGGCAAAATAGGCATGGTACTTCTTTGGAGACAAAGTCACAGCTAAAACATAGGGAATATCACACATCTGCAAATTCAGATAGACAAACTTCCTTCTGCCTGTCTTATTTGAATCACATCTGGTCGGCAGATTTTTTTGTTGGCAAGCTTAAAGTCACATGCACTGTTATGAACTGCTCCTTTGTACAGAATGGTTGCTTGGTCATCGATTAAGTAATTTCTTTATTAAATCCTTACAGCAAAGTTGCAGGCATACCTTAATCTTAGAATTAATAGAAAAATTCACAGTGGATGGAGCCATTACTACAAAGGTAGAGAGACTTTATAGCTTTTGTGTCAAAATATTCGATATAAATATATTGATTATTCAACAGATATTAGAGTGTTTAATATATGAAAGTTCACTTTGTTTTCTTGGTTGCTTGTCAAGTGACACTATCCACATAACACACTGAAAAGGTCCGTGTATTATCAGGGGCTGCTTCTTCTGATAAGTAAATGTTTGCTATAAATGCAAACCTTTAAAAGAGATTAGGTAAACAGCACTATCAAATTATTAAAAGAATAAATATTATTAAATGCACATTAACCAGTACCTTAAAATACATCTGTGGCACCACTGGGTGATTTCTGCATAGTCAGTGACCCTGATGGATTCACCCTCATTTGACTCCAGTGTGCAATACTCTGATCATGTACAAGCATCGTGGTGCCAAGTGTATAATTCTGTGTATCACCAGACTCCCACACAAAGCTGTCTGTTGTGCTCCATGTTCCACAAATTATAGGTGGCAAGCAAACCTTAATAACTACAGAAGATAAAAGACAGTATCTTCCTTAATGTATTCTGTTGGCTAAGCAGCCCCTCCCTAGGTTCAGTATATCTAGAAAGGCCATCGAGTCAAACAGGAACAAAACTATTTGGAGAAACATGCTGGGACTAGGCACCAGTAACCTCTCCAGATTAAGCTGAAATAAATTTGTTTACGTGCTTTACACTACTAAAACAAAGGTTCACTTGTTGTTTGTTGAGTCTGATAGACTTTTGTCTGTTGTTTATTATTAATGAAATTAAGCAATTTTTCTAATTTATCTTGAAATGGTTATGGCCATTTTGAACTTCCATAAAAATAAAAAAATGAAATCTATGCATTTAGGAGATTTATTATTATTATTAACTTACGATTAATTTACCATGTTTGCTTCTGTAAATTAAGAAATTCAGCAATAACAAGGATATAACACAGAATGTGCTTAATAGTCACATAATGAAATTCTAAATTTTTAATTCTTAAATCACAAATGTTTATAAAAACTGAAAAACAACATATAGCTGTTTTTTATCCTTATGCTGATAAACTCTAAAAAAGAGCTCTACTGTAAACTTGTTTGTTTTTTGGTTGGTTGGTTTTAGAAACATTGTTTTCATGTAATTACAGAAAAGTTAAATGAAGTGATACCCGGCTTTATTTAGTGCACTAAAACTAATGGGGATTAATCTAGTAAAATGCCAAATCAAAAGGCTTCCAGGTGCTTTGTCTCCAGGCTGTTGACTACTGTCTGATCAATCAGCAGTCATGATTTTCTGATATGGCATTGGAGCAATTCTTGATGGCTTTTTTGTTGTTTTTGTTAGTATAAATTTGAGATTTCTTTGCTATAAATTAAAATTTCTGCCTTAGCAAACCTTTCTATGGAGTTTTGAGTGAGCCAGGCATTAGATTGCTGGCAGACACCTAATTCTTCTAAGCATGGAAAATTTGTGATGTAAAAGTTACTTCTCTCCACAAAACAGGACAATCATAGAAAACATTGATCTTGGCATCCAATGTGATAAGTGTTACATTGTTTAATGAGAGCATCTCCCCAGACCATTTCTGAAAGTTATATTAAAAAAAAAATGTGAAGAATGTTGCTTAGAGAATGCTCCAGGCAATTTGCCTTGAAGCAAATGGAAAATGTGATTTTCACCAAGTTGCAAGTCACCTGAACTACAAATAGAAACCAAAATGTGCAAGCACCACATGAAGTCACTTAGGCCCTCTCGTGTTTTCTCTTCATTCCTCTTCCAAACAGACAAACACACCTATGGAAAAGTAGTCCTTGAAACACCATTTTATTAGCTTTCTAGCTGTTGTCATCAAGCTTTGTAAAAACAGAATGAACCTGTACCAGAAGGAAAATGTATTATTTGTATGGTGTGACATATGTGCAGCAAATATCTTTTTTATGATCTCTCCCACTGTTTCTCTCAGAAGTTTACAAGCAGCCAAAATACCAGATTTGTGATATGAAAAGTCTGAGTGACAATGGTTAGGAAAAGCATGTGGTAGAAACACTTGCAAAGAGGTTAATTTAAATTCATATTTCTCCCTCATCCACTACGCCAGTGATCTTATCATATAAAGCTATCAGAGTGGTCGAGAGTCATTACCCCTTCGTAAATTCATGATAACGACTCTCCATCACCTCTTGTTCTTCATACATTTCAAAATGTATATATTTCAGAAATGATTTCCAAGATTGTTTGCTCCATCACCTTCCTGGGATCAATGTGAGACTGAGTTAACTGTAGCTGTAGCCCTCCTAGACCCCTCTTCTCTCCACAGCTGTGCCCCTTGGGGTTCTTCAGAGCAGATCTGTAAATAGGCCAAAGTCTGCCCTCCTGACATCTAAGGCTATGATCCAGTTTTTGCCATGCTCCTTCCTCACAGGATACTGAACTCCACCATCTCATGCAGTCAAGGCACTGCCCTTGGTCTTCATAGCACTGACTAGTCCTGACGAGTCCTTCCTTATTTGTAAGTGTGAGGTCCAGTAGTATGTCTCTCCTTATAAACTCCTCCGTCACCTGTCGAGAAGCTCTCACCAATGCACTTCAAACTCCTCCTGGATTTCTTGTGCCGTGGAGTGTTATACCTCCCATAGGTATCAGGATTGTTAATGTCCCCCATGAGGACGAGGTCCTGAGAACATGAGGCTTCTTCCAACTGTCTGAAGAAAGCCTCATTTCCTTCTTACTGAGCAGACAGTCTGTACCAGACATCCATCACAATGTCACCCATGGTGGTCTGGCCTCTAATCCTGACCTGTAAACTCTCAACTGGCTCATTATCCATCTCTAGGCAGAGGTCCATGCATTCCTCCTGCTCTCTCACAAAAACAATGATTTATTTTCTCTGACCCGGCCCGTGCTTTCTAAAGAGTCTGTATCCATCCAAAGCAGCACTTCTGTTATAGGAACCTCCGTGATCCCAGTGGATGCCTGCAACTGCTCATAGAGCTCTGCTGCTTCCTATTTGTTCCGTGTTGTGTGTGCTAGTTTACAGGCATTTCAGATGGAACACAATTGTGCTGCTTTCCCAGAAAAGTTATGAAAGCTTTTTCTATAATGATGTCCTGTAAGCACTTCCTTATTTTTGTGTATATGCTTGAGCTGGACTCAATTCAGCCTCGTTTTGTTGATTATAAGCTCTCTCTTGCCCACATCACTTGTACCCTTTGCTTGACAAACTGGATCACCACTTCCTTCCTGGACTGTAGGCCATCTCCCTCCCCCATCATTTTCAGTTTAAAGCTCTCCCAGCCAGTGTGGTGGCAAAGATGTTCTTACCTGGCTTTGTAAAGTGGATCCTATAGACATGTCTCCCTAGCAAAGGCCCTATGGTCATAAAATCAAATTCCTGTTGTCAGCTGTGCATCAGCTGTATAATCAGCAGGATCCATCTATAGTCCTCAAGCCCTTCCTTTCTGCCAGCAGGATCGAGAAGAAAATGCAGGCGTTTTGTGGGTGAGGATCCTTGATCCTTGATCCTCACCCACAAAGCTGTGTAGTCATTTTCCATATGCTGAAGGTGCCCCCTGGTAGCATCTTGGTGTCCATGTGGAAGAGCAGCAGGTAGTAGTCTGATGGCCGAATGAGACTTGACAGTCTTTCCTCAGTGTCTGAGCCAGGAGGTTATGGAGGACTGGTGGGGGCCTTCGTACCCATAGCAGGGAATATCCCACTGCTGTCACTTTTATCTTCCACCTGCTACTGCTCTGGAGCTCAGGCTTGGCTGTCATGGAAACCTCGTTGAAAAAGCTCTCAATCCCTCATCTGCTACAAGGGCACTGAATCTGTTCCATAGTAGCAGTTCTGCAAATGGGGAAGGAGCTTTCCTCCAATTGCCTGAAGTCACAAGCTCTAGCCTTCATAATGATTTTATTCCTCTCTCTCTTCTGCAATTGCCCGATAAATCTGCTCTATTTTTAAAGCTCAAATAACAAGAGCTGAGCAAAGATAACAAGAGATGAGCAAGCTCTGCACCTCCACCTCCACCTTTGCAAGGAACAAAGCTAACAAAAGCTAACAAGAGAGGTTTTACCATCATACAGTTGTCAGCAGTTGTCATATTTATGCTCTTCTAGTGGCATGGAAGGAATCCTACTTTGTGAAGACATCTTCAGGGTGACTGGGCAAAAAGTCAGGGCAGCTCCATAAATATTTGAAGTATGCAGCCTCCAAATGGGTACTGTACTGGGTGGAGCCCCAAGGTGCTACTGCATTAAATCCTGTAATACAAACCATTACATATCCAGAAATAGAAGGCAGTTTCTATAATAATGGATTTTTTTCGGTTCACATACATTTGTCACCAGTACAGAATGTCCTGTCTATCTAGGCCTCAAGTGATGACTAAGAATAACAGTGGAGAGACACTGCTAATCACGCTCTCCCTGCTGTCGTAATGGGCTGGACCGCAGAAAAGAAATGCTTCCTTAACTTCAGATTCATAGGCAGAATGACCTAAAGAGTGGAATGTCACTCCAGCTCTATCTACAAAGTGTTAACAACTGATTACATCTGACTGGTTTTGAAAGAAAAAAACAAGAACTTGGGCAGCAAGATGTTCTTTCTGAAGGAAGCAGATCCAAATGCAGCTGGTTTCAGACCCCAAGGGATTGTTCAGAGACCAGACCAGGCTGCAGCATTATCTAGATGGTACAAGCACCTCAACTTTAATAAAGGGGTCCTGGACAACTGTGAAAACTGCAGGAGCAGATATCTGGTGATGCAGTAGCATCCATCGCTTACCAGCTATAAACTCATGCTGTAAAAGCAATCTCTTCAAGGACCAAGAGACACGGTACTCTGAGTTTTGAAGCTGTGGCAGTAAGACGGCCTTGCTTTACACTTACGGGGAGAAGAATCAGAAGGCTGTGAACTGCTGGAATGACTCAAAAAGTGTCAGCTCCTCTCAACCCATATGCCCTCTGTCATTGTTCCCTTTACAAAGATCTTGCTGCTATTGCTGAGAATCGCCTTGCTTTACACTTACGGGGAGAAGAATCAGAAGGCTGTGAACTGCTGGAATGACTCAAAAAGTGTCAGCTCCTCTCAACCCATATGCCCTCTGTCATTGTTCCCTTTACAAAGATCTTGCTGCTATTGCTGAAGAAAATTGTAGTGAAATGTGGCCAAGCTCTGGCTCTGCAGCCAACTGATACCCACTGAAACACTGAAAGCTACATACAGCTTGAATTTTTGTTCAGATGCCACTGACGGAATACTGTTGCAACATTTTGTACTATACAAACCATATAGGAAAGAAAGAATTCATGAGATGCAGAAAGTATTTAAAGTCTGATGTATTTAAAGGAAGGCGCCAGGACTGCTTCCTACTGCACCTTTTGCTAGGTCTACTCACACCATTCATTAGGCTTGTGTCCATATCTCAAATGAAATGCTAGCTTGTAGGTTGTCCAGACAGCTAAACCTTCTGGACTTGCTTATAACAACTTACCTTAGAAAAAGCAGAATGGCTCTCCATTCTGAGAAGAGCCAGCTTCTTATTACAAGTGAAAATGTTCTAAACTGTTATTACTTGGAATCAGTTTCTTATTCTACAAACTGGAACAGAATGAAAGAAAGAGAAAGGCAAATACTGGAGGAGTGGCAGTCTGTTAGGCTATTGCATAGCTAGTTTCTAGACAGGACATATTGAAGCTGAAGTAACTTGATTTACACTAGACAGAAGTGTTACTGTGACAGATTTGTCTTAAAAGGTGTTTTTCCTTCTTAAAGTATTTAATTTCTGTTAAAAATGTACCAAAGAGATTTGCATTGGTATGCTGTTTTAAATTATCCCTAAATAATTTCCTTCTGCTCCAAAACTATTACTGGTTGAGCAGACTAGGTTACACATAGTTTTAATATTATTAGGAACAATTAGGAACAAGCGGTCAGCTGTTGCTTCATATTGTTATAATGGATATTCTACAGTTTCCTTATGTGATCTATATCATTGCCTGCATATCCTTATGATCGCCATGTCTAACCCTTGTCTAGCTTCCTTACCACAGTGCAAGATTATTTTCTTCTGTCTCATCCACAGTGATGACAGAGAACTGTACATTTCCTTTAGCTTTACTTATTAGCCTTCTTAGCGTTATTTAATTAGCCTTTTAGGTGTTTGAAGACTTTTTGGTGTTTGCTGTCAATCTTTCTAGAACAAGACTATCACACTTCCTCTAATTTTGCTTCACAACTCTTTTTTTTCCTGTACTTTAAATCTCTCTATATTACAGTTCATTTCAAACAGAATGCTCAAAATTGGCTACAACAGTCCTTTTTATGCATCACCAACATAAAATTAATGCCACACATCCCTCCTGCATGGTGTTTTTCCTGTGTTGCCGCAGCAGTGTTGTTGATTCATTTTAGGCTTTTCTATAGCCCCTACATCCTCTTCTGTAGAACTGCTACTCTACAGCTAGTTTCTGATACTATATTTATACAGCTGTTTTTTCAACTTTCTCTATGTGTCATGTGTAAAGATCATTTTGAACACTAATCATGTGCTCAAAGATTCTCACAGACTTCTGCAGTCTGGTGTTATCCGTATGTTCAACAATTAGACTATCCCATTACAAGGAGTGTTAAAGAAAGAAGTGGACTGTACTAGAACCAGGACAGGACACTGTCTACAGAACAATACAAAATGTATTTTGACATTATAATATTGAGTGTAGTTTTTCAGTTAGTGTTGTAGCCACCTCACAGTAGTTTTTGCTAAATCTTGTGTTCCCAGATTGCTCAAAAAATGTCATGAAAGGCAGACTGAAACTTCACAAACATCACAGTATGTGACATCCACTCCTCTTCCACCTACATGACCTGTCACCTTGGTTTGACCACTCTAGTAACTTTATTATTTAATCTGATAGGATCTCTGATGATTATCTGAGGAAAGACATTTTGTTTCTATGATATTTAAAGTAACAAATTATGCAGTGTCATTGACTTCACAGCAATTGGGCAATAACTGCCTACCTACCCACAAAACAGACTTAAAATCATAGAATGCTCATTACTTAAATGTTATGATCTGTGGATTAATGTAATCAGAAAATATTACACTTTTTGAAAGCTGCTTTTCAAGGATTAGATTTTATTTCTTGTAGCACTGTTACAAGCTGTCTAAATGAGCACAGACTACTTACAGAAACATATACCAGGATTTCCATAGGAAATCTTTCCTGCCTGTATTTAAGACTAATCTGGTATTTATGTGTATCTTTAATCACAGGCAAGCCTCTAGTTCAATTAATTCAAGGGCTGTTTTGAAGTTAAGGGCAGTTGGGAACTTAAGGAATTTAGCAATGGAAAGCAACTGATTATTTTTAGATAGCATTATGCTTCACTTTGATACAGTTTCTCTGTATTTGAGGCATGAATTTAGAATTGGGACTTTGGCAAAAGAGAGAGGTTCCTGGAGTAAAAGCTAAGAATCAAACATCATTGAATGTTTGGAGTGATTTTCTCATTAGTCTGATTATACTAAACCTTGTGGGAGTACAAAAAAAATCCATAAAATAGCTTTGTCCACTTCCAACAGTGAGCAATCTGTCTAGAAAAATTCTGATGAAACATTTTCTCATCGGGATATGCTATTCACTGAAATCAAAACGTTCCACGAGAGTATTTCTATTTTTGACCAATTTCCAGTGGAATCCAGGCAGGTTTCCAAGACAACAGAGCCCGCCAGCTTGCCTGGCTGTCTTCTAACAGCCCTTCTAGCTGGTGCCCGCGACCTTAGGCTCACGGATTCCGTGTCCTTGGGGCTGCCTGAACACTGGGAGCTGGGCAGGATTGACTCTCTAGTTTTGGGACTTCGTGGCGTCCCAGATTCCCCAGACTTGCTTGGTGCAAGGCTGAGAGGCTGCCTTGGGGACAGAATTATATTTTCTCATGCTGTTGTAACCATTCTGTATTCTCCATCAGATCCTGATTCTACAAGAGAGTGCTTACCCACTTCTACTAGCCCTTGTGTAAAATTGCACTGATTTATTGGGGCTCTGGAGAGCGTCTGCCCTGAACATAAGATAAGGCAGTATCACCCATGGTAACATGGTTGCCTACTACTACTATTACTAATGCTTCTCTTCCCAGTGCTTAATAAACAACTGATTAGTTCTTCCAATATATCATCGAAGTACTATTAAGTAATAATAAATAGTATTCCATTTCTAAACATGAAGGAACTAACATAAAATGTTAATGCTTTGCGCCAAACCACAAAACATAAATGATGATGTTAGGTGTACTATTCCACTGTCCAAAATATTCTGTTATGGGTCTTAGTATAAAATACCTTTTCTCTTGCCTTAGACAAATAAACTTCCAGCTCTATCTTTAGCCAATGAAAACAATACCTTCCCTGCCTGTTCTTTTTGCCTTTTATTTTTATTGGTTCTACAATCAAGTGACTTACTGCCCTTATAGTGAGGAGAGAGAGTGTGTGGGTGTTACCTATTTCTGTGTGATTGCACTGGCTTTATCTCAAAGTGTAGGAGGAAAACCTGACCTAACAACATAACCTATCTCCTGATTTTGCTATTAGCTTGAGGTTCTAAACAAAAAGGACAGGAACAATCAACTATGGAGATGGTAGAGACTTTGAAACTATGACAGATTTTTCCAAAAAGACTAATTGCTTGTTCATGTTCAGTGCCGTTCATATTCATTTGGCATTCCTACTCAAAATAAATATCTCTTTCAGGATGCACAATGCCAAATATAGAAAAATATACAATTGTTAAGCGGAGTGAAAAGTAAGTGCCAGTCCACAAGGCCTCCTGGAAACTTGAGGTCTGGGCTAACAAAAATCACATGAAGAAGACGTGCATAATTCTGTACCTGGACTACAGTAACTGCTGCACCAGTAATGGAAGAAATTCCATGAAAAGGGGAGGGATGTGGATCACACTAGATGTCAAATTGAATGTGAGCTACTAGCATGGTGAGAGGGAGAGAACACATCATGTACAAAGACAGACCGCGGAAGTTAAGCATGTTCAGCCAGAAAAGAAAGCCAAGAGGGGAAACTAATTGCAGTTCTCGACTGTCTAATGGGAATTACAGGTTAAGACAGAGGTAGACTCTTCTCAGAAGTGCACAGAAAATGGACAAGAGGTAATATCCGAAAATTGCAGCAAGAAAAAGTTCAGTCAAGTCGACAGAAAATAAAACCACAATGAGAAAGTTTCAAAATTGGAATATGTTGTTCACTGAAGTTGTGGAATTTCCATCCTTGGAAATATTCAAAACCTCACTGCAGAATACCAGTGTTGGAATCTTAAAAAAAAAAAAAAAAAAAAAAAAACTTTCCTTTTCTTGTGCCTTCCAAATTAGTTTATTCTTTTACTGAACAGATCAAGATTATGAAGCTGTTCTTGCCCTGAAAGTAACTTGCCCTGCTAAAATACTAACACATTTTTGTCAAAGCATAAGAAGATGCAAACTGGATATCTTCAGTTCAGTGTTCACGGTCCAATGTATAAATGCAAATGTGACACACTTAGGCAAATGCCATGTTCAAATCTATGTCTTTGAGCTGCATCGGTGATATTCTGAAAAGTTTTGGGGGGATTTAAATTTTCATGGAGAGTGTTGTAAATGTGGAAATATTTTTTTTTCAGATGATCACCAATATAATGATCCTTTTTTTTTCCAGAACTAGTCAATAAGGTTCACTCTCACAGGTCCCCTTTTAAAACATATGGACAAACTCACTTGATATGCACTCTTGAATTTAACTGTCATACTTCGTATTTATTCAGATACAGTTCCTGATCTAACTGAAGTTTTATTTACTCCGGTTATCAATGGTATAGAATAAATCAAAACAAAAAGCAAACCTTTATTGTGTTAGAGCTGAAGTTAGTAAAACATCTGATTCTCTTCAAATCAACAGTCATTGCCAGTAGACACAGCATGTCTAGATACTACCTTTGAGGGTGCATGAAAGCCTTGTACTATAACTATATATACTATAACTTCCACTATAACTATAGTGGAAGTTATGTTATTGATTTTGGCAATGTAGGATTTCAATCAGATAGTTTTAATCTGCCTCCTTTGAAGTGTGTAAAACAGACAAGCCAGTTTGGAACTGACCTGACTAAATTGAGAAGTATCTGTAGTTTAGGCTATGCAAAACTATGCAAAGGGGTAAATATCTGTTGGCGAAGAAGAGGCACTGGATGGATTCAGCTTTATTTAGTACAATTTTCACATAATGGATCTGTTAAAATATATCCTTTATAATATTTGCTATAATGCCAAATATACTGTCATATTGAGAATAAGGGGGAAATTCTGCCTTCTTTGAAATCATCCAAAACTTCCATTGCATTACATTGGCCAGCTCTCTGTTTCCTCTTTCCATCTGTTACAGGCATGCTTGTCCAACCTATGCTCAGGATTCTTGCCTTAAAGATGATCCTGTTCCTTTTTTTCTTTCCAAAACAATAGGGACCCAAGCAGTGACTTCAAAGAGAGAGATTCTCTCCCTCTGGGAATATACTTTCATCTGCTATGTTGAAATATTTTGCATTTAATGGACTATTTTAAAATGTAATTCTAAATTTTGAATCTGTGTGGTTTTCACTCAGTGTGAAATTAATGTTTGAATTATCAATATCACTGTTTTGGCTTGCTTTGATAGTTTCATTTCTCTGTATATTGTAGGGAATCATTTTCCGAACTCAGCTGATAACAATTCTGGCTCTTGGATATAATTTTTGAATCCTGTACTTTATCACTGCTATAGGAGGCAAAAAGAAATATTAGATGAAAGAGCTAGAGGGGGAGCTTCACCCTATTCTAGTGCTTCACCATACTGAGTATGCACCCAGTTAGAAAAACACACTTGAAAAGTTATTTGAACAGTTCAAGTTAGATACAGATCAGTTACAGAGTGGAGAGATCTGCCTAAAGAAGCTAGAAATAGCAACACAAAATTACCTATGAACTATGTTCATCATCTCAGGCATGGATTTTGGTCCAATATGTTCCCTCAGACTTTCTATGCAAAGCAAGCACTGTCTAATTTCCAGGTTTTCTGAAACAATCTAAAAATTTAAATCATTTTTATGCCCATAGTAAATGGGCATTGTGATTGGCAATACAACTGAACTATGTAATAAGCACATTGAAAACTGGTCCGTAGAACTGTTTGTCAGGCACATTCAGTCCCTTATTTTACCGGCTTTGTTAGTGAGCTTTTATGAATCACTTTTGGAACTACTGTTTGTTTGTTTGTTTGTTTTGTCAGTTGCTTGGGATTTTTAAATGTCAGAGTGTCTAGATGTCAACAAATCTCTTTTCATGTCCACTTTTCATGTGTTTTTGTGCTTTAGCATATACACAGTTTTTGAGACATTTACAGCATATCCGAATCACTATGCAATTGATCTGCATACACAGAAAGTATGAAGCATTTTTGGACACTGATTTTGCAACACATGCACATTAAATCTATGTGTGCGCATTAACTATAATGCATCTGGCACACCATCAGGCTCCATACACTGGCAAATACATATGAATGTTCTTGAGAGAGAATTACAAAAATAGAGCAGACTGGGCTGAAGAGAAGGTGATAATCTTCCTCTGACTCATTGGAACTACTCACAAAACTAAATTCTGCCCAACATGTGACTGTATTACCGGTTTCAGACAATACAGATTTGCTCTCTGAGGTTGCAAGATAGTATGAAACCAGAGGGTTAGGGTGTTCACAGATAAGGAAGAAAGGAAGAAGTGTTCTCGTAACCTTATATCTCTGCCTACCCAAAACCTTATGATTACAGATTCAGAATTCAGGTACATATATGAATCACAGAGTCACAAAATGGTTGAGGTTGGAAGGGACCTCTAGAGATCATCTAGTCCAACCAAGCAGGGACACCTAGAGCATGTGGCACAGGGTGGCATCAAGGCGGGTTTTGAAGATCTCCAGAGAAGGAGACTCCACAACCTCTCTGGGCAGCCTGTTCCAGTGCTCTGTTACCCTCACAGGAAAGAAGTTTTTCCTCACATGGAGATGAAGCTTCCTGTGTTTCAACTTGTGCCCATTACCCCTTGTCCTATCACCACCACTAAGAAGAGTTTGGCCCCATCCCCCCTACATTCTCCCCTCAGGTACTTATACATATTGATCAGATCTCCTCTCAATCTTCTTTTCTCTAGGCTAAATAGCCCAGCTCGTTTAGTCTTTCCTCATAAGATAGGTGAGTCCCGTAATCATCTTTGTCGCTATAAGTATATGCATTGTTCCTTCATTAAAACCTGTGCTTGCATAGCCTAATATTCCCCCAAAACTATCTGGCAGAGATGTTCATCTGCAAGATGATCAGAATGAAAAGCTGTGGTATATTAAGAGATACAGCTGAGGCTACCTGCCTTACATACCTAGTGATCACTATGTAGGGATTTTTCCCTGAATTAGAACCATGCTTCAAACGTTGACTCTGTGGTATCTTTTTATGCCAATGTTTTGTCTCTCTCAGCACAGAGTAAGGAACAGAATGTAAATCAGATATAAACTCAGTAAACCAAAACAAAAAATCAGGCTTCACTGCTGAAAGAAGGCAGATGCACAAGTAGTGCTGCAGTAGCTGCTAAAACAAGTATTTTTGCTTTCTTCTTCATCTACAAGAAAACCGCTGAACTTTCCGCACAGAGTAGCTTCGTG
The DNA here is from genome assembly GCF_000705375.1 of Tinamus guttatus. Next base: position 17,551 of record NW_010589481.1, read on the forward strand.
AGTCTGAGAAGGCAGGATACATATGTATATACATATGTATGTTGTATAAAGTACAGTATATTTTCACTATAGTCACTTCTGTTATGTGGAGGGAGTAGTTTTAAGTAGGTGGGTCTAAGCAATATTGGTAGCCCAGCTGTAACATAGGTCTCATCACGAAGTGGTGAAGTGGAGTTCCTCCTGCAACAGGCTGCAGCAAGTGCCGCGGCAAGCACACCACCCACTGAGATAACACACCTTCACTTGAACAGTCGTTGCAACACCGGGAGAAACTCCACGGTGTTACTGGCAAGGCACGATATGAAGCAATCCCAGCCCTGTTCCAACTGCAGGGGTTCGAGGTGTGAAAATCAATACAGGTACAGGTTTTTCCACATAGTTCTGCCAAAGTGCTTCAGGCGTGATAGAAAACACGTCAGCTGTTTGGACTCCCAGTTTAGGTTGAATTGAAACTGTTGGCAATGACAATTTTTGTGATGTAAATGCAGGCTTTGTATGAAGTAACTGTCTTGATTTTCACTTTAGGGAACAGATTAAGAAATAGCTGTGTTCAAATGCTGCTATATCTTAAAGGCCTGCAAGCTACATATTTGAGAAAAGAAAGATATTTAATTAACATTTTGAAATTGTTTCTTACAGAAGGGAACATTACCGTGATTGCAACATATTAGGTCTTTTGACCCTGTGGCCCTGACATTTCTTATTAATTATTTAATTGCTGGTAACAACATGATTTGCACCTTGCAAGCACCTACGAAAATGAAATCTCTGCTCTTTAGCATGCAAGGCTGATCCTCAGAAAAGGATGATGAGCACATGGGTAAAAAGCAATATTTTTAAATTGTTGCATAACTTGTTAGCTCAAAGATGAGAATTGAGACTTTCTTTCAATATTTATTTTCATTATTTGAATGCATAATACTTTTCCCAGATGGACAAAGACTTTTAGACACACTGGAATAAATGTGCTTACTTCACAAACTCGCATTTTAAGGTTTGCATATGAAACTCTCCCTTGTGTGCACTTTTAAAGAAGAATATTTCTGAAAGATGAAGATCAAAATAGAGCAAATAGGGGAAAAGGCAAGCAACTTCAACAAAGACAACAACACTGTACCTTTGTACCAGGCCTCAGTATAACAACTTCTTCAGTGAAACTTTTACAATAGAAAATACCAAAATTTTGCCACAATCTGGAGCTATAAGGTGATGTTGGTTTAAATCTGTATAGGAATGTTTTTTTTTTCTTCAAGAATAGTAAGAACTATGGTAAATCTAATAAATTGCTTAAGTGTTTATTCATTTGAGCAGCACCTTCTCTGCAGATCATTATAATAGATCTGAATATCAGAATTACCAGGCATATGCAGGTAATGGTCTGACTTCTCATTTTAAGCTTTTAAGTCAAACACAGCATGCAAGAAAGTTGTTGTCTAGAAATCCTGAACACCAAAGTCATCTATATAGCAATATAAAGCTGATCTTTTTTTTTATTGTGTGTTTATTATTCATCCTGCAATTCTTTATCTATATGTTGCTGCATCATATAGGAACATTTAAATGTGGATTGCCAGTAGAGCTTAATAAGGCCTTTTAAATAAGAGGTACTCCAAACTGCTGAGAGAATCATGATGGCAGTTTATTCCTTTCTCTTCCATATATTCATTCTATCAAATTAGTGAATATGACATGTAGAACTAAGGACTGTTCTCTATCTCATGACTGCTGCCTCCTCCTAGTCACCCCTCATTATCTAGGTAATAAAGGAAGACAGTCTTAATATGTATAATAAAGAAAGCTGAAACAGCTTACTCATAGTCTGAAGATTCTGGTAGTCTTCTTTAAGGTGCTTGAAAGGCATATATTCTCCTAAATAGTCATATAATCAGAGTCATAGTTTGGCCTTTGCTGGGCAGCAGAGAGGAGTGAGAGAGAAAGCAGAAAGCTGATTCCCATAAAACTTCTTCCTGACATCTACATAAACTTTCGTCTGTGTGAAGCAGAAAGCATTCTGTATAAAGTCAGGTAGAAGAGTTACAGTAAAGCATTTTCCTAATATTGGCAGAACTACCAGTTTAATAGCTGAAGAAACTAACTGAATTAATTTGCATGAAACCTCAAAAGAGTAAAAAGCAGATGAATAAAACACGAACAAGAGTATTATGCATTTGATATTGCCATATTTGAGCAACAGGGTAGACTTACTGTCTGCATAGCTAGAATACACATAGTAATTCATGTTTTTTCTTATTCTTTCTTTAAAATAATGCACACAAGATGTCAAACCTATGAAATATTTCACATCAACAGAACTCTCAGTTTCATATCTCTGCTCACTCACAGTGAAAGTCAACCATCCCTGAAATAAGCCTCAAGGAACTAGCAGTGAGCCCAGGAACTGACTGTGGGAGAGAGATTAATTTTCTTCCATTTGCAGGTAAGTCATTTAGCATTTTCAGTTCAGTCAGTTCCTCAGTTCTGTGTCCTTTTTTTAAAAAAAAAAAAAGAAAGAAAGAAAATAAAGCACTCTGGTACTTCACAAAACATATTGTGAGGTAGCATGCTTGGGTAGTCGGGTAACAAAAGCTATGCAGGAATAGGTAAGTGGCTATAACTTTGGCTAGAACTAGGCTGAGGTTCTGCAGAACAGGAGAAACAGCAGACTCTCAGGATGTTCATGCTAAAACTCACTGCTCTTCTGCTAACATAACATGTCTCTATCCTAAATTGAATAACGATCCATAAGGAGCAGCAAGGATTTCATTTTCTGTCCTCTGGCAATGCTTTCAGTCCTTCTGTTGCAACTGCCAACCCAGATGCCAGCTAGTGGCAGGAGCAGTGATATGTTTGTGATGAAGACTTGTCTCTCTTGGGAACTGGTTGAAATCCACCTAACTTACTTCACAGGATTTGTTTTAGTAGACTGTATTAAAATCTCTTTCAGTCACTCTAAAACTATATTGGATTGAGATCAGTAGCTTCTTCAGAAAATGAAGTTTAAATGCACCCTTGAAATGACATTGCCATTTATAATTTTTTATATGTAGTTTTTGTATGGGGTCATATTTTCTTAACAATGGTTTTGAGCCATAGTATTTTTTGGCAGCTTGTTGCTCAGTTTGATTTCCCAAGAAAAGACACAAAACTAGGTGGCAGATGAGCTGCTTTTATTAGACACACTCCTGTCCTGCAACATGCTGGAGGGACAGGCGCTGCGTTGCCATTGCCCTTCCAGTATGCTCATTGGAAGAGGTCTCCATTGCAGAGTGGTACTGTGAGTCGCTGGTTGTTTTGTCCCTCTCTCAACTGCAGCTTGGATGAACCTTTATATCCGTTTATACTCCGCATGCAGTCACCACAGCAAGTGTTATCTTGTGGTCATCTCTTTTTGCTTCACTCCCAGTTTGCTGTGATGTACTGTGAATATGCATTGATTTATTTTAACTACAGTATTGCTCACTACTGCTTGCCCCTTAGGTACTACAGTTCCTATGGACTTAGGTTTGCAAGCAGGGCCATAAAGAACAACAGACAAATCTTTAAGTGTTCAAAAGGTTTCTGTGTCACACTGTTTACATAAGGAAAATAATACGAAATTCAGAATAAAGGCCCTATTTGCTCTGTAAGTACTTCAGCACTTTCATTTCTTTTTTGAAACGGAAGGGAGATACTGTGATATCCAAGATGATGTAGAACAACACCTATGGACAAAGAAAGAGCTTTTAGTGGCAATGATGCCATTGCAATACCATGAACATACCATGGAGTATCATGACCATATTATGTAAAATATTCAAATTGACATATATGGGATGGATAAAAGACAGCATGCGTTCATTCACGGCACTACTGGGGCTCTGTTAAATTTTTGGCCTTGCTTTATTTACTCTTTTGCAAGCCAGTGCACTGAATGCCACTGAAACCAAGAGAATGGACCTTCTTGTATCAGAGGTACACTCAGCCTTATATAGAAGGTGAGAATGTACCAAGCCACTTTCTCAAGCCATGTTCCAAAATGCAAAGTGTAATGCACTTATATATAGGTGAGATCATAGAATCATAGAATCATAGAATGCTTAGGGTTGGAAGGGACCTTTAGAGGTCATCTAGTCCAACCCCCCTGCACACGTAGAGTCACCTAGAGCACGTGGCACAGGACTGCATCCAAGCGGGTTTGGAAGATCTCCAGAGAAGGAGACTCCACAACCTCTCTGGAGATAATTAACACAGCAATATTTAAACATATTAACATAAACTTAAACAAGCAATAAAACAACATTCTACCTGCATCCATAATTTCTATGTATATTACTTGCTATGTTAAAGTGCCATGTAGAATTTGGTTCTTCACAGTTATAACATCTACACAGTTGTGTCATCTAGAACAATAATTCTGAATATTATGAGACTGGCTGAAATAGCATAAATAGCATAGTTAGAGTCAATCAGTATATAAGGAAATAATATTTGTTGAGAAGTTGCTTCAGTATCAAGAACAGGGCTATATGTCTGGAAAAGTACCGATGCGCAAAACAGTAATAAACTGGTCTGCGGCCTTATTAACTGGGGGCTAACTGTGTTTACAAGGCTTGCTTTTCTGTGTACAGTATGAATTTCCATCATTCCTACAAGAATGGGAATCATAAGCTTGTTCCAAAAAGCTTTGGTGACTGTATTGTCCGCAAACAAAAATCAATGAGTAGAGATAGGCCCTTGCTTGCCTGAATCACTCTCTGAAGACTTTAGTCTGTCACTGCTGTCTGCAAAGGAACCCCCTAAGCAACAAATGAGGTTAGTGCCTAAAATAAGAGATAAATCTATGCAAATGGATGCCTATCTTTTGCAATCCCTAAAAAAAGATTTGTGCTCTTATACTTGAAAATAACATTCTTTTCTTTCTGTTTTGCATCTTTCTGTGATTGCAGAAGAGTACTCTAGCTGGGGTATACTCATTTCTGTGCTGCTAGTACAGTGTACCACTTTCTCAAGGGATGAGAAATACTGGAAGTGTAGCCATTTCCTATGTCAAAGCATCAGGGGGTATCTTCTCACACAGTGTATCTTTCTTGCACCTTTATATGGAAGTTAATATCTGCTCTGGCTCTTCCTTACCACTTCTTAATTGATTTCATCAACAACACCTCCGGCACAGCATTTGTAAAGGCCAATTCCATGTGTCCAGCAGTCAGTCACTTAGTGTGCAGCATCATGACTTTAAACATTCTCTACCTGAAGTGGGATAATAATTACTCAGAAATAGAATCTTCTCTTTGCCTTAGAGAGGGGCTTTATTCTTGAAGTTGTCTTGATGAGAACGTGAACAAAAGCCACAGACTTCCAAGGGTGGACTGAATCTTTTATTTTGTGTTGGCATAAATAAGCCCTGCACAATTCAAATTCTATTTGAATTGCTCATCTCTGTCATAGTTGCTTAGCTAATTATTCTGGAAAATTGACTTTTATTCATGTAACTAGCTTTTAAAAATAATTATTTCTGTGACACTGCAACTTAGGGATAATTAGCTTTGGGGAGCTGGTGTATCTTTGTTATCTAATGACTAGGAGAAAGCTGAAATCTGCATGATAGCACAATTTCTTTTTAGTGCCATGATTTGTACATTTATCATAAAATAAATGCAGGCTTTGCACATGAGGTTTGAAACTTTTTAGATAACTTATGCTAATTTAGGTGATGTGACAGATTCATCTTTGTCAGCTAGCAGTCAAAAACAGGATGTCTGTCATCAGTTTACTGGAATGCAAAAATCTGAATGCCTAAAGCAGAAGGGCTTCAGCTGGGTGCTTTTTATAGAAGACATTATGGGAACTGAGGTCATTCAAGAGAAGGAGTAAAATGAAGCACTGAAGCTGATGGAGGACAAGTGTTGGCCCTAGTCTCTAGAGGATGACGCAACTAAGAACAAAAAAAAAGGGCTTTCCGAGGGTGCACACAGAAAACTGAAATGTAATTGTTTTTATTTCTTCTTTCTTTTATTTCTTCCTTCTGAGTGCAAGGAAATATAGCTTGGCACATGCTTGAAAAATGAACTTTATCAAAGTTCTCTCTATTCACTCTATTACCCTTAAGTTTATCATTTCTCTTCCTGATTTTCTGTGTCTTATCCACTGCACATCTACTTATGCTTTTAAAGGAAGCAGCCTACAGTCTCTATCATTGTACATTACAGATTCTTCCCAGAGCATCACTCATTTCAGTTATGGTTAGAAGGTCTTTTAATTAAATTACAATTAAGTGTGATATCATAACACACACAAGGAGGGAAAAAATAAAGTTGTGTGGAAAGCCTTAACTGTGACATTATATAGGTTTTTGAATGCTTGGCTTTACTACCTTGTTTTTCAAGGTTTTTATTAGAAGAAAGGAAGCTAACATAGTTTCCAGCAAAGGCATGATTATCAGAATGCTAAAACTGTACTTCATTGGTAATAAAGCTATCAGCCATCTGAATAATCTACTGTAACTGGTAGGGACTCAGCTGCTGCAGTGAATAAATAGAAAAGGGGCTGTTACAACTTTCAAGGCTTATTACTTTTTTTTTTTTTTTTTTTTTTTTTAAGAAGAATTCTACAGAATCGTTTACTGCAAACTCATTCCATTACAGAATCCCAGAATGGTTGAGGTTGGAAGGGACCTCTAGAGATCATCTAGTCCAACCCTCTGCTCCAGCAGGGTCACCCAGAGCACGTGGCACAGGGTGGCATCCAGGCAGGGTTTGAAGATCTCCAGAGGAGACTCCACAGCCCCTACACTGCGTGTTAATTACTTGTCTCCTTTGACACGGCTGAGTCTGATCCAACTCATGTTGAAATGCTTGAGAATCCCTCCATTGACGTCAGTCAGCGTTGCAGCAGCTATGGATGATTATAAGATTTTTTAACGTATGACCTGAAGTAGGCAGATTCAACTCCTGCAATTTATTACTGTTGTTATTTTTTTCTCCTAAACACTGTGGCTTTTCAGAATTAAATCTTGCACTCATTTGTCTGTGTTTGGAATGATGTTTTACTATAGTTACCATCACCATATATTTTTAAACATATTTTCTGTAAGAGCTTAAGACTTAAAACTAACTCTGTAGAATCATGAAGAGAGGGTGAGCACCTAAATGCAGCTTTTCAGGGAGGTTGTTATGTTCTAAATACAGCTGTACAAACAAAAAGCTCCAAATAGAGGGGAATAGCAGAGTCTTGCAACAAATAGCAAGCCCCCCACCATGCACACAATTGCAATGGAAAAAAATTACAGAAACAATCTCACCTGCTGGAAAAATGCCACATATAACTTGGACCTAGTCCAAGCTTGCTGCACACTGAATAAAAGTAACATTATCACTTGAATAAACAATTCTGTAAGATTGGGAAAAAAATCACCTCTTTCTCAAACATTGCTGCTCCCTGCTATGCAGGCTGCATGGGCTGTGCCTGACATTCTCTGAATATGCTTCAAAAAGGGCAAGTTTCGCTAACACACAGCAGGGAAGCCATCCTGCATCCATGGTGTAACTCTGTACCAGGCTGCCCTGGCCCCTATAGACAGAGCTGCCTGTTCTCAGCTCCTCCGGGGAAGCGCTGCCGTGCAGGGTCACTGTCCCTGCACAAGCAGCTGAGCGTGGCTGTGAACGTAGGGAGAGGCACGCTGTCCACAGGGATGGCTGTTCCCGTGTTCCTGACGGGGAGTGACAGCTCAAATGAGCTTCTCTACTAAATCAGCTCCTGTGTTTTCATGTTTATTATTTAGTACAGACCAGCCAACTGCAGCATTCCTTGAAATATTATTTTTTCTGTGTTTGCTTTCCCATCATATTTTTGACAATATTTCTAGATGTCTAATAATGTAGTTGGGTACTGAAGCTTTGAGAAGGGTGTTCTGACACAGAGCAGCCCTGAAAAATGAGTACTTTGCACTTCGACCTTGTAAATGTAGTGAGTCAGTTACACTTAGGATATTCCATATGTTACAGTGTTATTGTGCATTGTCCAATGTTCAGCATGTGTCAGCTGTTGGTCAACAGGACAGGTCCAGCTGAGTCCTGCAGTCTGCACATCGGTTACATGCATATTCCACCCTAAGGAGTCCATACACAGTTAAGGGGCACATCTGTCCCTCTTCATGGTGCTGCCCGAAAGATTTTCACTGCTGCCAGAAAGACTTACTCTTCTTTCTTCTTGTGCTGACATCCAGGTAACCTTCTTGCTCCAACACTCCTTGCTCCACATGATAAGCTGAATCAGTTTGTTAATCTGATCAAAAACTGACCCTCTTTTATTTGGTTAGTTTTTTTGGCAGATAGATACATTTTTAACAAATGGTAGCAAAGCCAATTTCCTGAGTTCAAATGAGCACCAGGACCAACAAAAGGGAATTTATGACACACCAAGAACAATGAAGGTGAAGAGTGGACCCCTTCCTTCCAATGGCTACAGGTCCCTAAGTTTGTTCAAGTGCACATTAACACCCACGATGAGCCCTCTGTATAGGGTGCACGCACATTTTTCTCCCCCAGGAATCGGAATCCTTAACTGGAAATAAGGGAGCTATTGCTTTTTGAATGTGAAGTGTGGACAGGCATATAAAATTAAAACTAGCTGCAAACCCCTATGGCAGAGTTTGCTATGCTTTCTGAGCTCTGGAGAAGAAAATAAACAAGCTCGTAGAATTCCAGACTTATTTTGTAAATTATATTACAGACAAATAAAAAAAAATATTGTGAAAGCAGTTAAAGACAAACAAAGGACATGATAATGGATGATGAAACTAAAATCTCCAACTGAAGGTTCAGACCAGGACAAGGATGGTCAAAGGTATGTAACTGTAAGGAAAGGATTTGTTTAATAGACAAAGCTAGTCAGCCAGGACTGTGGCCCTGAAAGAAAATATGACAGATGCCTATAAAATCCTGAGTGTCAGAGAAGGTGGATATGGAACAATTGCCTCCTGTTTCTCTGAACAACAAATTATGAGCAACTGGGGGTTTTGCCTTTTCGTCATGCTTGTCTCAGTGTCAGGATACTAGGTTAAACGGATCTTTAATCTGAAGCAGGACAAACTTGCTGCATCCTTAATTATAGCCAAATTGAGCAAGAAATATAGATAAACAACATTTTTTTATTATAACCTTTGGAAGTGATGAAGTGATCATTAATCACTATACTATGATTTCTTTCTCATAATCCATGTCCTCGTCAAATGCTACAGGAAAACATGCATGTTAGCCTTGACCCCAGGTAAGGGGAAAATACCCATGCCTTCCAAAACCAGAACATTAACAGAAAAGATGCCACACACATTTCTTACTCTTGGAAGTCAAGCAGCCCTACCCAGCCACACAGGAAGCCAGTTTGACAAATGGTGGCCTGCTTGATGATAGGAGATGAGAGTCACTCAGGGTTGAGAAAGGCATAGAGGTGAAACTCAGTGGATTTTTTTGCTGAAGTCCTTGCTGCTGAATACATTGGTTCATAACCAAAGAGCAGAGGTATCAGAGGAGGTAAATCAGTTTGGAGTAATCATACTGGAAGTATTTAGACCAACCGGATGAACGAAATGTTAATAAGTGACTATGTCTGGATGGCATTCACCCAAGAGTTCAGGAGGAAATAAGACTTAAAATTGCAGAATTACTGACTAGATGGTGGCAACCTATCAGACCAGAACCTGACTTCAAGCCTTCACAGCTCCCCTCATCTTGGAAATCTGAAAATATTTTACTGTCCTCCCACTCTGTCCTTCCCCTCCTCCAAGTGAAATGCAAATAAAATCTGCTTTCCTCCTTTGCCAGATTCCTTCCTCCCACCAGAACTAAAAAAGAACAAGAGTTGCTCTCCTTTCTTCTCACTCTGTCTACCAACATGCTTGAGACTTATCTGCTTACTCTTCTCTCCTATTCACAAAAAAAAAAAAAAAAAAAAAGGATACAGTATCTAATTCCTTCTCTGCCCCATAGAACATAGCAAAAGTCAATTTTTCTTTTTTCTCACACTTCTCCTTCCTTGCTTATCCTTCCTTGTTCGTCATCCTTCTGTTAATCTCAAAAGGATGGCAGTGCTATCTTTATTAGTTTTGTTACCTTTAATTCTCGTTATGGTTTCTGATTCTCTCATTATCTTGATCTATTCAGGACTCATTGATCCTAAGTATATTGCTCACTGGTACTGTTACCTTAGCTAAGTGGTAAGTTATGTTCTTCTGCATGTACCTGCACCCAAAATTTATTTATTTACTTTTTTTTTTTTCCATAAAGATTTAGTACGTATGTGTCTGAGAGAAACCACAAACAATGAAAATTTTCAGAGGCACGAACTTCACTATGAAGTTTGAACACCTCAGTGTGGGTCCCTGCAGACGTTCTTGCATCTCGTGTTGCACATTCAGCTCTGTCTCTCCAATTCATGTTCCGTGTATTTGTATCAAGTTTTTGATAGGTATGAATTCTACAATTAACTAAATCTAAAAACTAAACTAAAATCAGTTTCATTGAAAGTAATAGCACTACAACTGTACAGATAGTGTTGCTTTCATGTTATTGCTTCTGATGAACAAAACATAGCCCTCCTTTTATTATTGAGTGCTGCAGTGTATATTTCAAAAATAATCAATGCTCAATAATTTGCAATATTATGGTCACACTCCTTAAAAAAAAATCTGAGTTGTTCAACCTATAAAACTTCTAACCAATCAGACCTTAAAGCTGATTATTTTGGAATCACTCCATAACACTTGAACCTTCACTGTACAGTATCTAATTCATACAGCCCTCAGCTCTTGTCCAAAGGGATCCAGAAAAGTTATCAGCTGTATATCTACAAATAAAATAGTCACATTACAATCATTTTGACAAATTAAATGGTACAGCAAATTACTGTACAACGGAAATATATTTCCAGATTTTAGAAAGTCATAAAAGAGTTGAGCTAGATAAAGTTTTTATTGCATGAGATTTTGACCACATTCTGTTATGGCGAATAGTTACTACATACTTACATATATATACAATATACATATTAATACATTTACACATAGCCATTTGTAAATACGATATAAGAAGATAGTTACAAACTCAGCTGTCATCCCTGGAAGTTTGACAACATTCATAATTCTCTGTACAGTCTGGATGGCTAAGAGTGAAACTCTTGAACAGCTAAATAAATATAGGGGGATTTCTTACTCTGAAATAGAATTTATAATTGATGCATAAAACTCAAGTATCTAGAGAGATTTTAAGGGTTATTCGCTTTTGCCTAAATGCTGATAGGAGCCTAGTGGTGCTTGTCACCCCCAGGTGTTAAGCAAGCTGTTCAGGTTCCGCGTACAACTCCGCTTAATGTACATTAGAATCAGTGGCATGATAAAAAGAAAAAAAAAACAGTGTAATTAACTGCCTGCTTCTTAGAGAGCTAACGAGCTCCCAGATTGTGAAAGAAAAAATGTGTTGGTTTAAGTAAAATAGATTTAATAAATGGCATATGATTCATAAAATCTGCAGGGAATATGGAATTTGCATATGAATTATATAATTAATAAAAACTGAGACAACAATACATTTAATTTAATATTCCTTTATTCATTTAATGGAAAGAATCTCTATAAAGAAAAAGCTATTTCTCCAAGAGTGCAGCACTTCAAAGATCCTGAAGAGACACTTCCAAGGCTAAGGACCATTACTGGAGCCATTGCGCTTGCTTGATCTTTGGGCCCTGAACATGTCAGAGCAGAGTCACTTTGCCACTCCTGTTGAGCCAGTGTAAATTGTTCTGCAGCTACCTACTTCACCATTTTCTAGAGACATTCTTGCCTATGAAAAACTTTGTGTTTATTTAGCTTTTTGTTATAATGTTAGCTATAGAGATCAATCATGTTCCTGGGATATCGGTGGAACTTTTACTTTTGACTTCAGTGAGAATATGCTCAGATTTCAAAGGAAAGCAAAAAAGAAGCTGAGCTATGCAGAATTTGGAAAATTTCGGAGGCTCTACATTTCCTTTTTTTCTTTCCTACATTTTTGCCTCAAGAGAGGCTGGGTTAAAAAAGTAGGAAAGAATGGAATGGCAATGAAGCACCTGCCCCTCTACTCAGCCCTGGTGAGGCCGCATCTGGAGTATTGTGTCCAGTTCTGGGCTCCACAGTACAAGAGGGATGTGGAGCTGCTGGAGAGAGTC
>NW_010589481.1:29919-159511 GCF_000705375.1 Tinamus guttatus
TGGACACAGTCCTGTGCCACGTGCTCTAGGTGACCCTGCATGTGCAGGGGGGTTGGACTAGATGATCTCTAGAGGTCCCTTCCAACCCTAAGCATTCTATGATTCTATGATTCTATGTCAGTAACAGAAAAGCATCATCCTTCATAAAGAACTGTGAATATTGTTAATGTTAGAATATGCTGTACTTATACTTTGCATTATCTTCTCCTAATCCTATCTGTTAATATTCATCAGAGAGACATTATTATTGGCAACGGACAGCCTATTTATAAGTGCTAACTCCACTGTGAGACAGAGAAGTGTCACACATACTTACGAGGTGTGGGCAAGTACAGTTTCTCATAAATCAGTGGTTTTAGGCTAACCCTTGAGAATTTTGCTTTAACATATTAATAAAAATAGAGGGCACTTTTGTGCAATAATGGGTTTTCCTATGTCTGAAGTGTAGCATGAGTCAATTCTGTAAGATAATGGCATGGCAACAAGTCAATAACAGTAGCATGAGAAAATGTCACTGCATCACACAAAGACCATCAGATAAGGTGATTAATTCTCCATCAGTCATCTTGTACAATAGAAATAGTTATTATGAAAGAGTACTATTACATGACCTGTTTGGAAAATAAACATTTGAACTTGACATTATTTTTTCCACAAATGCCATATTGTTCCCTAAGAGCATGTACAGAGTGGTAAGACACCGTGACCATACAAAATGCCAGAAAAAGAGCTCTTTACCCACTCTAAAGGTGAGACTTTCATGTTTCTCAGGTTCTCTTGGTGTCACTAATGGAAATGAAACACCATTAGGGGAATTACCTAGAAATGGAGAGGTTTCCTTCTTGCTCAGGAATGCATGGTCATTCTATATCTAACTTCCTGATCCACTAGCTAATCTACAAAAGCAAACACAAAAATTTGGAGAAAGAAGAACAGGAGAAAATGTTGTTATCTCATGATTTTCTGAAGCGTCTGACAACTTTGAATCCTACAAATGAGGGCAGGATTCAAAGTCTTGAATCCCACATAAACCACAGCTGAGCCAAACTTAACCCTGAAACCTAGGAAAACCAAATGCCTCCCTAGCTAAGTTTAGCAGCAAGTGTTTCATCGCTGATGAGCACTGGACACTTTGCTAAGGGGAAAGGAAATCCTTCATTACCTGAGGAAAACTTAGGAAGATTTTAACCAATCAGTGCATATGAAAGGTAAGTAAAACATTCTCACCAGTAATGGCTACTTTGGCTTTGAACTTTTTCTCCTTTTTGCTCTCTGATGGAAGTCAGGGATACTGACAGCCCAGGGATACTTTTAGGCAGATCCATTTTCAGTTTACCTTTGACCACTTTCTGTAAAAGAGTGTTAAAGACACTCCAGACTAGATGCTGATACCTGTAGCTGCATCATCATTGCTGGCAGTAATGACAGTGTTTCTATATTTTCATTTATCTGATGGTATCTATTGTACTCCTTGTGTGACTGTTCAGCTCAGTACAGAGTCTTTTAGCTAATCCAGTAATTTCAGTTTCATGTGTGGTACTAGGCAAAGAAATTCTCTTCTCTCTTTTCTGTTGTCTGCAGGTTTGGAGAGATGGCCCTGCCCTTTCTCAAGGCAATGCCAGGCTCAGGTAGGAAGGCACTTCATGAGCAGAATGGTTTCAGTTCCACAGAGTCTGGATGAAAAAGAGGCTGAATTTCAGGTCTGTGAATACACTTGAGAAATGTTTGAGCACCAAGGACACCCCTCCTCTTGAGAAGGAATCTCATACATTGCCCTAGCCCAGGTCTCTGAACTGAAAAGAGTTGATAAGGCAGTGTGTTTACTCAGGGCATGTTAAAGACTAACCATTTTGGGGGCATCTTTCTCTTCTTTCACCAGTCACTGTCACCTCCTGGAAGAAGTAGCTGTTGCTATCTCAACCTCTCACTGTCGCAAGTAGTGTCTGCTGAACTCTGCCTGTCTCAGAAACTTCTGTGCCTGCTATAACTATTGAGGGGGAAACGAGTGAAGGCAGCAATGCTGCGAAGTCTGCCTACTCCTTAGCCTGTCAGAAGTAGCAGCAGGTCTGTGTCAATTCACAGGCTAGAGAGGAGGCATTTACCTATTCAGTCCTTGCTTGAATAATGACACGGTCTCCTCCAGGGAAAAAGACATATGGAAATGTCCTGTATGCCAGATTTGGCTACACATTGCCATTAGGTCATGGATCAGACAAGAAAGCTCACTAGCTTTACTCCAGACCTTTAAATGAATTCTAGCCAAAACCCACACTGCTTGTTCTGGCCAGATGTCATGCCAAGCCACCTGGGCATTCAGTTCCTTCCAGTGCATCCTCTGTCTGTGAAGTTTAGCCTTTAGAGCTAATGCTGCTTTTTACCTTAAGCAATTTTCACTTGATTATTACAGACTCTTTCACCTCTTTTCTGCAGTGGAACTAGTTGATTCATACAGCAATAAATGAAGCACATCACTACTGTGAAATGCTGGTTGTCAGAATACTGCTCCAGCATCCAGATACTGCACCAGCAACCTCTGGCATTAGGCACGTTCTCTCTCAGGGAACATTAGAGTTCATCACACAGTGAATGCCTAAAAAATATGAACCATAACAGGATGCTGTGAACTGATTTAGACTTAAGCATAATGCAGAATTCTGCTCACAGAATAATAATTTACCAAACAATGTCAGTGTGCCTTTGGGTGCTCTACCTGCAAAAGGGACTGAGGAAAAAGTATAATACTAATTCATTCTTGGTTTTATAAAAGTTACTTTCTGCTAAAAATATTCATCAAGGTCATGACCTGCTAAACCATATTCTGTCATGCATCCTGAAGTGTTGTCTGTACAATAACAATCTTATAATTAAAAGATAAGATATCACATTATTTTTAGCATATTAGTATCCAAAATCATTCTAGCACAAGCCAATGATCCCTTCAGAAAAAAACAGTGAACTTGATCTTCCATTTAGTATCTCCTATACTGTCGTAATTTGCCTTCCCTTTGCAAAATTTGGCCCTTGGTACTCAAGACATTCAACTTCAGAAATGAGATTTTCACAGTAATAAATTTACATCAGTGATGTGACTATGGGGTTCTATCCAGACAAAGATGGCTTTGGGACAGATAGACAGTCTCAGTTACACTGAGTATGAGGGAGCTGTGGCAAAAATCAGAGAAACTGGACCTGCCCTTGCAATGTGTTGTGAACCCACAGAGCTGTGTAACAGAGACTAGATGTGTCTGTCAGTCCTTCCTGAGCAGAGAGCAAAGGCTGGCTGAGCACAGAGCTGACATCACCACTGAAGGTCTGTGCAGAGCAATTGCTAGAAGTTCATCTGTGAGAGCGGAAGGGTGAGGACATGTCTTTCTCATGAGATGGAAATAAAGAATCTCTACTAGCTGCTGTGAGACTAGTGGTGGCAAAACTGTGAGCTAATGTTTTTGGCTTTTTAAGGTAACATATTGCAGACAAAGCATCTCTGTGTCTCATAAGCCAGCACAGCCTTGGAAAGGTAGGGAGGAAGAGCTGAATTTGGTAGTTTCCCTTTTCCTTATACCTCTTCCTGATGAAGAACTCTGGTGCACGCATTTTCTAGGACAAACAATTTGGCCACTCCAAACATGGCTTAGGGCAAAGCCATGCTGCAAATCAGGCCAAATTCGTTTTGGAAAGCTGCTTTTGCAGAGTGCTCTGGCTGACACACTAATTATTCACTAGGCAATTGCTTGCTCCGACTGAATGTCCTTTTGAAACCTGTTGATAAGATGCACACACCACTCAGAAGAGCCTAGTTTGCACATAGACTAATCTACAAAAACCAAGTATCCCTTGATGGTGACTACTGTTAGCTGAAGCTGGACAAAAAAATAGCTGCAAAAAAAGAACAAGGAAGAACTGTAGTCAGCACCAACAGGGTGAAATTCATATTACAAATGGTTCACAAAAAAGCAAACCCCAAAATCTCAGATTAGTTATTTGCAAAGAATACCCAGACTTCCTTTCCTTGCAAGCAGTTTGACCTTAATTCTTGTCAGGGAAGATGCTAGTAAGACAAGAGATGATTCTCTGGATTTTCTTTAGTCAAATGCTGTCATTACTCCATTCCCCCTTTCATTCTGAGGGTTTCTCTATTATTTCTGTACATAGTCTGAAGTAAAAAAATGGAATAACCCCTTATGCAGAGACAGGCCCGCACATCTGCACTACTGCTATTGCAGTGGCAATGCTGGAACTCCTGGGAGAACCTGGGAGTGTGAAATGAAGGAGTTTGTCTTCATAGGATCGCTGCTTTCTTGTCTCTGTGGCTATTTATTTTTCTTTCCACATATGAGACATTTCTTTGGCCACAAAGTCCTAGAATTAAAAAAAAAAAAAGTGTCCTTTTAAATGCAGGGTGCATTTCAATATCTCATCTGTTTCTTTGTGCCTCCATTCAAGGATACCTCAGGATACCTGTGAAATACATTCACCTTCTAATGTTTTGTCTATGAGTCCTAATTATATAATAGGTCAGTAACATTAGGCAACAGGGAAGATGAAAAAGATGAATGGTGCAAGGTAGTAGCTTACCAGACCAATTTTCACCTTGGTAGGGTGGAATTCCAAAAACTGCTGCATTAAATCTATTTCAGGGCTTTGGATTGCTTTACCAGTTAGAGCTCAAAAACTGATTAAAGCAGATTTCTGTCAATGAATGATTGTGGAGCTTTACACTAATCCTTTGCTTAAAAATTACTACTACTACTACAGGGAAAAATACTACCTCTTGTGGTGGATAACCACCCCAAAGAAGAAAAAATTTACGTTGAATGAGAAGGTTTTGCAAAGTGCTGTTGCTGGGCCCCTAACTCTTTCTGGTTGCCTTTTCCCCTGAGAACTCACCCTGTAAGCCCTGCTTGCATTTTCCTCTCTAAGACCCATCCTGTTAGCATAGGAATCAAAAGGCTTATACTTTTTAGTACAAGATTGCTTCCAGATTTTTCAGTTGCAAATGTAGCAAAGACGCATGTTGTGTGCATTTCCTCAACGTGTCGTGCTTCTCCAAAGCTCCCTAATCACTTTCTTTTTGCACAAGACAATTTCTGTAGGTTTATATAGAAGAAAGAATGTAAAATGGAGTCACTATTTCTGCTTCACTGCAGTATGTGTCTCTACCACCAGTGACTTCTGGTTTATTAGCTATTATTTATAGCTTGTCTGGTTTATAGCTATTTATAGCTTGTTCCAAAATATAGTTTCTTTCACTTTCTAGAAATCAAGGCAAAGTGTGGGTGGACCACACCCCCACACTGAGGTGATCACTAGCTCAATTTAGGAAGATTTGCAAACTGGGATGATACGGTCATGGCACCTGTGGAAGACGACCAAATACATTCAGTCAAAGTAAGCAAAACCGAATTTTGCCACCCCAGAATAAGGTACCAGGCACCAGCCATTTCTCCCACAAATAAGATGAAGACCAGACAAGAGTGTAGAGAGCTGGGGGGAAAGCATCTAAGAAGAAAGGACAGACAAGAGAGGTGATTATAGCACACGTCAAGAGTCACTTGTCCAGCACAGGCTACCACCTCATGAACTCTACTCATATCTCTGGCAGCAGATATGAGCAATAGCCATCTTGGGATTTTGCAAAACAGCTAGCATGACTGTTAAAACTCTTTGCTTTTGCCTCCTTGTCCTAGCAGTTCTCTGACCTTCGTCCTGAATGAAGGTGGCACATAAGTGACCCACCTGCTGCTAGCCAAATGTCAGCGCTTATTTTCTGAACAAAAACACAATTACAAAATAAACGCTAGGTAAGCTCTTGTAATGCATTACAATAGATACAACTTAACGTAGAAATAACATGGAAACACTCTAGTGCATAAGCTTTTATTCTGCACTGATGATGTAATCTCTTCCTATCCTACAAGGAAAGCTTTGCACTTACTGTTTCCAAGAGCCCCATCATTAATGTTACCTCTTCCAGCACAGGGAACTCATGACTGTGCATAATCTCTCTCCTCTCCCTCCTATATGCAGCAGAATCAAGCCAACATTGTACATACCATTAGTCTTGAACGGCAGCTTTTACAGCTGCATTTTAATTAGGGTTGTTCCGTCTCTAATGGCCCATGCACACTAGTGGCTTCTTGAGCTTAATAAGTTACTGCACGTCAGCTGAGACAGGGTGACTGCCCATGTGTTTGCTTGCCCTAACCTGTGGGGTCCCCTAATGCTGGGGAAAACATTTTTCTTGCACTAGCCTCGACTGAAGTCTGAGA
Source organism: Tinamus guttatus (assembly GCF_000705375.1). The sequence continues at coordinate 36,189 of NW_010589481.1, forward strand.
TAGCAGTTTTACATCATATTTGCAGTGGGGTAGTAGAACCTTGAGTCACTTACTAGTGACTTGTTAAGCCACAAGTAAAATAATCAAGCATCTTAGTGTTTAGTGCTTCGGCACATTTGTGAGACCACCAGTTGTATCTTCCCTTGGACAGACTGCTTAATGGGAGAGACCAAGGTTCATCTTCTCTGCCTTCTCTTTCTTCAAAACACATAGGCTAATTACATAGATTTGCTTTCTGTAGGAGGAAAGATAGTATATCATATTAATGGTGAAACTCAAAGACAAGTCTTTTCATGCATTTCCATGCATAGAAATGTATGAATAACTATAGCACTGGAATCCTCTTGTATCAACCCTTGCTTAGGATCATGGAATCATAGAATCATAGAATGCTTAAGGTTGGAAGGGACCTCTAGAGGTCATCTAGTCCACCCGCCCTGCACATGCAGGGTCACCTAGAGCACGTGGCACAGGACTGCATCCAAGAGGGTTTGGAGGATCTCCAGAGAAGGAGACTCCACAACCTCTCTGGGCAGCCTGTTCCAGGGCTCTGTCACCCTCACTGTTAAGAAATGTTTCCTTAAGTTCCTGTGGAACTTTTGGTGCTTCAGTTTGTGGCCATTACCTCTAGTTATGTTGGTGGCCACCACTGAAAAGAGACCAGCACCATCCTCCTCACTGCCTCCCTTGAGGTACTTATAGACACTGATTAGATCCCCGGCAGCATCACCTCCCGCGACCTGCTGGAGGCGCTCTTCTTAATGCACCCCAGGATCCCATTGGCCTTCTTGGCCACGAGGGCACACTGCTGCCTCATGGTCAACTTGTCGTCCACCATGACACCCAGGTGCCTCTCTGCAGAGCTGAATGTTGCAGAGCTTGCAGGGGTGCAGATGCAGAATGTTGCAGTATCTTAGGACTGAAGATTTCCTCTGTGACATGGTGTCATTCAACATTTTTTGTGTTTATTTATTTATACAGAAAGTGGGGAAAGTGATGCTTGTCTTCCTTAACTCATCAGTTATGTCTGTAAAGGGCACTCGAAACCTTAGCTATAAGAAATAATGCAAACTGTTACTGTACTCATATTTGTACATTTTTGGGATTTTTTTTATATCAATCCCTTGTAGTAACATTTATTTCACTATATTATTTATTTATTTATTCTTTCCAGGGAATGCAGATATTTTTCTTTTGTTGACAAAAACATTGATTGGCTATCCAAAATAAAACTTATTTTCTTCATATGCTCTTTCATACCCACACAGCCCAAAAAAAAAAGCTATAAATTAATCAAGTAATAAACAACTATTCTTATATTTTTCTAAAAGAAATTGTCTGACTTAGAAAAGGTTATCACATGAGATTGCAGATCTAGAGAAGGAAAAGTGGAAGCACTTTATCTGGAAATGCTGAATTCATTTCTTTTGTAGCAAAATTTAAAAATATATATTTTAAATTTCTTATGCTGAAATTCATCAAGAAACAGTAGATATCCTTGTGTATGACTCACTGCATGACTCATGATCTGAAGCTGGCTGCATTTGTCTCTTGGAACGGATGCCAGGTGCACTGGTTTTTATCTGCCCTCTTCAGAGATGTGTACCAACATGTGCCAGTTGGGTGTTTGAAAGCTCACAGGCCCAGCAGCTCTGATTAAGGCATTTCTGCACGTGTGTGGGAGCCTAAATTTAGATTCTGAGGATAAAGATTTATTCTAAGGAAAAGGTCCAGAGAACTGTCATGATGAAAAGGCAAGCATACGATAAATGTAGGTGCCAGATAGGCTTTGCAAATACAGAAATGTACACTGAGTCACTTAGCTCCAAATTTCCATTGTAGGTAGACACCCAAAATTGATCTCTTGAAAAATTGCTATCTAACCCTGAAGATATTTTAAGTTCACAGGTATTTGCGTTTCCAATGAAAAAATGACCTAGATGTTGGAAAACTGATCAGCAACTATCACACATTAAGCACCATAGTGATTTGTACATTAGCATTTCTCAACCTGGGAGCTAACCTAGTAGGTATTTATGTAATGACTAGATAGGTGTCTGGCAAACAGAGAAGGTACTTTCCTTCCTTTTGTGGAGAAATTCAAAGGTTATCATTCGAGATGAAAGAATTTAGATTCAGTTTCTTTCCTGCTAAAAGGGTTTGGAAGCTGCAAATCTAAACCCTCAGAAGAACCTCCAGATTTGTTGTGTATACAGTGGCATATGCAACGCTGAAGGTTGTGGGTTCATCAAAGCAGTGCGTGGGACAGACAGAGGTTGCAAACTTGGGACTGACTCTGTGATCTAATGATCCAGACACTCGTCTGGAAGCCTGAGACCTGGCCTCCCCAAAGCAGTGAAAGAGAGCAAACAAGGTGGCTTGAGGAGGAACAAACATGGGAGAGTAGAAGGGAAAGACGATAAAAGGACTTTTCTGGCCATGCCTTGCACTTTAGCAGCGTGGTCTTTATTTATAACTAGTTTGATGGGGGCTGTGTGTCTGTAGGCTAAGTGCCAGCCGCTGGAGTTGGAGCCCAGGTCACAGGGGCCATGTTCCCGTGATACCACCAACTGGAGGGACTGGAATGTGAGCGTACTCAGTGCGCGGGTGTCGATGTCTGCAGGTAATTGCCAGCAAACGTCAAGCCGGACTAGGTGGCAAGCAGGAACAGAGGCTTCGGAGGCAGGTATTAGAATGGCCATAAGTTTGGGTCAAGTCCTGGAGAGAAAAGGGTCCATCCTGAACACTGGAGGGACCAGCGAGTCAAATTCAGATACAGAAGTATCTCCTGAGAAATACGTGATGGGGAAGTTGGCTACCGAGGGCACTATAGGTGGAAAGGACAGGACACCAGCTGTGTGTATATGTGTGTGTGTCTGTACATGAGGCAATTGGTCAACCAGGGAATCCCGCAGCAGCTACTAGACAGACTTGATGTCTAAGGCCAGTTACTGGAGGGATCCACAGTATTTGTGTGTGTGTGCAGTGGGGTCTGAGTACCAGCAAGTGGAGTAGGGCTGTGGGTCAGGACAGTTTGAAGCATTTTATTGGTGACCTGAATAAGGAACATAAATGTCAGAAGCAAGGGATTTTTTCTAGCCTGGAGAAGTGAGCTCACTTCTGCAGATGGCAGATTGTTGCAAGGAGGCAGTCGATTCAGCCCCAAAGTTACAATTCTGAGGATAATTGCCCACTGCAGAAAGCTCTTAGTGCTTGGTTCACATCTTTAATACATTGTCTGTGATTTTTTCCTAACTACTTGTCTTTATTATGAAAAATTCAGACTTGTTTAGTCATGTGAAAGCAGGAAAAAAAAAAAAAAGGAGCACATGTGCTGCTCGATTTTGAGTAGGCGAACCAGATGGTCCAGAAGTAGAAACTACTGTTTCTCAGGATTGTAAATAGCGTATGAACTAATACAAGTATCCAAATTCAAAAATGTAAGCAGATGAAGAGATAAAAAGAAAATTCAGCATCAACAAAAAAAGAAGAAAAAAAAAGCAGCAGCTGCTTGTGTTTATTGGCCTCTGCCATATTTGCAAGTTTGATCCTGGGAAAAAGCCTACTATATTCAAAATAAACTAACATATGTGCTCATGTCCTGTCCCAAAGAAATCATGTGGAGTTTTCCATTTACTTCAGTGTAACAAAGGTTTTGTTAAAATATGCAGAAATAAAACCTACGTGGAATAGTGTCTTTGTCTTGCTAAGACTAATAGGAAAAGATTCATCAAGTATAACCAGGGAAGTATTTGTTACAGAACAGAACAAAGTTTGTTTGTTTGTTTGTTTTTAATTAAATACAACTGGGAGCAGCTGTTAATACTTATTATTGCATTAAATTTTGTATTAATCGTATTGCATTTTATTCAATCATAAAATCAAGTGCAATTATAAATTGCATGTTAAAATCATCAGTGATTTTATCTACTCATGCAGAGTATCAAGCTCAGGAAGGTATAAAGGAATAGCTGAAATTGTAAGTGGAGGCTAGGAGTGGCTGCAAGGGCAGTCATGAGGGAGGAGATATTTCAGAAAGTTTGCCTAGCTGACTTCTGACTGCTCCTGCTACTCCTGCCCTCCAAAATATACTGGCCAGACTTTGCCTATGCGTAAAATATTTGTGACTTGTAATAAAAATGGTGAGATTCAAATATGCATTTGCTAATCCTGATAAAAAAGGAGTCTCCGTTTTTGAGGATAACGGTGGAATATCAAGTTCCTGGCAAATGCCATGAGCAGGACTTCAGAGTTCCACATGCAAAGACAGTAGCTCATGCTACCTCAGAAAAAGAAACTTTGTTTTGCGTCTGTTTTGTGTCTGTGGTGCTTTTTATTTATTAGCATGCATAAGCTCCGTAACAGAAGTTGCTGTGAATGTTTGCACGAATGCTTAATTATGAGAGAGTAAGATGGACAAAGAAAAGTTTTCCCGTTTAGGATTTTCATGTGATTACATATAATCACTTTCTATTAATTCTGACAGTTTTTATGACTTTGGTAGTGGAATTTAACTAAAGGTTGATGTTGCAAGTTCAATTCAAGAATTGCACAACGCACATTCCAATACGATTACATCTACTTGCATCTTTTAAGATTACACCTACTTTAGATGATAAGATCTAGATACAATGGAAAACAAAATTTCTTTACAGAAGTTAAAATCACTGATGATTTTACCTAGTCATATCAGGCTCAGAAAGATTCTATCCTGAAACAAGCTGAACACTTCTAGAATGCCAAATTCACTCCACCTCTGCAAAAATTGCTATTGTAGAGCTGACAGGTGTTTGGAAAGTTATAGGACAAGTGCTGTAATTATATTTTAAGGCTTTTCCTTGTGGGAACTCAAAATCCTCTTTTATTTTTCTTCTTGCGGATGTTTTATTCATTTGAAAGTTGCATTTAAAAGGGTGTTTCTTGTTTTATGAAGGCTTAACTTGTCACCCATAAGGGGATACTTATAATTATGTGTATGGCTGTATATTCAAGATGTATTATGAACTGAATTTAAATTTAAAACAATTTGATGTAATGGCAGGGAAGGAAGAAGTAACAATATAAGGTTAATTCATCTCCTATAGCTAGGGGGAAGTGTCGTCTCTTCGAAGTGCTAAGAATTACATCCTTTGCACTCCACACTAAAAAATGTCCTTTGTGATTTGGAGAGACTAAAATATTCATAGACACCATCATATTCAAAACCTAATGTGAGATTTTCTATTATTGAGCAGTGCCTCACAGCACAAAGTCACTTTCTCACTTCAATAATGCTAATTATTTTCACCTAAAAACATAAATATTTTCATATAGTTTCTACTAGACACCTGGCAGGAAGTTTGGTTAAGTAATAGCTTCAGTGAGTTAAAAATTTCCAGCAAAAAATGAGCTATTTGGGAAAGGTTTTGTGTTTTTTTTTTGGTTCTGTTTTGTTTTGTTTTTCCATAGGTTATAATTTTCTTGGAGAGTACATATACACTGGGAGTAAAACCAAGCTTGTATGACTGCTTGAAGTATGAAAACTTACTTTGTGAATGTATATCGCTCTACCCTCCTCATAATTGAGTCCTTTTGCAGATCTTTGAGCCATGATTTAGTCATTCCAGTTCATGGGAAGAAAACTCAGTTTTCAGCAAAAGGGAGTCTTGAATTACTAGTGAGGGAGATTTTTTAATTATTATTATTTTTATCAAAACTGATTCCCAAAGTTGCAGTATAGTAGTTTTATATTATTGTCTATGTGAGTGAAATTAGGAACAGGGGCTTAAAAATGAGCTTCAAAGGCCATCAGAACATCAGTGAGTGTGTTAGGACCAGGGTCAAATAATCTAATTTAGGGACTACATCTAGATTAGAGATTAAAAAAAAAAAAAAAAAAAACTTGGATCTGAACTCAGATAAGAATCCGTTATCTGGGTCCCTTGCAACTGGCACAAAGATTACAGGAAAAGATTTGAAAGATGCCCTTTATATTTCTGCTCAGAGTTTCCCTTTTGCTGTTTGAGTTTGATCCAGTGTATGTTAAATTATCCCATTTATCAGTCTGCCAGATTACTATAAACCAAAATTTATATTGGTAATAAAAACAACTTATTACTAAAGGTATGAAGAGACACAGCTTTCAATAAGTACAAGGATGATGCATATCCCCTCAATGTATGAATTATTTATTTACTACATTTACTGAGAAAATTAGAACTCAGTATACATCACAAATGCATATATGACATATCTTGATAAATGAGGTTTTTTAAACTGCTTTTCTTTTGGTAAAGAATTTTTATAAATCTTAATGAAAAAAAAAATGACACAAGGAAACCTGGGACACTGGTTTAGTAAATTGTGCTGCAAAGATGAATTGCTGCGGCTCTTACTGCCATCTAGTGATCTTCGAGCTGAATAGCAATAATAGTTATTTTCACAATACAATAGGTTAACATAGCTATTATCTATAATAAAAAAATGCCTCTTCTAGATTAGCAGTGCTATCTTTTTTTTTCAATATTATTTTAACATAAATATCTCTTTTAATTCTTTTGTGCATGGACAACAGTAAGTAACAGATATATAGATCAGATTTGCTTCTAGACTACAGTATTTTGAACTCCAAAACACTTCTAAATGGAAAACAAGGAAGTAACTACATCAGTCTATCAAAAGATGGATAAAATATTGGAACCAAATTAAATTAGATTAAAAAAATCAATTAGCAATACTATGCCTGCCAGGTTTGAACTGCCTAAATTGCAAGCTAGTAATATATATCCTTGGGGCCTGAAAAAGCATGAGACAACAGCCACCTTCTCACCTCTCATTCTGCAGTTCTGGCTCTGCATCTATTCTGGCTTTCTGATATCTTCTCTCATGTCCTTTTCTGCCCTATAGGATATATGTACTGCTTTGTCTTTACAGATACCTTGAAAAAAGTTTGTTGATAATGTAATTGAAGAAAACATCTTCAGGTCTTCAAAGAAACCTTTACTGTCCAAAACATAGGTAGAGAAATTCTCATCCATATTCAGCCCTAGAATAACCCTGCAGTTACAGCCTTCATGTAGAGCATTCATATATAACTTGTTCAAGGCCCTTCTTACTTAAGAATAGAATAGCTATTTTTGCTGTATATTTCTCTCTCCATGGCTTTTCAGGAAAACCGCTGAACACTCTTTAATTTTTAGAATGGGAAAAGGAAATTTCTTTCAACATTTTTGCAGAATATGATTTTTTTTCTCAGTCAGCTCTGACTAAAATGTTATTGTGTCTGTATCTAAGCTAGGACTTTTTTTTGGAAATTTAATAATAGTATTGCAGTTATATCTTGAGGTCTTAATAGATGTAAACAATCCTTTGTTTTTTGATAATCAAACACACATGAAGAGCAAATTTCTGCCTCATCAGTGCACACTATCCAAATCCAAAATTCAAATAAGGAATGTGCTAAACAAATGGGTGTACTAAGCAAAAGGAAAGCTGGTATTTGGAAGTGAAAGAAAACTCTAAAGGTGCAGCTGGCTGGATGGATGGTGAGTGGTGGCAGACACAGGTCTGCCTGTGTTCACATTTGGCTGAGCTGTTGTGTGAAAGACAGGGAGCTGAGCTGAGTTAGCTTTTCTCACCATAACAACTCCACTACATGGCATCTGCAGTGCAGGCAGAGGTGTTTAAGGTTGTCTGGACTACTTCGTGTAGACAGGCCCTCTGTAAAACCTAAGAAAACTACAATTTTGTGGGCTTGTCTGAAAAAAAGAAATATTACAGGCAAGAACTTACTTGCTCTGTATACTTACTGTATTTCATCTCAGTCTGTCTAAATGCAGCAGAGAAACTCATTTCATAACTACCAAATGAGATAGGAGACTACTTAATATAGAAAGATGCTGTAAATGTGAGGACCACGAGTTCCCCGTAAGGTCATCTAAACTTCACTGATGGCCCAGGGTTTGCCTTTGCAAGCAGGCAAACACTAAGAAAGGAGGAGTTTACCAGACACATATGCATGTGTGTGCCAGAGATGCAGAGCCTCAATTAATCCCGAATGTTAGCATAAAACTAGTTTGTGTTTGTATTTTTTATTAAAAACTATTCTGTAATGAAGACGTCAACACTCACATTTTGCTTCTGGAGAGACAGCCTGTGACAGGAATGTGTTTTATGTTTTTGAACAGTTATTTATGCAGCAGACCTGAATTTCATCCGTAGTGTCACAGGCTGAGACTAGGTAGGTGATAGCTATTTTGGGGGCAGGATCCCAAAGTATTTAGAAGAGTTTCAACTCATTCAGTATATCTCCCTTGTGACAACAGAACAAAGAAATCCTCATGACTATATCTTTATTTAACTGGATTTATTTCTGCCTCAGTGGGTTTATTCCTATTTCTAGTGTACAAGACAATTACTGTGACACAAAAGAGCTTCCTTTGAGCTTCTATCTGGTGTATGGGGACTTTATTTTTTCTTTACTCTCAGAAATGGTCCTTTTCATTCCAGCATATGCTAAATTATTGCAGTCCCCAGCTGATCAGAAAGACCAAGGGGAAACTGGAAAAAAAATAGTGCCTGATTTGCATGCCCTTTAGACCAAGCAGCCTGGCAGCAGTATGGTCATCAAATGGCTTCAGTCTCAAGTCAAATGGCCAGTCTTGACCTTTAAAGTTAGATCAGTCTTTCAGAAGTAACTCTTCTTCCATGAACTTTGAAGCAACTACAATACCCACGATTCAGGAGAAGGAGAAAGGGGCAGGGAGAGAGAACATTTTGGCTTCCTACCTAAAACATGACCCACATCAAATTGTTCATGCAGTTATGGCAGGCAGTATCGTCAGAATCTGTTACAGCAAATGATACTAAAGAATATCATGATTACCATCAAATATAGCAGAACTGCCAAAATCTTTGTATAAGGTACCCAGGGGATTTTCCAGGACTGTGGATAAAGAGGGAGTCTCTCTCCTTCCCAGTACCCACCCTGCTGCTGGAATCTCCCTCCCTCTGGGGTGCTTCATCTCCTGATGTAGCTAGAGGGTTTGAGATGGCTTTCTCCTTCAGCTCGCTATGGTAAAATAGGCTCTCCTCCTCCGTTTATTCCATTGGGACCCAGGACATACTTTTTATAGATTATTCATGACCGTGCTGTAATTTTCTTGTGGACAGAAGCTGCTGAAAAGAGTGGAAGGCATTGGGAGAAGGAAGGAAGAGCTGGAATGTGGGCACCATTTCTGGAGAGGAAAAGGAGGCAGAGGCACAGCAGGGATAGACTGAGTAAAGAAAGCATGGTGCAAGGCCCATATGGTGACCACGGCATCATGGCAGCACCAGCGAGCGGTTACCCTGGTGTTGTTTCATGGTGGTTTAGTACTATGATAGTACTGCAAGTCTGTGTTGCCTTTCTGTGACTTCAAAGTGGGCTTTGATTTGACTTAAAGTAGCAAAACATGCCCTGTGTAGTATCACACTGAAATAAATCAGTTTTATATGAGTATGTTGTGCTAGCTATGAATGGAAAAGTGGCTCATTCTCCTGTGACTGCGGATGGTCTGAAAGGAGGGTTAGAGCACATATCCTGCAGTGCTTCTGAACATCCATGAACACCTGAGATATGTGCCTGAAGTGAGACTGTGTAAATAGAAGCAGTTTCTGAGACTCTGCATGAGAAGAAGAGGTGTAATTGTCATTTCATCTGCATAACTTGGTACTAGACTTGGTTTATGTATCAGTATTTCACCAGCATTATGTGGTGAAACTCAGAAATTTATCAAATGCAGTTAACCTTTCTAATTAGCTTTCAGCTTGTCACAGCCAATCACAGCAGCCAAGATAGGCTTAGTACCACTTGGGTGATGTGCATTTTTTTTCTATGGCTCATGAAGAAGTCAGCCTTTCAGAAATGATTTTCTTCCCTAGGAAACTCATTAGATGCAGCCATATGGAGCTGGATCACTTTCTGAAATGACCGGCATTTCAACTAAGCAACTCTTTTGTGATTCTGTTCTTTAGATGAATTAAATCTAACTGCTCTGTTTCTTATTTGTTTTCTGAAATACATGATAACATCAAATAGGTTCAAATTCAGAAGAAGAGTGTCTGCACGGGGTCAAACCAAAGGTCCCCGTAAGCCCAGCATCCTGTCTCTGATATTGGCCAAAACGGGGTGCCTGGAAAAGAGCATGAAAGAGCATGAACATTTGCAATGTGTTCCCAAAGTACTCTGACCTCTAACCAAACTCAGAGACTTCCTGAGCTATAGTTTCTGTGTTCAGTTCAACCATCAGATGATTTATCCTCCAGAAATGTGTCAAGCCTTCTCTTCAATCAATAGAAACTTGAAATATCCATAACAACCTTTAGCAAGGAGTTTCACAGCTTAAATACTTCATGTGTGAAAAAAATTCATCCCCTTTATTTGTTTTGAACTCCTCTCTTCATAGTTTCATTAATATCGCATAGTTATTGTGCTGGAAGAGACAGCGAACAATCAATCTCTAGTCCGCGTTTCTCTGCCGTGCATGACTGAACAGGCCTCAGCCGAGCCATGATCAGATTTTAAATTCTCTTTCTTTGCATCACCTCTGAGTTGGGCCTATATTCACTTCATGCTCTTCTCAGCAGTATCACGTCTGCTTGACTTGGAGCTTTTCATATCCTTGCTGTAGCTCTCTGTCTCAGATACCTGTCTGATGCTTTCTCAGTCTCTTTCCTAACACGGATTTCTCGTTGATCAACCTCCTTTCATATCAAGGGACAGAAAGATATCCTCTTTAGGTTACCATGTCGCATCTATCTGCCTACTGCTGCCTGGGTCATGGTTTCCCTCGAAATGTTTAGCATATGTAGTATATGTATGTGATACATGCCAGTAATATTGAATGATTGTTTTTCATTATTCATAAGGCCTGTCAGTGCTCATGACGCACTTTTCAACCTCTAATGGCTAAATTTAGAAGGAACAGATACAATGCAAGGACAGAAATAGGCATTGTTATAAAAGCAAATAGCTTCAGTAATTCAGTTTCGTTGGCTAACGAAACCCAATTTTTGAGAGAAATAAAATCACTCCATGTTGGTAAAATATATATATATTTTTCTGCAGCAGAAAATTTAGAACAGCACCTAATAGGATCCTTATATAAAATCCCTAATAGTTAAATAATAATATTTTTAAAAACCCACAGACAATCCTGTAAATTACAGGATTGAAATCAGACTTGAAATTCTTATTTGATTCTTTTTGGCAAAACTCCAGGTGGTCACCAGTCCTTAATGGAAAATTTAATGCAGCATAGGACTCTTGCAGGTAGTCATGAGCAAAAAGGGATTCAGTGTCTTTGCAAAGTAAGTATCTTTATAAATTCTTACTGAGCAGCTGAGAATATTTTGGGCTGTAAGCAGCAGGAGAAGGTGGGAGAAGAAAAGATGTTTTTCTGGTAAATTTTGCCACTAATCAGAGCAGTAATGAGGCAACCACTAGCACTTCATTTCAGTGAAACCTGTCTCATGCATTTTCCTTAATAACACACTTATTGGTCAGATGCCAGCTCTCCAGTGATACAGTTCACATTTTAACTGAAAATAGACAATTAATTATTGGATGGTAAGGCAATCTGGAGAGTTTTAGTGATCTAATAAGAAGGTAATTCGACTTATGTAGTTTGTGATTGGTAAAAAATCACTGATATTAAGTTAAAGTAGAACATACATTTTTCGATCACACACTTTTTATTCTAATTTATATCAAGAAAAGAAAATCTGAAAAATGAGTAATATTGCAGGCATGGATTCTTCTGCACAATGCCATACCAGTTAGTGGTATCAGGAATGGAGTGACGGAGAAAACTAGCTCTGTTCTATTAAAACAGTAAGGAGCACGTTAGCCCCTTGAACCCCTCTACTTAGAGCTGATCTGTTAAATGATATATGTGCTATGTGCACTGTTGATTTAACCCATTTCTTCATGTTTCTTCATGTTAGACATGGAAAGTATGGGGGAAGGATGTTGTGCCTTAGCAGCAGCAGCTGTGTTCTGGTATCTGATATACAAGTAAGACTGTATTTGATAGAGTGAAAGTAGGATTATAGTGCATCTGACAGTAGAAGGGGCTTGAAGGAAAATTGTTTGTCATGGATTAGGGGGACATAATCTTCTAATATACCCAGTAAATGTTGATTTTGAAGAAAATATAGAAAAAGCATATATTAAGCTCTTTTAGGGGAGATTGTATGTAAGTTTCCCTAACAACTTAATATGATTTTGACTTGCTTCTTACTGAGATGTACAATTCTTTTTCATAATAATTGTTATAGGGAGAGCATGATACATGTACAAATAACTCAGCTGTTAATAACAGACATGGGAACAATCAAGTGTACTAAACCTCTTTATCCAGTACATTATTGATGTGGACTATCAGGAAGCCACATTTGTGAAAACATCTCTATAGTGCCTGTCAAGGGAAAAAAACAACGTAGAGGGCCCTTCTTTTTTTTCGTTTTTCTTTTTTTTTTTTCAATTCAACCCCAGCAATCATCGCATAGGTAAAAAAAATGACCAACACACAAATAATTTGATACTGTTAATTCACATTTAAGTCTACTCATTTCACATTTAAGGGCTACAGAATGTTAGATATCAAATCCAGTATAAGAAGGTACAAATCCCTTTGAAAATCCTACAATTTAACTCATGCTTCCATTCTCTCCAGTTTTCTTCCCTAAGCATCAGCTTATACGGAGCTCTGGCAGTCCTAACGTGAAAGTCTGAGTGCAAAACAGATTGCTTAGTACCCCTTGAATCTCGCACCTGAAAGCAAAACTTGGCTTATGTTTACTCATTAGTTAATGCCTGTGAAGACAGAAAGTAATATAAAAAGTAATGTATATAATATATATGTTTTAAAAATATCTGTTTTAACTTGTCTCTCTGACAATGCAAGCAATTAGCATAATTTTGTGAATGAAATGCTTGTTCCATGAAATTTGTGGAACCAGGATTTTGCTCTGGAATTGTGTGGTACAATATAATTGTATGGAGTAGGACTGTAAATAAAGTATTTATCCATATTTTGATACTCAGAAAATTTGGGAATTACACCAGTCACTATGTGGCCTAGCTTCCTTCTTTTCTTCTTATGCAGAAGTAGTCTTCTCATGAGGACTAAGAACAAATGGAAATGAATAGATATGGACAGAGAGTTATGAGGTCCTGTGCAAGGTCCAACTTAGAGCTGTTAAGATTTGTGCTGAAGTATTTATTGGGATACTTTATTCCTTAACAAGCAGTCTAAGTTTCTCAAGCAGTCTAAGTGGTGAGTGAAAAAAATGTCCTTTTTGGAACTATACAGAGTCTTAAGTGAGTTCATTTTTAACAACAGAAACATAAGTGACATTGACTGTCACAGTGTTTTATATGGCAGCATGAATATGACTAATGTTAATATGTGGAAAAGAGCATGGGTTTACTTTTCCTCTGGCAAAAAAAGTCCTTATGCTATTGCATAAGAGGTCAGGGTGGTCTGCATCTTGATAAGATGTGACGTTTACAACTGAAAGAATCCTATTTAATACAATATATTATTTATTATAATAAAACTACACTCTCTGTATTCACTGGCTATATTGCATTCCTTGTAAAGAACCTTACGAGCCACCTACTCCTATGTACCTTGACAAATTACGGCCACTAGTATGGAAATAATTACAATAATTTTAGTAATTTCAAGGATAATTATTTAATAAAATAATTATTAATTAAAATATTACTAATTAATAATTTAAGGTAAATTATTTAATAAATAATTTTAAGGAGAAACTGATTTGAAATCATGATTTACTAATATATCAAAAAATCTATCATCCTAGTATGCACTACACATATAATTTATAGGTATAGTGATATCACTAGTATAACAGAACATTCAAAGAATTTATTTTATAACTGAAACAAGTATAACATACTTTTTTATAAATTTGGAGAGTATGAAGAATGTCTGGAATTAACCTGGTGTTTAGTGATCAATCTCAGAGCTCTGTAACCTATGCAATGATATTTGTTTGTTGCCCATAACTCAGCGCACATCTGATCACACAGATGTTTCCTGTAACAACAACACATTGTTCAGCTAATTAAAATTTGGAAATATCAAGTATATTTCATATAAGCCTTCATGTGCTACTGTGTTGCCATTGACAGTGCAAATACTGAGGATGTTAAAATTAAAAAAGAAAATTGCTATTTGTTTTACAAAGCACATCACATGACAATGCAGAATCAAATATAGAAAACTACAAAATGTCCATGTTTCTATGTAAACATACACATGGAATTCATCTCAATTCATAGAAGAGCTGATTCATTCTGCATTTTGTCTTTTGAAAGTTAGATGTTTAAGGCTAAACAAAGTTCTGCAGGTGCCTTCCATAGCAAATGGAGTGAATAAGAGACCTTTGAAAAGTAGCATATCTTTTTGTGCAGTGCACAAATGAAGCTTATCCTATATAGAATCGTAGAATCCTAGAAACATTGTGGTTGGAAAAGACCTTCACAATCATGTTAGAAAACTCCAGTTTTTGTTTTTTGAAAAATATGATGGTTTGGAGATCTTATCTGTTCTGGGCAGAAACAAGGACTCTGATAATGCAGAGAATTCCTGGGCTAAAATTTCTTCAATCCCAATTTTGTATATTGTGTCATAGATTTATCACCAAATTAAAAACAGGATATAGGAATAGTTCCTTTTCCATATACTGTTGTTATTTAATAAATTAAATATAAAAACATAACAAAATGCATGCAGAATGCAATTTCACGCATGCTCTTGGGTGCTGCGGGATTACTAGATTTCACCCTCCAAAGCCACTCAATCCAGAACTCAATCCAGAAATCACACTACTATTGAAACAAACAGGCCTGCATTAGGGGGAGCTTTGCCAGCAGGTCAGAGGAGGGGATCTTGCCACTCTACTCAGCTCTGGTGAGACCGCATCTGGAGTATTGTGTGCAGTTCTGGGCTCCCCAGTACAAGAGGGACATGGAATTTCTAGAAAGGGTCCAGCGTAGAGTGACAAAGCTGATTACAGGACTGCAGCATCTATCTTATGAGGAAAGACTAAGCGAGGTGGGCTGTTTAGCCTAAAGAAGAGAAGACTAGGAGGGGATCTTATCAATATGTACAAATACCTGAGGGGAGGATGTAAAGAAAATGGGGCCAAACTCTTCTCGGTGGTGGCCGGTGACAGGACAAGAGGTAATGGATATAAACTGGAACACAGGCAGTTCCATTTCCATATGAGGAAGAACTTCTTTACTCTGAGGGTGACAGAGCCCTGGAACAGGCTGCACAGAGGTTGTAGACTCTCCTTCTCTGGAGGTCTTCAAAACCTGCCTGGATGCGGCCCCGTGCCACATGCTCTAGGTGTCCCTGGTTGAGCAGGGGGGTTGGACTAGATGATCTCTAGAGGTCCCTTCCAAACTCAACCTGTGATTCTGTGAAACAGTCTGTTTTCCTTACTACACTTTTGAACAGTAAATTCGGCCATGAAATAATTCTCATAATGAATAACAGACCTATCAAATTCATACAGAAGTAAAAGAAAGTGCAATATGCAAGGCACGATTTTAGAATTTAGGATCTTCATACAAATATCCCAAATAGGACATACGAAGAAGAGAAATGGAGAGGAGAGGAAAGGAGAGGAGAGGAGAGGAGAGGAGAGGAGAGGAGAGGAGAGGAAGAGAGAAGAGATGTACTAACTACCTTTATGTAGATGTGAACTGGAAGATTGCACATAGAAACTAACTTCTGCAGGCACTAAATACATGCAGTTTTGATTGACTGATTATATGTACACTTTTGCAGTAGTGTATGCCTGGTATGGGTACAACTCACCACTTCTGACTAAACCAGAATCAAGTTTTTGGTGAAATCAATTTTCTTCTCAAAGAAAGTATTTATGGCAGTTCTGCTGAGCACTTTTATATTTATCCCAAAAGAAGCAGGTTGCAAACCACATTATCTTGCTTTATGTACCTGCCATGGTCCTGTCAAGAATGCACAAATACATGCCATCAGTGAGGCCCTGCTCCTTCATCAGGGTCTATTCACTTCATTTGAAATACTGTCATATGGATATGAATATGAAAAATTAACGATCAATACACCGTGATTTACCTGTAGGTAGTTAACTTGCTTTTAAAGAATAAATGCTGCAAGGAATTTCAATTGCCTTCTCTTTTTAGTGCTATGTTCCTTTGTGTATGAATTTTAGCTTCTGATATTCTATGATAAAAAATATATATTATGGGTCTCATATGGGTGTTATAGGGTCTCAGAAATCATTAGTATGTCAGTTCGTAGAGGTAACACTAAAAAAAAAAAAACACACCTAAGAGTAAGCAGGGCAGCTCCATAAAAGTTGGAAGCCTTAAGAAGGGAACTTGAAGCTATTGAAAAGCTATGATTTGCATGCATCTGACAGGGCTGCCATAATATCACCTTGCATTAACGACTTTGGCAGTTTTAGTCACACAAGTGGCTGTAGCTCAGCAGCAACACCCAAACATTTCCCATCTTTGTTAGTTGTAGAAACACAAAAGCATATGAACTGATCTCTGAGGGGAGGCCTTGTTTTCTTGCTTCTGATGCACCACTGAATGTCTCCAGATGACAGCAGGAAGGCTGTCAGCCACCCCCAGTGTTTATGGGAGGTATGGAATAAGCAAAATGGCTGGAATGAGTGGGCGGGTGAGAAGCTGCCAGATGTCTGCGACCGTGACAGGGCTGCCTCAACACTGCATTTCAATGCAGCAGGCTCTCTCGTGAGAGAATTTTGGTTGTGAGGCTATTTCCATGACTTGCACAGGTTTTTGACTTTGTGCTATTTTTATGACTGCATATGGACTCCTAAACAGACAACTAACTCAAAACACTCTAAAGAAAATTACATCAGAGGATATATCTAAAGAGACGGGGTCTAAAATAGCAGGTATGTTAGAATTACAAGGGAAGAAAAGTGAGACAAAACCAAGCACTCAAAAATAAAAAATAAAACAGTATGGGAAATAAACCCACTAGATTATATTTGTATGTTGAGCTATAGGCAAAAGCAAGATTAACCTTATTGAGGTCAATAAATAAACCTCCCCTTCAGAAACAAATTGCTTAATTTAGCTCTGTGGTGAGACAGAACCATCTGCAATGCCCACCCATTGCTAGAGAGAGATTCTATAAATAACTACCATGGTTACACTAAATCAGAAGAGGATTAAAGCTCATATTTAGCTCTCTTGCAGAGGAAAAATATAAGGGCTTTACTGCATGTGAACAGTGTAGGATGCTGCTTAATGCTAGGTGAATAATGGCCATAACAAAAGCCTTCCAAGGGCACACAGTGACACACACATTTGTCCATTGGGAGGTGATATTGTCAGACTAGAAATTAAAGAGAAAAATTTTCCCCTAAAATTATTTTAGGAGTAGAAGTGCAATTGTCAACCAATCATTGGATAACTTGAAATCTGGCTGGCCAAACACTTTTGGGATGCACAAAGAAACTATCGTGCAAGACTCTTTTCAGGTACTTTAGTTTTTCCTTCCATGCATATTTTGATTATCTAGGTCGCCTATCAAATGACAATGAGCATACTGTGAATAAGTTCTGTTTCTAATACCCTATCCACAGGAGAGGCAGCTTCACTTTTTTTCATCAGTTTAGCTTGCCTTAAGTACGTGCAATAGTAGGATAGGTTCTGATTCTTTCCTAATGATTTTCTTAACCTTTAATGAATTTTTTATTAGGAATGCTAAACATAAAGAAACAGAATGCAGTATTTTATTCTGAGTTGAGGTGAATCAAGATTAGAAAGAGAGAGAAAAAGAGACAGAAGAATATCAAAGACCATATGGATCAGATTGTTAGACACACACTGCTATTTGTCACTGCCCATATACCTCACTGAGGGGAATTATGAGCTGCTGAAAAGAGGTTTTTAATACCATTTTTTTTGGGGGGGGGAATTGTGAGCTGCTGAAAAGAGGTTTTTAATACCATTTGTTCTGGGGGGGGCGGAATTATGAGCTGCTGAAAAGAAGTTTTTAATACCATTTTTTGGGAACATAGTAAAGAAAATTTCAGAGCAATTCTTTTTAGGAGAAAATTAGTCACCAACTTAAGTAGCTGTGACTAAAAGGAATGGAAAATGGGAGAAGCCTTAGTAATTTAGTTTTGGAGCATCTCTCTAGTTATACATTTTGCTCCATCCATTTTTATCAGTCTAATCGCTATTTAAGATGCTATTTATATTAAGTCATTATTTCAGACACACTGAGTTGAAGAAATAGCTGGGACAGATCCCCTGAATAGTAGCTAGCTATGAGGACTAAGGGAATTTGTATTTTCATATATATACAATGTAAAATTCACTCTAGGGCCCTTCTGAGACAGCAGCTACTTTCTTGGTAGATATGGGAAACAGAGTATAAGGTAAGTCTCTCCCTGTGTTTCACCTAGGATTACCTATTTCGTGTATCTGATATGGTTTCTGCATTACCTGTATTATCTATGTTCGGTATTCTGTTCTAAAAAGAAGTCTGGTTAGATTTGGACATCTCTGTCCACTCCCGCCCCCCATCCCCTCTATTTTTACAAGTTATCCATTTTCTAGGGAATAGGTGAAGCTAGAAGGGACATCTGGAGGCCATGTATTTATACCCATACCTAATGGAGGTGGGGAAGAGATCAGAAGATGGAACCAGACTGCACTAGTGACCTCCTCCTTCTTGAGCAGAGCTTTTCTTATGGTCTTGTACTTACTATTAGCACAGGACATGCATGGCAGATAAAAGGAAAAAGGGACAGATACCAAAATGTAATTGGGGGGAGGGGTGGGAGGAGGCTCCAGTAGGAAGGATTGGAAAGGACTTGAAGAGAGAAAAGAGTTGTTGTAAGAGTGGATGCCAGATATCAGAGGAGATAGGCTGAAGAGTGGGGAAATAGTATATGTTTCATTCCAGTCCTCCCCATAGTACAAGAATTTGACATACAAAAGGAATGGTGATGGCAAGAAGTAGAACAGGTCTTCAGACACAGGATGGGCTGAGAGAAGAGGGCCCGAAACAAGTCTCAGCAGCTTTTGTGTGACAGGGTAATTGTCCCTTACAGATTTTGTCACATTAAGATGTGATCTCTTAAGTGATGGATATTTCACTTAGGCATGTGATGAGGTGACAGGAACTGTCTATCTAGCAAAAAAAGGATTGTGCCACTTTCTAAAACACATTGAAAAAAAAATGAATAATATCTCTAATACACTCTACTAAGTTACATAGAATCACAGAATCATAGAATAGTTAGGATTGGACAGGCCTTCTAGAGATCAGCTGTTCCAGGCCCCTCTTTGCAATCACCCTCTCTGGGCAACCCTCTCTGGGCAACCTGTTCCAGTGTTCAGCCACCCTCACAGTAATTAATTGTTTTCTTGTGTTTAACTGGAATTTCCCGTATATCTATTTGTACTCATTCCCTCTCATCCTGTCACAGGACACCATTGAGAAGAGCCTGGTCCTGTCTGCTCCCATCAGACAAACATTAGTAAGATTTCCCTTGAGCCTCATCTTCTCCAGGCTAAACAATTCCAGCTCTCTCTATGCATATGAGAGATGCTCAGGTCCCTTAGTCCTCTTTGTCACCCTTTGATGGATTTGCACCCATTGCAATTCAATGTCTTTTTGCTACTGGGATACTTAAGAGATGGACTCAGCAGTGCTGAGTAGAGGGGTAGGGTCACCTCCCTCAACCAATGCTGCTCCTAATGCAGCTCAGGATAGCTTTGGCCTTGTTTGCTAGGCGAATGTACTTCTGGCCCATGTTCAACTGGTTGTCCTCCAGGATCTTAAGTTCCTTCTCCACCATGCTGAATAGGCCATTTTATGGCTGATATTATCCCAAGTGATTTGGGGTATAAGGTATAAAAGACCCTGCAAGAAGAACTAATTGACTTAAAACTATCTCAGCTCATATGTGTGTCTTTTGCTGCCTGAACTGGTACAAGCTATTGGCAGTATTAGCTGAGTCTATGCTGGAAAGAGTTTCCTGTAGATCTGCAAAAGCAGATCATCAAATGCCATAGTCAGACATGAGATTTAAGGTTTTGCTGATTGAAACACTTGAAGATATTTCTCCATCAATTCCTCACTGTGATCTACAGTGGAAGACTACTGCCCTGTGGAGTAGAGTAAATGCAGAGAAGCAGCATTTGCTCATTTTTATTATTGTATTATATTTCCCTAGCTCTGAATATATGTGCTTAGCTGCATATTTTATTTACAAATACACTATTTTTCTTCCAAGGAAAAGAAATATTTCTTAACCTTCTTTACCAAGGTAAAGAAATAGACCTTGTACAGTACATAGTGGACTATGTCAAAAGCTGAGTAGGTTCACTGGTGACTTAAGATGAGATCACTGGCTTTATACAGAGACAGATGAAGAGCCAACATTTTCCTGAATCTGCAGGGTAGCTTGTGGCAAAAAGGATATGGAGGAGGGGTACAGAAATAAGCAGGTGTGTTTGGGGGGGACAAGTGGTAATGAAAGCTATTTCCTGGTTGAACATGTACTTACACCAAGTTTTGACAAAGGCATAAGTGACCTCACATGCCTGGTGAGGTGTGAGTTTCCCAGGGGCATGTTTGTCCAACATGTTTTCTTCCGTGCTCAGAGGAAAAGCCTTTTTAACTAAGCTTATAATGAAATAATGTAAAATTAGATAAAACTAGATATGCAAGATAGCTGCTGTTCTAATCATTCTATTTTTTATCTAGTGTTTTTCTTAAGAAATTAAACACGGGATAGAGAAACTTTCTAATGGAAGGAGAAGGTGCAGATGCAGGAAAACTTCTTGGTCTGCATAGCATTAAGCAGAACATGTCCATAGTTTAGATTAAAAGATGCAGAGTTCTTTATGTCTGTATCAAAACCAGTAAATAAAAGGGGCAGGGAATGCTTTCTGTCCCTGAAGGCAAGGGATACGGCACAGAGCAAATCCAAGGACAAGACTTTCTTCTCTGTTTCCCTGTTTTATGTCTCCCACTTGCTTGGAGCATCCCATGGCTTGTGCTGTCCCCAGGCAAGCGGCCTGTGCAGCATATGGGAAAGCAATAATAAAGACCAGATATGCTCCTAGGAGTATTCTAGGAATTGCACAGTTTGGGCCGTCGTATGCCACTGCTTATGCCTCTGCCCTTGCCCTCTTTGCTTTGCTGATATAGTCACAGCCCCAAAGACCAGAGAGAGCTAGAGACATAGAGACATAGTGAACGCCATATTTTACTGGTTGACTGGCACTATCTATCCTGTTAAGTGGGAATCATTTTCAAAACATGTAGCAAAATGTGTAAGCATTTTTTTTTGCCTTTCAAGGAAGGGAAGTTTTAAAAACTGCAAGCATAAAATTGCCCCAGATCACACTTGGAAAAAAAATAAAGACAGTGTAAAAAGCAGATAAGACCTTGAGCCTTTCACTTCTCTTTCAAATATTTACACATTCCTCTCCACACCCACTTCTGACACTACATTTTATCTATTTTTCATTTCTTTCCATGTTTCAAGCTCTCTTTCTCTCATGCCTCTTTCTCTCATTGTCGTCATTAAAATGTTTTCATTTCTTTTTCAGTCCCTTTACTATAGTGATTCTCCTTGCCTGTTGCCCTCTGGCTCTTCAACCTACAATTTCTCCCTCTGTTAGAGTATTTCTGGTAGTTACATCTTATGAGCAATTGACAGAATGTACTACTATCCAAGAATAACAATTTGGTGGGATAGGGACCAAGAAAGGGATCAATATTTTTTTAAAATCGTTCCCATGACATACTGTGATATGTTATCAGACAGGTTGAAGGCAGTACATTCAAATAGCTTTAAAATAAATGAAAAACTGATGAAAGTGTAAATGACAGAAGAGAATACAATAGCATGCCTTTTTTAAAAGGTTTCAGCTCAGTGCCTCTCAATTTTTATAGTTCAAATTTCTGACTAAAATGAGGTTTCCAACAGGCTCCTTATCCCCAAATCCTATTGAAACTACTTATTAGTTTGCTCTCAACTTGGTTTTCCTTCAGAAGCCTATCACTGAAGAACCGATTTTATCATCTCAGGTATTTTCTGTTATAGGTATTAAAAACTGAAATACAAATTTCAGCTGACTCCCAAAGGTTGCAGCCAGACAAAAAGTGACTACTTGAGTACATGCACATCTCCTAAGATTTTTTTTTTCAGATTTAGGCAAGGAATTCAGTCCCTCACAGACTGAAATTCTCACTCTTAATATTGCAGAACATGAACAACTCCTGAAAGGTATGGAAAAGTGTTATTGAAGGTTACTACTACATGTTTCTTTATACAAACAGTAAACTAGAAGTTGTCTGAATGATGCTATATAAATTCATAGAAAAAAAAAAAACACATTGTCTGGGAAGATGTGAAGAAATTAACCCAAATTGTTATAGTCTTTTCATTTTCAGCATGTACCTATGAATGTTTGGTTTTGCACAGGAGGAGAAACAGACAACCATAGAAGCAGAAAAGGGGAGGAATAGTTTCAGGGAAGAGGTAAATTGAACCTCATCCTCAGTTAACATCTTTGATCCTTTTAACTAGGCATTAGCCTAAAGATGCAAACCAATATAAAAGCAAGTACACCCACCTATTGTTGAGCCTAAGTCAACCACATATTCTAACCCTCTGCAGGTAGTCATAGTTTCAAAGCAAACCACAAAATATATGGGAACAAGCCAGCAATCTGTTCCCAAGGACTTCATTTAGCTTTTGGAAAATCTACTTCATAGCGTACAAATTCTAGGAGTAAAACACAGCATAGTTTTGAGGCTGTTATATTAATCAGCTTTTCATGACTCCAATGGGATGTTATTTTAAAAGAAATATTAAAATCTATGAAATATTATAAATATTATAATAATTAGCTTATTACACTGAGTTGTGAAAGGTAAGGGGTCAAGACCTTATCTAAAGATATTCTAGATACTTCTGTCTAGAGATATCCTGTTTTAGAGGTAGTTAACATCATGAGAAGATGTATGCAATCCTGAAAGTCGGAGTACAAGCAGAAATTCAGGGAGGTATAAAGAGGCAATGAAGAATAGGGTATGAGCATGGGTAACAAAAAATCTTTGACTATAATACATGAAAAGATCAGCAGCAGTGCATTATTTTTATCCATTAATTTTAAAATTTCAGAAGTTAAGTCTGCACAACACTGAAAGTTCTAGAAAAATACTGCATAAGTTTGCATTACCCCTACAGACACAAATTTGGTGGCTTCGGAGGTTTTAAATCTGCTTACTGCTACCTGAATTCAGCCCTGCTAATTTAGGCTAAAGGCCATACAGAAAATGTGTTTGATTTCTAACGCAACTGATCTAATTAGTATGTTTAGATTGCAGCATACCCTTTTCAGAGTTTACATTGCATTCAAATATTGTTTGAAAGTGCAATGAAGGATCTGAATTCAGAGCTGAGTGCAAAGCTACTAATTCATACTACTATGAATGCATTTCAAAGGGATTGCCACTGTTTGTAAAAATCTCAGAACCACTGTACATTTTATTTGGAAGGGATCTTCGAAGCTCATAACAGCTAACCTTCTCGCAAAGCAGGTCCAGCTGGATCACATCACTCAGGGCCTTTCCAGTCAGGTTTGGAGTAATCTCCAAAATGCAGTATCCACAGTCTCTAAGGGCAAGCTACAGCCAGTGTATGGCCATATTAATGGTGCATTTTTTTTTCCTTTAAATCTATTTTTTTCTCTTGTAATTTATGTCCTTTGCTTCTTGTATTTTCACTGTGCCTTTCACAGGAATGTAGCTTGTCTTCTCCTTACCCTTCAAATAAGTGTAGACAGATCTTTCAGCCTTCTCTGCTTAAGACTGAATGAATCTTGTTCTTTCTGTTTCTTTTCTTTGGCACTTTAATTCATGGGGACACCAGATAATATGCTTTTTCAATAACAAGTTAGTTGCATCTTGCTTAGGACTGTTAGGTGGTAACCAGTTTCTGATCAGTATTTTTCCAGTGATAATCAGTAAACCTTTTTACTGTTAAGTGAATCAGTATACTTCCCCTCTCCAACAGCTTGCTTTTGTCTCTTCAGTAGAACAGGACCATTTGATCCAGCACAGCTCAAAAGACAGAGATTTCTAGAAATAGAGAGGGAAAAGCAGTGCAGAACAAGAGAGAGAAAATTCTCTCAGTAACTCTCAGTCCCCTGAGGAGTTCAGCTGAGCGTCAGATCAACTGTTTGTGGGGGCTGCATTTTAATCTCTGGTGAGGGAGCAGTTGAAAGGAAAAAGAGAGTTTTTAATCTTTTTTTTTTTTCCCATCACTTAACATTTGAGCTTAGTAGACAAAACTAACAGTTAAACTTTGACTTACAGAGAGAATTCCTACTGAAGCTTTAACTGCTATAGCTACCCATTTTGATTCCATGTTGGTAAAACTCTCACTAGGAAAAAAGCAATTGGATTGGAATCCCCCAGTTGGGTTTCTTTCTAGATCACCCCATGGAGAACAGAAAGCTTTCCATTCACGTCAACTACATTAAAATTCACCACAAAATCTTTACATGTTAATTGTGAAAACTGTTTTTATACTGTTTTTTTTTTTGGAATGTGTTAGCTATGGTCAAGGTTTATCTAGCCTTACAGGAAGAAGATTTTCTGTAACATAAGTGGAACTCAAGGGATGTGGTTTTGTATTACTAAAACACCAGTAATAATGTCAGTCTTGAATAAAAGTGCTAAAGTAATCTTGCTTCTCAGAAAATTTGGACAAACATCAGTGTTATATTAATTGAGGATAGAAGTCTGTCAGAATTTCTTTACTGAACAGGTTTGATGTAGTGAATACATCCCACTTTTCTGCTAACAGTTAAATGACAGCAAGCAAATTGTGCAAAAATAGTTCAGAGATGAATAATTCTACACAGCACCTGACCAATCAGACTTTCGTACTAGTGGTCCAATATTTTTCAAGGTCTTGAGAATCTCAAGTAAAAGCCTAGTCCACATTGATGACACGTTCATATTCTCAGTCATGTCATGATGCAAGGTTTTAAAGTCATTTTTTTCTCTCAGTTTAGAGAAACAAGCAGCATGAAAGGTTGATGGTCTTTTCTCAGTCAGAATTGTGGTCTGTTGCTGTCTGTTAATTCTGAGATTCTACGTGACTTCTATATTACTCATCTCTATGGCCAGTAAGCTCAGTGCTGATACTTATTCTTTTTTTTACTTCTTTTACATTTGCTTTTACTTTAGCGCCCTTTCTGCATGCTCCTTGTGTACGGAGCATCCTCCTAACACGTGCTTACTCAGCTACCTCTTTCTCTTACTACAGCAAAGATACTATCAACATCTTCTTGTCAAGGAAGCCAAGACATTGTACATAAAGAATAGTCCTTGAAGGGTCCACAGTGTCTAGTTTATAGAGCATCTATCTAGCTTACAGTGCATCACAACTGAAATGTGAGTGGAGGAATTTGATGAGCACCTGACCTTTACTTTCCCTCTGGTATGCTTCAAATGAATGATGGCAAGCAGATAAAGTCTGCTCTGACTTTATGTCTGTTTGTCTGAAACATCTGAACCTGCCAACATGTATGTGACAAAGCTACATGACATGACACTCTAGTGCTCTGTTGCAATCACTACTACTTAATGTGTGCCCTCCTAAACTCCATCACACTGATGGGATGCGTGTTCTCATGATGATATGTTTGTACTGTGATGGCAAGCTAGACATGGTGGCAATTCCAGGGCATTCTGGTTGGAGATGGCAATGGAGGAGACAGCATAAGGTCAATAAGTACCTTGCCTATTCTTCTTTCTTTGGGAAGAGTAAGTGCAAGACCAGCATTGGGGAAAGGCTATTTTCAGTGATCATAACTATATGGATATTGCTGACTAGAGAGGACTCTTGTGTTATTAGAGACCAGAACTGGATAAATGTAGAAAGGCTGAAGAACTTACACCGAGGCTGAAAAAAGGGGAACTACTAAAAGTAGGGGAAAATCCCTTCCGCTTCAGGCAACCGGTCTTTCAAAGGCTGTCAGCAAAGAAACCTGGATGTGTATGATCATAGCTCTGAGAAGGACGGACGAACTCAGCTGGAGAAGCCATATGCCCTTCAGCTTCAGATCCAAGAATGTCCCCCTAAAAAGACAGCAATGAAGGTGTTTTTTTTTTTTTCTTTTCATATTTGCATTGCTCTAAGCCTCCTGTTTCAAAGGATCTTCAACAAACTGGTCTATACTTTCAGCCTTGTTAAGGCCATCAACAGTGTCATTGCCCAAAGTGGTGACAGACATGCCTACTCCAGAAGAGTCAAGTGGGAACTTGTTGGGGGCAATCCCTATCTATCAGCAAACAATTGTATGTAAGCACATTGCCAGTCTTTCTTTTAGTCAACCCAGCCATTCCATCCCACAGCTGACACCTATGACAGAACAAAATTGCTTCTGCAGTGAGAGGTGGGTGGGCATGTCCTTCTGGTCATGACAAACTCCTACAGACCCTCAGATTTTTTAGTGCCAGCATTTTATTGCTGGCAAGTCTGTGCTGATAATAGTTTGTTGATTGTCATAGTAACATAGTAAGAACTGAAATATGCCCATAAATGGCTGAAATGTAGATTTTCGTTTAGTGCTTCTTAGAGCATTGTTATTGTAACCGTAGTAGGGTCCATCTAGCACATCCCAGGACCACAGAAATCACTACAGAAAACTAATGCAAATCAACACTGGCTATATGTAAAATGTCCATATGTTTCAACGGTGGGATTGGTTATGTCCCTACCATATACCAGGACAGGTGCCCTTACTCTGTCCCCCAAAAGCCTGTGATATCCCTGGTAAGAACACTCTAGCATTTGTCTTACTTGCTTGTAGGGCTGCTATAGCTCCATGGCTTTACAGAGCAGTTCTGCTGAAGAGGTTGCATCCAACTCTGAAACTTAGCACCTACAATGACCACTCTGTGCCACTGGAACAAACTCTGCCTGGTGATACTGAAAGTATTATATGACAAAAAAAATCATTTTTATTTAGAGAGGAAAATATTTTATCTCCATAAATCAAGTTATTTGAAAAATAATTGTTCTTAGCAGATGGTAGAAGAGAGAGAGACAAAAATAATTTCAACCTTTTCTATTACAATGTATAATGAAACAAGAAATTCTTACATTCCATTGAATATAATTTTTTTACCATTTAAACATGTCTGCATACACCTGCTTCTAAAAATCCTCTTGAATGCTAAAAGTTCTGTAATAGAATTAAATAAATGTCTAAGGGAAGGAGGGGGAGAAGACCTCCAATCTATACAAACCAAATGAGGATGTATAATGGTCTTTGTAGGATAACTACATGAAGCATGAGAGCATCATCCATTATTCTAAAGGGCATAACTGAAATAAAAATGACAGACCTATTATGTTAGGAAAAAATCCTAGGAGATTCTGAGTGATAGATGACCAATGAACACCAGTATTTGGTTAGGTTAAAGCCTACATTAATGATGCAGAGTAGTTAGTTGTACTTTGTTTAGATTTTTTTTTAATAAACACTGTCAAATAAAAATATTCACCTGTCTAGCAGAACTAAGACATGTTCTGGTGCAAGTGGAAGAGGAGGTGAGTAGTTGGTGAAACCTGTTTGGGTTAACTGCTAAATTCTGGTCAGTCTTCAACCATGTGCAATTTAGACAGCATAGGTAATAATTTATTTTTTTAATAAATAAATAAATAAATAAATTTATATCAATATGTGGATTGATTTGTCAGAGATACATAAGGAATTTTTATAGTGCAAATTCATTTTAATTTGCAGTGAAATTCAATACCTATCAAAATAACAGTAGCTGTATGTTGGCACAAAGAAAGCTGAAATAAATTATTCATAACTATTACCATAGAAGTGCAAAATTTCACAGGAGGTATTAAACTGGAGTGACTCATTCAATCCATCTTCTTTTATACAGAGGTTTCAACAACAGAATAAGGGAGGAAAAATTACCATGTGGCTGAGGCAAGGTAAAGAGACATTTTTGAATAAGTTACTTTTAACAGATGTTTTGAGTAAGTTAATTTTAAGTTAATTTTTATCTGAGTAATATGATGACTGAAATACTGTCGAAAGGTGTTAATAGGCTCTGTGAAATGAGTCTTTCACTTTCACTTAATATGGAATAACATGTTTGCTTATAGATGATGGATGTGATAGGTCAATGGAAAGAGCAATCAAACTTGTTCACAGAGTGGCTGAAAATACCACTCAAAGCAATGGAGTCATGAAAAGATCTGATCAGGAAACTGGACACAACGCTGCTGAATGAATGAACCTGAGAGAGCAGATCTAGTGCAATCCAGCAGAAAATAAAAGGTTTCAAAAGTAAGTAGAGAATTAAAGCTTCTGGGACTGAGAACTGACAGAAGATTCAGATGCGTTTCTTGAAAGCAAAGAAATTGCCTGTTTCTTGCATGAAGAAAACATCTTTATTTATATTGTTAAAAAAAAAAGACTGCACCAAAAAACCCCGTAATTCTCATCATTCATTTCTCCCTCTACCGCAGCTAATCTTACAAGTCCCTGATCATTAACTAATTGCTTGGATTAATGAGTAAAAATATATTCAGAAACAAAATGCTTAGATGGCAAGATAGAAGATGTGTTTTAGAGTTGTGAAAGAGCCATGTGTCTGTACCTGTGCACCACAGTTGGAGGTCCTTTCTGAAATTAGCTAGTATACTTCCAAGACAGTGCAAAGATTTTAAGAGGAATTTGAAAGAACGGCAAAATTTTTACTGGAGGATGGGTAAGGGAAACTGAGGAGGGAGGATGGAAGAGAACAGAAATGGGTAGAGGTTATGCAAACTGAAACTGCTAGTACATATTTGTAATTCGTCATGCAGCTTGAAGAGCATTCTCCCTGGAGCTGTGAAATCATGCATATTTACACAGCAATATGTATGCTGTGTACATGTATTGCTGTGTACAGCAATATGAGTTGACAAGAAAAATTCAATTTCTGTAAGACCTGATTCTTGACTGTGATCAATGCTCATTTTTAATTAAGATGATTAGTTGGAAGGATATTTTCTACAAGCAACATATATTGCCTTTTAAAGAATATGTGCATTCTCATCATTCATTCATCAGTTTGGAAGTTTTCAGCTGGTTGTGATAATCTCAAACCATAAGTTTACTGAATAACAGCAGGATAGCCATGTCTGTGCAAACTCTTTCAAGTCCACTAGCTAACAGCCATTACTAGTCGGTCTTGAAGCTATGTGGGCTGAGATAAAAATTTTTCCATTTCCAAGAGCAGGTTTTGCTACAAATAAGAACGAAGGAGGAAAGTAATTGGAGAATGAATTATAGGAAGGGCCTACAAGACAGGGCCAAATTCAGGTGCACAGCACTGATCCAGAAGGCTCAGGAAAATGCTGAGGCTTTTGCCAGGATCATAATGGAAATCATTGTCATTTATGCTTTCAGACTATCTCAATAACTCCCAAATTTATGATGGAAATGAAAATTACAAATAGATTTGCTTAGTCATGTATTCAACAATCTTTTTCTACCATCTGAGTCCTTAGAATCGCAGAAGGTCACAGTTGCCCAAAAGAAAAATAAGCCTCACAGTTCAATAAGTGCAAGATTTCAGAAGACTTGTTTGTTTAGTATATCTTGTGGAGAGATAAGGGATAGGTCTCATTAAATATTACTGTTTTGTGCAGAAGTGTTTCAGCATGCTGTATGAAATTCTATATACCTTTGAGCAAAAAGTAAGATTCGTGTGTAGATGAAAATCTGATTTTCTGAAGTATCTTGATTTATATGACATGGAAGAAGGATTGTTCTATGAACAATTTTCTGCTGTTACTTCATCAATAAGATAGTATGACTTTTTGCATACACAATGCTAAAATGACTATATATGACTGAATTTCACTTATGGCTCTATTCACAGGATTTCCTATTGACTGGATGTTTCTGAAAGCCCAGAGCTACCAAAATAAATGACAAGGCATGCAATCATAAGTGGAATTTAAAAAACAAGACTTTTCTTGGCTATAACTGAGAAACTCATTTGTTGATATCTGAGAAGCTAATTTGTTGCAAATGATTAATGTGGAGAAAGAACATTATGAATTTAAACAATGAGTCACCAAGGTGATACTGACATGAGAAAAAAACATGTGAGTGTATTTCAAGGAAAAAAAATATCTTACAGAGCAATGAAACCATAAATACCATTGCAAAGGGTGCTCATCTGAAATACTATGCATTATTATGGTCTTCCATATTCAAATTAATATTTTGAGATGGAATACACACATAAATATACTACAATATCTAGGGGGTGGAAAATGTTGAAGATTAAGAGTATAGCTGTTTAGAATCATAAAGCAAAGGCTTAGAGAGGGCACTTTTTAATATATTGCAGAAGACTAAACACTTGTGACAATAGAAAAGCCCATACTAAAAACTGGTGCAGCAATAAAAGGATATGAAATGTTAAAAAAAAAAGAAGGAATGGAGGTGGAATGAAGGAAGGAACTATGAACGAGATTATGAATTTAAGATTTAATATTTCACATACAATATTCTCAGGACAAAATTCATTTTGCAACCAACCTCTTCACTTGGCTGCCTAATTACACCCCAACTGGAGCTCTAGGTTTTGAATCCTTCCTAATCTGAATCCTAACTACAACCATAATCCAAACTGTAGTAGTGGACTGAACCCTATTACAAGACTCTAAGCCATAACTGCTGAAACGGTTGTCAAGGGAGAATTCATTTATCTTTCCTTTGGCAGTCAATTGTCAGTTTAAGTCAACTTGAAATGAAGGTTTTGTCTCTCTATTAATGCTAACTCTAGTCTTAATCATTATCATAGGCATGTGATGATACCAAAATCTCCAGTCATGGCCCACACAAGAAAGTTTCAGAGATTAACTCTTTGAAGTTCACCACTTCTTATAGCAACTCCAATGTCACCCCACTCCAACTAGGATTGTTTCTCTCCTAAGCACTAACCTTAATCTTAGCTTTGAATGAGCCTTAGTCCACAATCTGCAGTCATGACACAAAGAAAGTCTCTGAGGGAGAACTCATTCTGCAGCACACTTCTTTCATCAGTTCCTTGAAAACCTGACTTCAGCTCTACGGGTTGTCTCTCCCCCTACTCTAAACATGATTCTACATAACTGTACATAACTGTAAGCATGAAGACCCACACGTAGGGAGGAATACTAAGAAATAAACCCTTGCAGCAATACAGGTTGGAGATTGCCTAGCTGGGGACCAGTGCTGATGAAAAGAACCAGCATGTCCTGGAGGACAGCAAACTGATCATGGACTATTCTATGTCTTGGCAGTAGAGAAGACCAATAGCATCATGGGCTGTGCTAACAGGACAATTCAATTCTTCCAGCATGACTGGGAGAAATGAATAGCCATCTTCACTCAGTTCTCATCAGGCCACATTTAGAATATTGAGTTCAGTTTTCGTCCCCTCCATACGAGGAAGACATAGACAGCCTGGAGTGAATTCAGTAGAAGCCCTCAAATGGTGAGGGGCTTGAGCATTAGCCTTGTGAGGAAAGACTGAGGGAACTGGACTTGTTCAGCCTAGACAAAAGGTTGCTAACAGAGGATGTTTAGCATCTTTCCATACCGAAAGCAGATCATTAGGGAGATGGAGATGGGCTCTTCTCTGTGGTGTATAGCAGGAGGGTGAGAAGCAAAGGGCGTAAGGTGCAGCAAGGGAAGTTCTAAAAGCAAAGAAATGGAACATGTTGCCTGGGAAGGTTGTGCAGTCTCTCTCTATCCTTGGCAGTTTCAAGACCAGACTGGATAAAGTTATAATACTCTGACTAGTAGTATGCTCAGGAGTATGATCCTGAGACCTGTGAGGTCCCTTTCAACCTGAATTATCCCATGATTTTTTAAAGCTCTTTTCCCTCAGTCTTCGCAGCCCCACTGCAACTTGAGCTCTAGCAAAGTGGTAGGGTGTGTTCTGTTTCAGGCAAAAAGCAGAACTGTTTTTACAGCCTGCCACTTCTTTCGGAAGCCCTCAGGAGCTGAACTCCAGCTAGAGCTCTTGGTTCTTATGTCTTGGTTGCATACGATATCGAGGTTCTCTTCCGAATTCCCAGAGTTATGTGCAAGAGTGTTAGGAATGTGAATTCACTGTACATGGCATAACTCAGGAGTGTACAAGAAATAGGATAGGTGCAGCGTATTATACCTTTAGATGGTTTGCTGAGCATTGCTCTGTGCTGATGTCTGCAGACTTCAATGCAAGTGAAAAACAAAGTCCTGAGGTCAGAGAAATGTGTGGACTAGAGTGTGGAAGTTTTTAATCAAAACAAAGCAGCTTGTTGAAACTAATTTAGAAATTTTATAATGTGCCAGAGGACTCTGATTGTTGTCTGTCACTTACAGAAACCAGTTCAGGCCACCTTTATACCATAATGGTCTTTTGCAATGTTATCAGAAGTTTCAGAAATTATCAATGCTTGAAGAGCAATGTTTTATCTCTCTCAGCTTCTCTGCTTTATTTCAAAGATAATTACTTAATACAACCACTATTCACTTGGAGATAAAAACCCACATCCTGTTTTTGACATGAAGTACTACTGAGCAATTGGTTCCACTGTATTTGCAATTTATAAGGTGAGGAAAAAAAAAACCCTAAGCCCCAGTCCACTAGGTTCATCCAACCATGAAAGCATCAGTGCTAACATAATTAAAAACTGTCACAGCAAATATAATCTAAAAGGCAACAACGTAGCTTTTAATTTTCTCCATTCACAGTAGATCTATTGACCTTAGCAATTCAAATGAGCTGCAGGCCCAGCTCAGGATTTTATCAGTTATAGGAAATTTACCAGAACATGGAATTTTATATTTGACCATATTGCTTAACTACCTTAGAAAAAAATAACCCCATGTGGGCTAGTTTTGAATATTCAGCATTGTGTTGTATGTGAAGATAAAGATTGTTTTCAGTGTGTATTAAGAGTTGGAATGCTTATTTAAATTTCTTAGTACTGCTGAATCAGAGTCATCTTATGACAGCATCTTTTGCTGCGCATTCAGGTTCTTGCGACATCTTTAAAGCATATTATTACAGACCTTTCAAGCAATGCACATCCTGGCATAGGTAAGGAAAAATGTCTGACTTGTTTGGGAAGTTGAGATATTGGAAATTAAGAAAAGGGCAGCATCAGAATGCTTGAGTGATTATGATGTCACATGCCTGCAAAAGACTACAGCTGAAGCAGAATGAATAGGAAAAGCATCCATGCTAAATGGATGCTAAATCGCATCCATGTTAAATGGACTATTGAGCGCACACTGGGGAAATGAAACTGTGATTAGGAGGTTGCATACTGTGCTCCTAACATTTGTAGTGTTCCAAACAACTGTCTCTATTTATTTTCTTTCTGCACCGCAAACACCAAATATCAGGAAGAAGGTTAGTGTGGGAGGAGAAAAAGGATTTTGACGAATATGTTACCAGTGTGTATTTATGAAGGATTATTTCAGTGGAGATTGTGGAGTGCCTTGCTCATTTGCTATGCTTCTGGTGTCTGGGGGTCAAGGAAGTGAAGGACTGAACACACTGTTCAGCTATCTCTTCCATTAACTCCCACCTACTCTATTTTACAGTAAAAATGCACCCACACAGCAGATAATAACATGCACTTAGTCGACTGTCTTCTTAGTATTGTTCTAAATAGTGCGGAACAGTCAAGGCTTCATGGACAGAAGGAGGTACTGAATAACATTATTTTTCTACTTTGTAAGGGCCAGATTCTTCTTACTCTTAAAATATGGCAAATCCAGTTCAACACAAGTGAAATGAAAAATGTCACTTGAATTATGAGACTGCAGCAGAACAAAATTTGTTCCACTGATGAAAAACTCCTTTAATCAATTAGAGCTACTAAGTTTTGCTACTTACACTCTACTAGACATCCTAAAATATTTCTGACAGGAGTGGATATACTAGAGAAAATAAGCTGGCTACAGTATTTTTGCATTACAGGATGAGAAAATAGCTGTGTTGTTTCCTTGCTTTCTCTTGTCAGTTGACATTGCAATTGCATCCCACCCTTGCTACCTACATTGTTATTACAGAATGCAGACAATAAAGCTTTTCATAAACTTTTCTTAGTTGGTTAAATTACTCCTCGTTGATTATGTCTGTGACGGGAGACCCAGCACTGCTTCCCAGATGTATAACTGGGACTTCCCTAAATATACCCATAAGATAGCAGTTAGTCGTCTATCATTTCCCTTTGTCCACTGTACCATGAAAAGAAATGCAACTGCACATATATGTTATAGATATGCAATTTTATAACACTTATATAGCATGAAAAGCCAAAACTATGAAGTATAATTAGCTAAAGTTATATTGTTATACCTGGTGTTTTTACGCACACAATCTTTTCTTTTTCTTTCTTTCTTTTTTTTTTTCTTTTTTTGTTTTCTCCAGTTTGTTACCTCTCCTTACAAATCACATTGAAAATGTATGGGGTTTGTCCTGAGGGCAGATATGCTACCTATGGAGGCCTAATTTTTGTCAGAGAACTTCTCTGAAGTTCAAGCAAATAATTTACAACACAGCTTTTTTGAGGTGAAACACTTCCTCTTGGCTGCAGGCTCCAGCTGTGAATCCTGTGTTACCTAACCTTGCTTGCAGGAAGAAGCAATGGGCACAAAGCCACTCATTCCCCTCCTTCCTGAATCCATGAAGCGCATGTGCATTAAACAAAGCAAATATGCCATATAACCTTAAAAGAAGCAAAAGAAACAAGCTTACATTAAGGACAGGAAGATGTCCTCAGCAATTCTGTCTGCTCTGGCAGTATGCTGACACCAAGGAACAGAGAACAATTTGAGATGTTCTGGGGTATCCTACATTGCCAGTAGCTGCTGATCCATGGATCTGTCACAGGTTCTCTGGTTAAGGACAGGAAGATGTCCTCACCAATTCTGTCTGCTCTGGCAGTAGAAAGACAGCTCATGGGCTGAGTTCATATGCTGACACCAAGGAACAGAGAACAATTTGAGATGTTCTGGGGTATCCTACATTGCCAGTAGCTGCTGATCCATGGATCTGTCACAGGTTCTCTGTAACTATTCTACTCAGTCCATTAAGCACCCCCCATTTATTCCAGAGACAAGTATGTTACTGATAATTTCAGGGTTAAAAATCTGTGTTGACTTTTCTCTCATGCACTTGTTTTTTCTGTGGTGGTAGAGGAACACTAACATTCTGTGATAAGACAGAAATGTCCCCCAGAAATCCCTTAATATAGGACCTGTCACCATTTTTCCCAGTTACTCCTGAATAAATTTCTCCAAAATGGGATCTTCTCCTACATGGAGCGACATTCCTACATGGAGGGAGCACTATACAGGAGTGGTATTTTGTAGAGTTTTATAGTCTTCAGAAATGAGAATAAGCCTCTGGAAAAGACTACCTAAATTTATGCCATCTGGGGACCTGAGCATTCATATTCAAATGACCTCAAACAACTTGGAATGAAAATGCTCTACCAAGGGCAGTTAAAGATGTTCTCACAGCCTTCTGATTTACTTGGAGATTTCTCTTTGACAACATGCCTATAGTGCTGGCAACTCAGAATGTTTCACAGAGGAATCACCTTTTTAGCAACCTTTTCCCTTCCTCATCTTTTGTTGCTTTGTAGTTTAAGCAGCTCTTCAGAGCTTTCAGAGATTTCAGACTCACACAAAATCAGACTGCTCGAGGGGATGTCCTTTAGGCTTAGTCCCCAAGCAAACCGAGCCAGTTTTTGCTTTTTATTTCAGTGTTGTACAATGTTTGCCCCTGGACCCTAAAAAAAAAAAAAAGAAAAAGAAAAAAAAAAGTTCATACAAAGAAGCAGAACTGTACTGAGAAAGAGATGACTGACAAAAAGAGTTTACTATTCACAGAACTGTGCTGCATGAGAAAGTGACCAACAGCAGCATTCACATCAGGTGCTTTCAGGATCAGAAATGTTAGGGAAGTGGTAAACAACATAAGTGTAGCAAATTAGCATGCATAGGATGAAGCAGAACATCTAAGGAAGAAGAGAGTTAAAGGTGAATTTGTTTTCTGATTCTAATACATGCTATGAGACTGGCCTCCTTTCCTCTGGGGAAATAATCAGGACCTACAGACATGCATAGAATTCTGGCTATTTCTGCCTTCAGTCTTAAGATTCCCAAAGTTTTATTTCCTTTATGGATGTCCTATGTCTTAAACTCTCGTCGTTTCCCCTATCCTGTATAGTCAATGATGATCTGAAATTCTGACTATGTAGGAGTCAAGGAAACTGAATGACAGAAAACAATGAAATGCACAAGGTCCAAAGATTCTCTTCAGCATCCTGATTTGAGATTGTATCAGGGTACTAACAGTAGGTGTTATCGAGGCTGTTTGGGAATTGCTTACATTTTCTATTATTACTTGCCTAGCCTTTTTTTTGGTGTGTGTGACATTCACTTGAGAGAATAAATCAGTCCAGTTGTTAGACCAGCTGCATCAGTTTCGACCTCTTCCTTTTTTTTTAATTCATTTTCGATCTCTCAAATCCAACATGATGTGAGAGAGAAGCTATAGAGATGCTTCACCAAGTCCCACATGTGACTACTGCCATGACAGTCACAGAAATGTTATTGTCACAACTCAAAGGGCTGGATTGGTGCCAGCTAAATATAGCTTTAATAGGATCACTACCTCTAGTGACTTAGGAAGCTTAACTGCCATATGGTCTCTTCAGGCTGCTTTTCTCTAAATGCTGTGGAAGTGAACAGTTCTGCCAAGAGTTGTAGAAGCAGGGATCAGGAACCGATGTTAACAATGGGAGATGGAAGTACAGGATGTCAGACAGATTTATAGGTTAGCAGAGGTTTATCATGAAGAGTAAGTCCTAGCAAACATAGGAGCCTACAAAGGTGCAGAAGACACTGAAGTTGACTATTCTTTAGCAGATTCTCCTCCTAAGGTGACGATGTGGACGAGTTCTCAACTCAGGAAAGTATCAACAGATTATTTACTTACACTTCTACAGTGTTTTCCAAACCCCTAACTACTCAATGTTTAATGCAAAACAGATGAGCATATGAAAAGCAGCAAAGAGTGTTCAGACAACAGGCTGTGGCAATTCCCACAGGAATGCTGGGGAAAATAGTCTTGGCAAGGACCATGAGTGTCCTGATGGAAGTAGCTATTGACTTTTCAGCACATCCTTGAATTGATAATTAAACCAAGCAAGCTGAAGAACAAAGTAAGTGGTATTAAAATGTAATCAGGGAGTGATAAATGCAAATGTCAATAGTTTAATTAGTGCTATTCTTTCATGAGAGGCAGCAAATAAAAAGAACTGAAAAATTACAGTCTAAGACCAAGTCTACACTTCAGGACTGATTGCTGCATGACAAAACCCTTCTGAAAAAAAAAAATCACATTGTACTTTCAGAGCTGTGCTTCCACCACCACTGCTGTTTCTTCACAGGGGAAGCAGTTTTACTCTGCAAATTCTGAGCATAAAAGTACAGGGGCTGCTGGAGAACCTGGCTGACAATCACTTTTACCACTTAATGCTTATGGCATTGATTGAGCCTAAAGCAATCAAGGCCCTCCAATTTAATTTGTTGAAAGCCAGTACTTGTACATCAGAGGTTTTACTTACTGATTTCTAAAGGAAGAAAGTCAGTGCCCAGAAAAAGAGATTTTTCCTTGTTCAGAGAGATACACCACCTTTCCAAGTGATATTAGCCTTGCCAATGAGCAGACCCCTCCATCAGGATGGGGAGTTGCTGGCATAGCATGTGAAACAGGGCATGCAGTTTGTTCAAACACTATATCATGGCTGTGTTTGATAGAGCTAAAGCCTCAGTCAGTGTAACTTGAGGATCATAAGCCAAATGCATGTTAGAAGCTCTTGCCAGCACAGCCAGTGTTAGCTAGGACAGCATCCTCCCCAGTGAATTTGGTCGGTTATACCACTAAGGACTTGTGTAGACCTGTCACAGGCAGAGATCTTTTGAGGGGGAGAGGGAGTTGGTTGGTTCATTGGTTGAGGGGTTTTTTTTGTTTGTTTTGTTTTATTTTTTTTTGATGGGGAAGGAAGGAAGACAGAGCTGTACGGTTAGAAAACCTGCTGCTGCTGCTCCTCGTTGCGTGTCCACGAGAGGGCTCTGCTGGAAAACCTACCTGGGCACCGCTGGAGTCAGAGCTGCCTCCCACACATGCCTCCATTCCCTGGGAGAACCAAGAACAGCCAAATGGTGCCTCTAAGACAGTTTCCCATAACCCCTAGCACTAGTTAAAAAAAATCAAATATACAATAAGCAAATATTCACCATTTTTTTCAACCAGCAATGGTGGTTACAAAGGTCAAGACCTTTGTTTGGCCCTGTCAGGAGGCTGTTTTACAGGATAAGGAGCAAAGTGTGAAGTGAAATGTGAAAAAAGGCATCTTGAAGTTCATAGGCTTTGTTCTCTAGTATTGACAGTTTCATATATTAGATCAAAATGTCTTTGGTTTTTCATCCTCCTTAGAATGCCATTAAACTT
This sequence comes from Tinamus guttatus, assembly GCF_000705375.1. The sequence continues at coordinate 74,855 of NW_010589481.1, forward strand.
AATCCTCTTCTTCACTAGTTTTTCTCAGCACTATAAATCCATATGAACTGCATGTACTTCTAATATAGCAGTATAGTATTTACCTGCTTCTCATGAGCACCAGCAAGGTGAGTTCACTTTCTTTCTTGTTTGCCAATTTACCACTGATCCTATATTTACTCACAGCACGTACAAAAATGAGCAAGCTATGTGTGTATGACGAGCATAGGTGAAATCAGCCTAGAGTTTTCACAGGGGTACTGGGCATAAAATCTATCTGCACAGAGCACTGAGTGATGACACTTCTGAAACAGAAGTTGACTGTGATGTGCACAGCATCAGGAAAACAGAACTAGGTCATCCTCAGATTGGAAAATGAACCATGTTTTCCACCACAGAAAGTGACTGTGTTTGGATATAAGAAAGCGTTAGAATGTTATTAGTTTGACGACTGAACATTACTACAGAATATTTACAAAGGGTTTGAATGCAATCAGCTGAATATACAATTATTCTTTTCTTATTCTTGTGTATGTACTAAATATTGTCACACCCTGCAGACGTGTGTTTTCAAGAGATTATAGTAGAAACAGCTCCAGCAGTGTAAAATAGCAAGGCTAGAAAGCCCTTAGCAAATGTGGCTTATGAATTTGAGTCCTCTCCAGTTTTATTTGGAACTTAGGGACATCAATATTTACACATTAATCGTTAAGAGTCTGATCCATGAATATCTGGCCTTGTTATCCTCACTGGACCGTGAGCTAACTGGGTCTGCTACATCTGTGCTTTCACTCCTCATACTCCAGTATGAATGTAGCCAAGAAATGTCTTTTTTATTTTATACATGCAGGGAACAAAAATCGTTTGTGCTTGTCCGTGTCTTCTAGACTCAATGACTACAGTGCACCATGATCTACCTTTGAAGACTATTCATAAATTTTTGCTGGTTCAGAATACAAAAGGTAGCTGACATCTCTTTTCTCACCAGATCTCTGATGAAGTGAAGTGTACTAGTATTGCTCAAAATGTGCTGGCTTCTGGAGATTTTTTAGCTCCATATATCAGCTGAAGCTCATGATCCGATACATCCTTATTCTCAGTTCTTTAGGATTTGTTCCTATGCTGTGATGTGGCTATGATGAAGCTTGTTTTGACATCAGTGGCACCACATTAGTTCTCAAAAGAAGAATTTTTGTATGAGCCTAAATAAATAATAGTGTAAAAGACTCTCAAAATTGGTTGAACTTCTCCCTCCCCACACACACCCCAGACATGACCTTATACATCTTCGCAACTACGGAGTTCATCTGGGAGGCCTAACGGAACACCACATTAGTTGAAACTTCTGAGTGTAGGTGGCATGGTGGCCCTTCCTTGGGGAAGGGCATTAGACTGGAACTTGCCTTAATCCTTGAGAAGCAACTTGGAGCTCTTAATTTCCAGGCCATGCTGATGCACCTTCCACTTCATTTTGCCTCTGCCTATGGAGGTTGATGGAAAAGAGTAGCACTTTAGACAAAGATATGCAAATTCTGTGTTTGGTTTCTTAAATGTTATGTTGCGTCACTCTGGTTTGACTGACTTTTAATATATGCTTTGGCCCAAGTGCCGAGAGGCATAATTTAATGAACTGGAAAATAAAATTATTAACTGTCAGCATGACTGGTTAGAGGATGGAATGCCTAGTCACTCTTGAGCCTGCTGCATTTTTAAAGGCTCCACAGGATTTTAGTTACATGAGTTCTCCTAATGTCCTAGCAAATCGAGTGCCTTTACCTCTTACCTATAAGCAAGTGATTGCAGGAGTGCAGTCATTACAACTAAAAGACCATACATAAGCTAGAAGAGGTAGTTCATGAAGACTTTTTCATAAAATCTAGCTAGAACAGACTAAAATCCTGGTAATATGTCCAAAAGAGAGAAACAGAGAAGATTTGTTTTTCCACTTTACAGGCATCATTCCAGCACCTAGGCACTTGTGGATAGAAAAGAGTCCAGCCAAGGTATCTCTCAGTTTTCCTGTATGTATTGTGTACTTGATGTATAAGGGGAATATTTTTAATTGTGTACACATTGCCTTGGTGTTCATATAATTATTTTGAAAGTAAAAGAGAAAATCAAGATAAAAAGAACTGCATGAGCAGCCATTACAAATAGACATTCATTTCTGAGTGTGCAGTCTATAATGTTTCAGACTCACTGCTGATCCAAACTGAAGCTCTTTCAGACAAAAATGTGGCCCACAACAAACATCAAGGTGTGATTAAATGCCCCATATTTCTTTCTTTGAAATCCTAGGTAGGAACAGTGACATTTATCACAGCTGTGACCATCATCCTCAAAATATAATGAAACTATTTTGTTTTTTTGCTTGAGACTTCAGATGTCCAACAGCTTTCTGCAACCAGGTGAGAAGGACATTTGGAAGTCCTGCTTATTTGCTAGACACAGCATGCTTAGCCCTGAAAATATGATCTCTGTAGCACAGCACATAGGCTTTTGTCTATTATTTGAAATTCCTAGGATAATTCTGATATGGGTGCTGCTACAGAATTCGGCATTGAGAAATGTGTTGCATTGTTTTAAAGACTTGCTTCTCACATTCTTCTGCACCTAATTAGATTCAGATCAAATGAAATCATAAGTGCCTAGGGATAAAGAGAACTCTTAAAAGGCCAATTGGCTCAGACAATGCAAGCCTGAGAGGGGAGTTTCAGGCAGATGCAGTGATTAATTGCTTATTTGAACTTCGTGTGCTGAACTGTTCTGACAGGACAGATATTTTCATGCCAACTGGCTGACTCCATTGCAAAAATAATTTGTTTGTGTAAGAAGGGTGCAGTAACAAAATGAAGAGAAAATTTTGTGTACAAATCAGCAGTTAGGATCACATTTCCAAGGTTTAGAAAGGATTGCCAAGGAATTGTCCAAGAAAGGAGGAAGGGGGGTTGTTAGAAATGGTATGACAAATAGAAAATATTTAGCTGAAAAGGTAGATATCAGTAACCTAGAAATAACTGTTGGGAAATGTAGGTTCTTCTGCATAATGATGATAAAATTTTGGAAAATGTGCACTGAACTAAAAGTGCAATGATACAAGAGGACAAGAGCAAAAAGGGAGCAAAGTCAAGGTTCATCAAGACCTATGCTAGCACCAAGAAACTCCAGCACTTGTTTTTCATGAGGTTAGCTGTATTAGGATAAACTCCTGAAAGGCCAATCTGGTCCATTTCTATTCTGATCAGCTTTCACTGAAAAGAGGCTCCATGCTTCCATACAGCTTCAAGATGTAAAATATCAGCCTCTGTTTCATATACTAACATCTTTAGCAAAAGGAATAATGTAACAACTTGGTCCCTTCTATACCACAACCATTTGTCCTTTCTGCTGCTTACAGATATTACCTTCTTCATTCCTGATACTGGCCACATTCTAAGAATAAAGTTAATCCCTTCAGTTTACTAATTAACAGTCAGCTCTGAATTCAATTTGAGCTCCAGTATTGTTAACTACTTTGTACAGCAAACTCTCTTGTAACTTTGGCCTCGTCCCTCTTCCTTTACTACCACCTCTCTTATGCAATCAGACTTCACACTGGGCATTTTTTTTCCCATAATCTTTTCCTGATGTGTTGCTATCATTGCTATCTCTTTCTTCCCATTTTGTTTTCTCTTCCCTTTTTCTTTTCCTTTCTTTTCCCTACTGCCTTTCCTCTATGCAGACACATGCACCTTAACCCTACCATAACTTTTTCTTCTATTTTTACCCTAAGTTAAGTTATTTAGACATTTATTTGAATAAAACCAAAGCACAAGCATACGCAAAACCTGAAATAATAGTGCTTCTAGAGAGGAAAAAAGCAAACACATTAACAAATTATGTTTTCGAATTGTTTCCCTTTGTTCTTCTTATTCTTTTGATTTTTGGCTTGATCTGTATGAAAAACAAGCCATATAAATACTTTGCAGTACTGATTGTATCCTTTATCAGTGTACTATCTAATACCCTTTCAGATATTAAATAAAATCTGTAAATGTTAAAAATATTTTCCTTAACTCAGTGATATAAGTGCTTAGCGGTCATACTTGATTTTTTTTTTTTGTTAGGCAATTGGCTGTGAACTGAGAACAGCTATAACAACATATGGAATTAGTCAGCTTGCATCAGCAAAGGGACTGCTATTAGTGTGTTTATCACGTATTCACATGGATTAAAGTTCAGGCAACCTAATTATTTCTCTACAATCTCTAACTAGCAATGGAAGACTTTTACATTCACAATTATATTGTTGATTTATAGGAGGAAAGAGGGATGAAGAAAAGCTGGCCAGGTGAACTACTGCTCAAGTTGCATACTACATTTCTCTGTAAACAAGAACAGTGCTTTGAATTTTCCTATTTTCACCATAAAATTTAAGCATCTAGCATACTGTGATGCTGAGCGACAAGCTAAAGGAGTACTGTAGTCACCAGATCCTCCTCAGTTGCTTCACTGCTCTCACAGGATTCACGTTGTCTCGTCGTCTACTGTAATATCCATGCTCAGAACAGCCGATACCAGCTCTGCCCACAGCTTGGTGGTTAGCAAACTTTTCCAGTATGTTTGAGCATGGATCATGTTACAATAGGAATGGAGCAGGCACTTTGCTATGCTGAGGGGGACGACAGAGAGATGGTTCAGCTACTGCGGTCTCTAATAGATACTGAAGAGAGCACAGCTTCAAACATACCTTCTCCTTTGTATTTTCTGATGATATCCATCTGCTTGGCATCAGTTAATCTTGATTTTAGGCTACTAAATCCTCTATTCACTGCACATGAAATTCAGGCAGGATTATCAAATGCTGCCCAAAGAATCAGGTGCCTAGCTATCAGTACAGTAAAATTAGAGTTCTTTGAAGCTTGGCTGTAGCTTTGTGACTGAAACAACTAGAAATCACCTCAAACTTCACAGAGGCATTGAGGTCTTTTCAAGCTCATTCTCTGCTAGTAATGGCTTATTATAATATTATTTAACTAAAAACATTTTAGGTGTTGCAAGAAAGCAACAAGCTTGAATTTTTATTTCATAGCATACCCCTTAAAGCATATGTTTAAGGGATGCTCCAATGCAAAATTACATTTAATGCATGACCTTTACATCATTATTAATAATGCTACATTATTACAAATGAATCAGTCTGAAAAATATATTTTTCACTGTTGCTGCTGGCATTTTTTTTATATTTTATTCATCTGTAATGACAAGTATATACCTTCAGGTTATCTTTTTGTTTCAGTCCAGTCTTGCATTTCACTTTGCAGACATCATCAAGTTGTAGCAAGCACTGGCTGAAGGGCATGTGGGTGAACTTTTTCGCTATTTATTTTAATTCAATAGAAATGTGTGAATGATTTTTATTTTTCTCAATGCCAAAAAATAGAGCAAAGCTGGGAAAAGAGATCACCAGGACTTTAAATGCAAAACTACACTACAAAACTTTTCAGTCAGGCAGTAATTCCATGAGCACATCAAGAGAGCATAAGCCTCCCATGATACCAAACATGACTGCCTGTTTCTTAGCATCCATCACCTTGCATGACCGTGGGGTACACAGGGTCAGGGAACCAATCTGATTACAGCTCAACTAGAAAAAGAAAACAACCTGGCTTCTCAGCTCATGCCCACACCCTCACAGAAAGCAAAGCAAAACAAAAACAAAATGGTCTACACAAAACCTCAGTTAGTTTTAACCTAGGTCAGTTCCCTGACCATTGGCAAATATGGAGCGTGTTTTGGGTCTAGATTCAGACTCCTAAATGCATGTCTCCCGTGTTAGACTCGAAAGGTGAGCCCCTTAAAGGATGTCTGAACTTCCATTAAAGTCAATGGATAGCTAGGCAAGAATTCAGGTACCTGATAACATCTCAGATATATCCTAAGATACACAAGATGGAGCTTGTATGTATGACACAGGATCTAAGTGGGAACCATACCCTTCCAGAAAGGTGGCTGGAGGAATGATGGGTTGTCTAAGAAATCTTGCATGACGTTAGATGTTTGTGGTTAGGCAACTGTATATGAATGCAGATGTTTTAAAAATGAAGCTGTCTTCATCTTAGACTGAATCTTACCCCTGAACTCTCTCAAGCTTGAACAGAATCCCACTCACAAACAACCTCGTAAACATCTGCATATGAGGAAGAACTTCTTTCCTGTGAGGATGATAGAGCATCTCACATGCAGATGAAACTTCCTGTGTTTTACTTTTTACCCATTACCCCTTGTCCTGTTGCTGGCCACCACAGAGAAGAGTTTGGCCCCATCTTTACATTCTCCCTTCCTCTCCACTCAGGTATTTGTACATGTTGAACAGATCTCCTCTCAATCTTCTCTTCTCCAAGCTAAACAGGCCCAACTTGTTTAGTCTTTCCGTAAAGGATAGATGCTCCAGTTCCATAATCATCTTCGTGGCTCTATGCTGCACCCTCTCTGGAAGCTCAATGTCCCTCTTGCACTGGGGAGCCCAGAACGGCACACAATTCTCCAGGTCCAGCCTCCCCAAGGCTGAGTAGAGGGGGAGGATCACCTCCCTTGACCTGCTGGCAACACTCCTCCTAATGCAGTTTCTTCCCAGAGAAATGCCTGCCTCTGAGTGTTCAAAGTATTCAAGGAACTACATTGCTAGAGAGTTGAAAGAGGCCACAGAAATGCTTAAAAGAAGAAAGAGAAGACTCCACATCAAGTGCTGACAGGCACTAAAGCAGTAGGCTGTTTGTTATTCAAAGATCTTCAGATAACAGCTCTCATTTACCCCTTGAAAACATTAAGATATCCAAGATAGTTTAACTATAAATATAAACCCAGCAGTTTTAGTTTTATACTAGACACAAAGGTGGAAGGAGACTTCTGCAGCCACAGTAACCTCCAGTGTCTTTAAGGAGTCTTCAGTGAATTAAAATCTTATATACTAGCGAAGGCTTTTTATAATTAATTATTATTGGTATTGGCAAAATCCATAACAATAACCCTTTGCTTTTAGAACAGACTAGCAAAACCTTCTGAAGAAAGAGATCTAAGCCTGGATACATCCCATCAAGTTCTCTTGACCTGTGATCTCTATCTCAATAAATATCAAGTGACTCTGGAACATATTTTCTGTAATTAATTCTGCTTCCTTTCTCCACTGGTTAGCGCTTCTGAGTCAAAGTGCTTTCTGATTCACCCTGTACTAGGCACACCTGCATCAGAAAGTAGGCTGTCTGGTAGTGGCAATGAACTCTGAGGACAGAGACAGTAAGAAAGTGGGGGAAAATTTTATTCTGACCTTTTCCTCTGGGTTATTGGGTACTGTGCAGCACTCCGAATCCCACAGATTCAGAAGAGGAAGCCCTAATCTCCTTCATGGGTCTTCTATGTTTATAGAAGAATCCTATAAGAACATCATTATAAAAGAATATCCAATCCTCTGATTCCTTATCTTTAATCTTGGGAATACTGCACTCTGTGTTTATGCAAAATATATCATAAAGGATCATGCCACATTTTTTTCTGACATACTTTTCTGTCTTATCCCTTTCTCTTTGATTATGTTCATCCTCAACAGGAAATGATACGTAGATCTTTGAGGACTGATGCACCTTTTCCACGAAAAGGTTATAAGATCACTTATCCTAAAAGCAGAAATTCTTTAGTTATAACTTTGTGACTTGATTCTTGATTCTTCTTGATACCTCTGGGCCCAGGAATCAATCTGCCAATACTGTTTTATGCACAGTCCTTCTTCTGTTAGCAGCTCTGACACTCTATCCCATTGTCTGGTACAAGTCCTCTCCAAAACAGTCAGAACTTCCAAAGCACTAAAATGACATAACTTCAAGTATGTCTAATTAAAACAAAGAAATGAAAAGTGACACTGATTGCAAGAGCCTGCAACCAAATATATGCATAAGTTTAGGAGAGTAAGGATGAGAAGTTTAATTCCCATCAAACTAGAGTTTTATTTCAATTTTTTTTATCTTTTGATCTGAAATCTTCATCTATTCTTCCATATAAATCATAGATGATAACAACAGAATTGAGTATTTCACTTCTAAACTAAATAAGCATTCAAATATCTCCCTGCACATGCAGGATTTCACTGAACATCTTCTTAGGCCTAAGATAGTGGAAGAATCATTAATTCATGCCCTATTGTCATCCTGCCTGTCAACATTTCTGCCCCCTCCTCACCACTTTTTCCTCATAACATTCCTCAGAATAGAAACTATAGAACAGTGCTGAAAAATTAAAAAAAAATTGTTCAGGAAGATAAACCCTCTCTCAATTATCAAGTTTAACATTTTTTTTCCAAAAAAACATCATTTCAGGTAGCAATTTTCACATATATGAACACCCAAAAAGCAAACAAACAAACAAACAAAAACCCTTCTAATTTCAAGAAAGACTTTCTGCTAATCCGGGAAACTTTTCGTTGTTTGTAGTACTAAAGCATTAGCAGGGCAAGTGATAGTGTTCACAGCATAAATTCTGAAATGTTGAAGGAAACCATCACTACTGTTGAAGTAACTGGTGACAACAGTATGATAACTTTGTTCATATAGCAGACTTATTCACCAGGCATAATAATGAGACTGCAAATCAAAAAGTACATTTGAAATAATATTTTGGAAGTCCACAGAAGTAAAATAAAGTATGCTAACTGGGTAATATGCCGCATGAAATACGAAGTTATATCTCCACCAGAAAGAGATTCTACCTGAGCAGTCAGACCATTTGCAGATGCACTCTCTTCACCATCTGAGAACTACTTTCAGCTGAGGGATTTTGAAAGAGATCTCAACAAGGACCCATAAAAAAAGAAGAAATAAACAGAAAGCTTTTTTTTTTCCTTTGTTTCACCAGGATGAGCATCATTATGGATGAAGACTCTATAATGGTTCAATATTTTATCAAAAGAAAGCCAGTCCTTTTGAGGAAAGACTAGTTATCTTCAGTCCATGCAATTAGACCAGGGATATAACTTTTTTTCTGCAGAGTTTTAATGTTACAGGTACAGCCACAATACATTATACTTCTAAGCAGAAAAGCCCTCAAGAAAATTCAAAGATACTTGAACCAATGTAATCAAATTTAGGAAAGGGATTTAAAGTGATTGATTTCATAGTACCTTCAAGCACCACATGCACAAAAACTCTCCAGCTTTATTAAGGGCGTTGAAAGTCTCATGACAAAGGTAAGTCCAAAGATAATGGAAATGTACGTTTAAGATATTTTTTCAGGTATGGCTTTGGTTTCACTAGCTTCTAAAATGTCACTTGGTGTCATTTGTTGCTGGCCAATGTAGTTTACAGAGTAATCACTAAAATCAGCTTACAGTATCTCAGTTTGCTAAGCTCACCTAAATGACAGCTGTCTTTGCAAGCAGAGAAGCTAATTAAAATGAGATAATGCTGACAGCACAGCCATGCTCCTGCGCCAAGTACATAGCTTTGATTTACAGCAGGACATTGGAGTTGAACTGGTCTGGGATTTCACATGTATCCACAGAGAAAAAGCAGATGCTGAAGAAGACTAATATTAAAAAGAGAGACAAAGGTCTTGTTTGAAGCTTTTTCCATTTTCATTACCCTGCTTTTGTGTGTCTAGGGAACAGAAAAAAAAAAAACAAACAACAAACAAACAAACACTTTGCAAGCAATGTTATGTCCCATGTTTTTTCCATGAAAGAAATCACATCTGTTAGGTAGAGTGTCCTGTATGTCACTAGTAGCAAGACATTATTTCTTCCAATTCCTCACAAGTACATTCTCCTAGATGCCTGCATGCAGGCTTGTCTCCAAACATTGCTACATTATGCATAAAACTAAAATCCAAGATAATAGACAAGGTAGTATTCCTCAAAGTTTTTCCTTTTAGGTATTGTTTTATCTACAGAAATTTGTTTAACATGAAAAGTGCTAAGTTCCCAAGATTAAAATACAGTTCTAGTTTATGTGGATAAAGCAGAAAACTTGAAAGTATGAGTCTTATTGCCTCAAAAGAGCATGAAGATCCTAAGCCTTGATGCTATGGCAAGAGACTATAGAATTAAAAATTGTTTTTAAGTCAGTGCTCAAATTTTACCTTGTAGCCCCTTATTTTCATGTTTGGAGGAGAGAGGGATGGCGACAACTTAGTTAATGATCTCTGGTGTTAGTTTGGAAGCACTGGTTACCTCATGAGTAAATTTAAATTGGCACCAAAAGGACTGCTTTTATACTTAAAATAAATCATGATTAATGCCTACATGAAGCCAAATGAGATTTAAGTAAAAGTAATAACGAGTACTTCAATGTCATTGAGTATCGTCAGACGGATGACTCTTAAGACCCTGATTCTTCAGTTTTTTTTAATATGCAGAACTCTTTATTGTTTCATTTGTTACATTGAAAATAATAGGACTGTTTTTGTGCACAGTTGTCATCCTGCTAAATTTGCAGAAGCTATATATCTATTCTTCAGGCTGAAAATTCCGAAATTCTTCTTTGAATCCTTGACAGATTAGAAATTTTCTCTTAGGAATAGCATTTTGCATGTCAATTCTCTGCTAACTCAATTGTTTTGGCTGGTTGTCTCTGCTAAATTGAAAACAGCAATTTTCTTTAATCTGCAGCTTTTAAAATATATTTCCCATAATTACCTACTATATGGTACTCTTCCCTGCAGTATCTGCTCTGTAATTTGTAATGGATTTCTAGCTGCATTAGAGTGATCTGCAATAGCAATCCATTAAGATATATTATGTGAAGGTGAATCTTCACAAATTTTTATATATTAGCAAGATTGTATATTTTTATAGGGTTACATACCTAGCTTTAATCAACTCTGTGGTCTATTTTTAATTATGTTAATTCCATCCTTTATGGGCAACTAGTAACTGCAGCAACAACATGTCTTCCTTTATGGACACTATTTGAAAGAAATATTTAGGTATCTCAAAGAGGAAAGTATGTCAAAACATCCAGTTCTAAAAATCCATTCAGTTTGCAAAGATGTTAGGACAGCCAGGTTCAACTCTGAGGTAGGAATAAAAGGGAAATGTGTTGGGGAATCCAACAAAACTCTTAAAAGGATCCGGCTTAGTCTGACTAAATCCAGCCTTCCTACTCCCCACTAGTACTTGTCTGCCTTTGGAGGGGCTTAACAGGACACAAGGATTTTTAATGTTTATTTATTTATTGTAGACAAATAAAGTCAGAAGCAGATTTTTTTTCTTGATTAACTTCCTCTGGTTTTCACTTCCAGCTGTGTAGGGCTCAGGTTTTAGGATGTCATAATTTCCAGACTCCAATTAAGGTATTCTGAAGGCTTCTCAATTCTCCTCAAAATGGGCACCATGGACCTATCACCTAAGTGACAACCCTTCCTGCTTCTTCAATAGTTTCTTTAATTATCAGGCTATTGCATTAAAGATAAGCACCACTCTTATCACATTGTTCTATTAAAGTTACCAACCCCAGAGGAGCCAGAGTAGATTGCAGCCTGAGTGAATAGGTTACTTGAAGAGTGACAGATAGCTGACATCAGCAATCTGGATCTTTCTTTAAAGTTGCCTGAATTCCTTATAGGGTCAATCAAAGGAGGGAATACTTATAAAACACACTAGATTCTACCAAGAAGGATTCCACACAATTTTTTTAGTAGCATAGATTTAGGAATTGAGGCAAGTAAGTTCCCATCTGGTCCTGGCATAGCAGAAATTGACTATGAAACAACTGAAATGCTTACTTTGCAATGCATGTCATGATGAAAGCATTCTGTGATTGTGGTAAGTGAGGTAAGTCAGATGACTTATCCCAACAGAAAGTGAGTTATGCTTTTCCAGGGAAATATTTTTTAAATTGTTTTATGTATGTCTTTAAAAAAAAAAGTCAAGAATCTTTTCTACATAACTACTGTTCTTTTGCCTTCCTTTTGTCTTCATTTTCCACTTTTTAAGCTTTTTAAGCTTCCTTTTCATTAACACAGGAAAGATGAAGGTCTCAAAACTGTCATGGTTTGGCTAAACATAGCTGTGACAAGTTACCATACAGAGGCTCCCTGGTATATGCTGTACAGATGGTGTGTATCGCTCTGATTAACAGCCAGTTAAACTCATAGATATGTAGCTGAATAGAAAGTGAAAGGCGCAGGCAACTGTTTGGACAGCACAGGCTATAAATGGATTTCATTAGTACTGCACTAATAACTCAGTGCCATAGCAGAAAGAAAAGTGTATAGGAAACACAGGGTGCAAGTCTTTATCAGGGTTCTAGTTTGTTTCCACTCTAGATGACAGAGCACAGCAGCTGAAGGATCACTTACTGGATTCTGTGTGTAATGAGTAACAATGCAAGTAATTAATTAATAAATCCAGACTAATTTCTTTTGTATCCTCCTGCAAATTCCCTTAGTGTAGGAAAAAATGAAAAAAAAAAGGATCCCTGTTTTTCAAATTACAATTTTATATCAAAGCTAGAATGTCATAATAATATGGGATTGGTAATGAGTGTCAAGATGAATAACATAATTGTATACAGTATAAATTTCTCCATTAAAAAAAAAGGAAGGAATTGTTTCTTAACAAGGATTTTTCAAATATAGCCAGAGGGTTCACTTCTTCATGCTCTTACTCAGTGCAGCCTCTTTAATGTGACAGAAAAAATATGGAACAATGAAAAGAGAAACTGATTTCTTGGTGAATTCCACTTATGCCTTTTTTTTCCTCCTCTCCAAGCTTTTTGCTTATGTAATGCTTTTGGGCAAAAGCAGAGTAGCTGCGAATGGATTGTCACTGGAGTAGTGCTATTTCAGAGAAAGGGGAATGCTCTTTACATGGTGGTGACAGATGCTAAAGATTTTACTTAGGCTCTAGGAGCAGAGAAGCGCTAGAAAAGAGATCCATTACAGACTACTAAATCTACTTGGGAAGCTTCCTGAACTAAAAATGATCATAGACTACAGATTCTGGGCAATGTGAAATACTTGCCCTATTCTTCCTCTCCCCCAGGTAGCTGCTGCTATCTCCACCAGAAATAAAATGCTGGGTCAGAAGGACTTATTAGGTGGTTCTTAATCTACTGAGATTTTAAAGAACAAAAACTATTTCTGCCTCACAGTTAGGCATAAGACTAGGAAAATCTCTGTGAGTCTTTAAGAAACAATTTAAATATTTCATTGGGATGTCAGTTAAAGAAGGTTTAACTAAAAAAAGTTGTTAGGGGAAAATTCCTTTTCCTTATCTCTGAACAGTCAGAATAATAGTCCTGCGCAAATGGGTATGTACAGTTAATAGTAGTGAGGCTGAGCAGAGAGTAGTTACATCACACCCAGAAAACTGTGATTTAGCATGTGCATGGCATTTTCATCCTCAAAGAGTTTTATGGGCAGCCACTCATTCATCTCTGAAAGAAAAGCAGGTAAGATTTTCTCTATCTGTTTCTAAAGGCTTAAAAAAAAAAAAAAAACAGGGAAGTGACTTACCCAAAGGCAATCAATAAAAGGAACTCAATATCACAGATATAATTACAAGTACGACTAATTATATTCAGACTGCATTTTGAGCAGGAGCCTGAGGCAACGCATGTCTAAATTCTTGTGTCAGCATTACATGCATGAGGTTGTGGTGACTTCTGGGAAATGTTGGAGAGTTCAAATTATCCCCTAGTGTAGCATGCCCCATCCAGACACCTCTGTGACTGTCCAGCATATTCCTTCCGTTCCTTGTAGTGCGACAAATGGATACAGGGTTATTCCCTGAGATCGCTGAGCACCTCTCCTATAACAGTGAAAGCGATTTATTGACAAAAAAAGTCATATCAGCAGCAGTATGGGCTCATGAGTTGCATTAATGCAAGGAGGGGTAGGACACAACATGGTAGTTTTCTATCCTGAAAGCACAAAATGAGTGTGGATGCAGCTTCTACCTCTTATGAATTGGCTATAAGACTCAATTTTTCCAAACTCACATCTTTTACTCCCTGTTACTCCTGTCATGTGGAGCCTTCCCTTGTGATTTATAACATTTCTGATTATATTTATCAAATAACAAAAATTAGAGTGTAGATGCTGTTGGACAGAGGACATGCCTTACCTCTATCCCTTATCCTTATGCAGTGATTGACTACACAGAGTCGCACAGTTCTTTATAACTCATTTCCTTGTAATGTAACATTCAAAAATGGGAAAGCCTTTAAAGCATAGAGTCAAGACAGGCTCTCCTTGCCCTACTGAACAAAAATCCAGAACTTAGAGATCTCTCAAAAACTAAAAAAGAGCCAAGCTGTGCCAAGGAAATCATTCACATAAAACCACTACATTTGCAGGAGCTATTTCATCTGCTTCTCTGTCCTTGTAAACATGTTGTAGCCATCATGTGGCTAATAGCGTACACATAAAAAGCCAATGTTATTAGCCATTAACAAGTCCATTTTAATTGACTTACAGTGGAGGCTTTGTGGAAAAAGATGAAGAAACAGCAGATTTAAGGGATTGAATTCCCTAGCCTTCAGAATCATTGTTAGGTTGTGTTTGGTCTTCCTTTACTGTATTTTTTAAATTTTGTTCCTTAATTAATGAAGAATAGCACATCCTGGAAAGTTGAGCTTATCTCTCTTTTCAAAGAAGAAACCTTTTCAGTGGAATTCTTCTATGAGCGAAAAATGTGAGACTACAGAGACCCACTGGTGGGATCCTTTTCTGAGATGAATCTTTTCTGTTTGCAGATACTTCCAACTGTTACAGTGATTCACTGCTGAGTGCCAGTCTGAATGGCTATAAAACACTTTGCAACCCTGCATAAATACACGGGAGACAGTATCTCCACTACACTAAATGAACGTATCGCTCTCAACTTCAAAGGAACTAGGATGTTTTGCACCAGATGAAGACCAAGTCCCGTAGGAATTTCCTGCTCTGACAGTATTAAGTTGCTGTCTCATGTCTTGCTTCAGCTGATCTAGATCAAAAGGTTTCCAGTACCAGCTACTTGTCACTGTCTCCTTTGAAGGTTATTTCCCTTCCTTGTCCCCTATTCTCCCCCTCTGATATGTGTATGTAATTGTTCCCTAACCCAGTTCGATCAAAATGAGACAGGTTAGGAAAAAACCTCTCCTATTTAAAGTGTGTGAGCTAACCTGGATCATTTTGACTGAATTGGGTCATAGAGTGATTGTATGTGTAGTTATACTAACTGAGCGAAAACGAAGGGCGACAATCTATTTGCTTGACTTAGTAACAGTCAGAGCAGGACCTAGGATTGCAGCTTTATGAAAACTATACAGACAGAGCCGCTTTGGATGGGGCAAATCAGCATGCTAAGAGATACTTTGCTGTGCAGAAAAACCTTCCGTTTGATGTGGTTTTGGCCCACCTGTGGCCAGTGCAGGTCTCCCAGCATGCAGAAGTTGAGAAGTTCTTTCACAGGACCTGAAGTACTGACAAAACTGCAATTGAAATAGTTTACAATAGCACTGGGGCAGATTTAGGGCAAAAGCATGTTTGTCTTTTGAAATCATCCCAACAGTTTTATTCTGGCAGATAGAAGCAGCCTTTTTTTATCCATTCTGGAAGGGAGAAAGGATTTGCTACTACTGCAAGCATGCAAGCATTACTGCTTCCTGTCCAAGAGATTCATCTGTTCCTCAAGTGAGAACAGTTACTGTAGGCATTTAGATCTGAAAGAAAGCACAGTCTTTGTTAACAGCTCATTTGATATAATAAGCTTATACCCTTCCTGCCCTTTTATTGAGCTGGAAAGAAACCAAAGGAACATCTTATATTCTTTTGGGATGCCTATTTTTTGGATGTGTAGAAAGCAAGACTTTTCCAGAGCAAGGGCATTTACTACTACAACACTTATTTCTTTCTTAAAAGAAAGAAAGAAAAAAAAGCTATTGATATTGTTTGTTTGATGTGTTATACAGAAACATTCTTCATTACGGCTTCTCTTCTTCAACTCTTCATTGTCTGTGACCTGACAACAGTGCAGAAAACATTGTTCCAAATAAAATGCCTTTTGAGTACTCTTCAGGTAACAACAAAAAGAGAGCATAAAGCAGCAAAACCTGTGTCAGGGGGTCCTGCTTTGTCCATTTCACCATAGGGTCTTACTTTTGCTTCTTGCAAGACTTGGGACAGGAAACCATCCTATCTTACAGACACTGTCTAACTTCAGCATGAACATGTAGTTAGGAAAAGGTCACTGCCCCCTGATTTAGTGGCTTCCCAGCCATACAACATCAGTTTGCAAATAGTTTGCAAGTACATTCCCTGTCTCTCTCTCGCAAACGGATGTTAAGAAGATTGTAGTCTCAGGTGAACCATGAGGCTGAACTAACAGCAACTCAAAGCACTTAATACAGGTGACCAGACAAATATTAAGCAATACTAGGGGCAGCTGCCAGTTAGTACTGTTTGAAAATCCTATCTGAGAGCTGTGATTCACAACCCCTTTCAAACCGAGCGTTCTTCCAGATGCTGCAGTCCCCAGCAGACAGCAGCTTGCATTAATATTCCTGGCCGTGAGCTGTGGTATCTGGGGATAGATATACCGCTTGTTGAACTTGTTCTGCAGTGGGCTGTTAATCCTTCCCCATGGGAAAAGGGTAGACAGCTGGAGGCAGTAACCTCTTTGCCACAGTAGCTAAACCCACCAGGGACTGTGAATCAGAGCCCATATTATTTTCCATATGAGCATTCTCCATTTATGCGCCGATGAAATGATGCATTCAACAGAAAATAAAGTGCTGAAAGCATTAAACTCTTCAATAACTGACTGGGAGACAGACACTTTTTGTCATTAATCTCTAATAATTAGGAGTTGCTGTTAGTTTATTTTAAAATATATCAGAATATTGAAATATTATTGCTTGCCATGGAATGACATAACGTGACACAGAAACTTGCACACACCCTATTTTGCACTCCTGTCTATGTGATTTGAAATTTGAAGTGTAACTTCAGATTTTTTTTTCGAATCAAACTTTTCAAAATACAAGGTGAGTGAAGGAAAGTGCATCTATTTAACTCAAGAATTGTTTTGTTTTCACTTCAATTTGAAATGAAGTTAAATTCTGAAATTTAATCACAAACCAAGATTTTGGAGTTTCAATTTGTGCTTGAAATTACAGAAGAAAAGTAGTAATATGACATCTTTACATGGAAAAAGGAAATGGTTTCAGATTACCTGATTTTAGGCCCAACATAAGCTTGACAGACTGGATTTTCTCTATCAGTGAATAAAATTTCTGTTTAATTTACACAGCAGTACTACATATGTTTGTGTGTGCATACACTATGTATATTTATATATAAAAATAATATACATTTACATATGTATATGTATTTATACAGGCAAGAACAGCGATCAAGTAAAGAACTGATTTTTAAGATTCAGATTTTTATAGTGCCTGGAAGAATAACAGCAAAAGATAAGATCTCTCTTTTACAGAGCCTGTTAGAATTAGCAGCCAAATGCAAAGCCAATTCTGCTTTGCACAGACAGATTAAAAAATAGACACAGATTTAAAAAATCCATTTTGAAAGAGAATTCCAACCCTCTCTTCATATTTTTCACCACTTGCAGAAAAAAAATCACTCATAAACAAAATTGGAAGTTCCAGCTTTCATGTAGGATGTTGAACTGGAAAGACTTGAAAGCCTGGAAGACTGATTTTTCCTTCTTTTTGCTCACCAACTTCAATCAAGCTGTTGGCTTACTGAAAAGCTAGGGTATTCAGACTCCCTGCTTTGCCCCAGACCCAGCTGATGCTGCAGGAGCAGAGAGGAGAGGCCGTGCACTTAACCTTTCCTGCTCCCCACCAAGTCGACTTCCAGATTCCCAAGTGGAAGATTCTTTGTAATTTTCTTTTATTATTGGATAGCAGCAAAACTGACAACAGCTAGCCAGGCTGAGGCTTAGCTTTGTGCGATGGAAATATCGCTGGCTTTGCAACTGGAAGGAAATTCCTATCGTCAGCTCTGTGTGCAACCTGTTTTTAAGATGTGACACAAGAAATGGGATTAGTAAACAGTGTGAGAAGGGGAAGCAAAATGAACACAATGGCACAATTCATGATTATTATGTTAAAAATATACACACCTGGATGGTTGCCTTCAAGATGATTTTGTAATGGTAAACTTCTTGCAGGCAAAATGAAAGTAGCACTAGGCATATGTTACCTTACATTTTATTGCAAGATCTGTTTCATTCTTCAAGAAAAGGAGACCACTCACAACTAATTAATATGTCAAATCACATTAAAGCACAGAATGCAGCAGTCACACTGAAACTCTGGGAGACTGCTGTTTATCATTTTTATTTACAAAAACCTTTGATGTTCTTTGCACAGTATGAAGCAAGAAAAAAAAAAGAAACTGTACCTTTCATATGGAGCTTATAGTGTATGGGTTATGCTGTGCTATTAAAGACTGGTCTGAGACAGCAGAAAACTGCACCTTTCCATACAGTGGGAGCATGCCAGCTGCTACCTCCCTTTAAAAGATAAAGCATGCACATCTGGTGTGCCAGCCTCGCTTTGCTCTTTCCTTTGGGTCAATGGACCTCCCCAGGGATTCAGCAGAAATGTAGGATACAGCAGGCCTTGGAGAGAGAAGGAAAGCCAGCTTGAAGTGATGCAGGCAGTTGTCCAAAGCAGCAGACTGGCAGGCTTGCAAAATGGCCAAGATTTTGTCTACTGTGTGTAGGGCAGGCTAGATTTGCTGCTACTGGTAGCAGCTGCTGCAGCTTAGGTAGAGGTTAAGGTGAGTGAGATAGTAGCTACTGTAGCATGGGAAAAACCCCAGTGCAACCCCTTTTTCTCTCTCTCTTTGTCCCAAACTCCCACCTATTGAACAGCAAAACTCAGACTTTCCCAAGCTGGTTCTGAAGAGGAAACTGCTCTGTTTATGTATACCAAGTTATACAGTGCTGTATAGAGAGTCCAACTGTAGGTCTCAATAAAATAATGCATTTAAACAGCACAGTGTGTTTTCTTGCAGAGGTATTAACTTGGCTTTCAGAGGCATAAATTAATGTAGTTTTCCACTGGGGCACACTTGTGTGATGTATCATTCTGAAATAGCTATAACCCCTCTATTTTTTCGAGCCAGTTCATTTGCAGACAGTTTGGATACAACTACATGCTGCTACATTGCCTGATGTGGATTTATCCTTTGTGATCTCCCTGCCCTCACAGACTCAGCAGCTGAGTAATGAGCCACCCCAGGCAGGTCCTAAATTTGCTAGAGCAACTTAGGAACTGAATACACTGAGTTAGCAGATGGCATACCCAAATCAGGGCGGTTTAGATGTCATTTTGTGATTAAAAACTGTGTAGTGAGCATAATTCTTGCAGCAGACATGCCTATTCCTCTGAGTAGGCATTATAGAAGACTGTATCCTAGGGAGGGGAGCAGGCAATGTATGTGGGTTCATGCATTAAGCAGGAATTGAACCATAGGTGGCTTTGGAGAATGTGGGGATACAAGACTGGGAGATCATGCGGCACTTCGAAGAATCATCAGATGGTGGAAGAGGAGGCAGTGGGAAAGAGCACATACAGAGCAGGGAGTCTGCTAGGCCTGCAAGAGAAGTTTGAATGTGACTAGAAAGATGTGGGTAATTCAGTGTAGGAATTCAGATCTTTTCATGAAGGAGAGAGCAGAATAGATCTGCCACAGGATGGAAGGCTGCTGCAGCACATCAGCTCCGCTCCAGCAGAGGTCATTCAGAGACCTTCTGCTTCTGTCTGCCAAGGAGGCAAACAACAGAAAAGAAGACAAATTAACTATCAGCATATTACTTTTCCATAAAGGCTAAATGTTATCTCATTTTTACTAGATTTTTAGTAATATTTTCATGCACAGAATAGAAATAGTCTTGTTCTACATTTTCAGTGTAGTTGCTGTTGTTCCCATTATTCTGATTGGAGGCGGGGAGGCGTAAGAATAGGAAGGAAGAGTTCTTTCACCTTCCTGGCTACCTTGCTCATGTTCCCAGTCACAGGACAGGGAAATGTACGTGCCCCCTGTCTCCTGCTCTGCTCAGCTGTCTGGAGCAAGGCCTGACCTATGCATCAGACCCACCCCCTGTCCTGCTGCAGAGGGGAAAGGGTAAAGAACAAAGGAGAGGTCACCTGTTAATCATTTTGCTATATCTCTAAGGAGTACATCATCTGTTCCTGGTGTTTTAACTGTTGTTCACCTGCTGCACTGGTAACAGGTTACCTCTTTCCTACATAGCAACAGAATTCATGAAAAGACACAGACTTTTATCACATTCTTCCAGTTCCACAGGTGTAGTAATATAGCCCTGATATGTCCTGCACAGAATACACAAAACTGCAAACCAGTGATCTAGCTCTTGTTTTTACAGAAGCCTGAATTGATCTTTATTAAATAAATTAACAAACTATTCTTTCAGGAGAAGTGTAATGGGGGGAACAATGATCAAGCAATAATAATTCACTGCAAATATACATATGCACTGATAAGCATTTTGTTTTTCTAGAGCTATTTCATTTATAGGAAATGATGTTCAATACAAACAATAAGGTCCCGTATTTCACTCTCCGTGTTGCCATGCGAACTTATTAAATGTGTCCTCATGTGAGAAAGATATGTTATGTCTCCATTCTTAGATTTGCTAAATAATAACAATGATTTTGAGCATTCAGCTTGAGGTCTTAACTCTAATTTTCCAATTAGAGCGAGCTTTCTGAAAGTTGCAGCTCATGCCATCCCTAGAATTGTCAGAGCCTGAATCTCTAAACACTTTTGAACATGTTCTTTGTCTTTGTTTACTTTCAGAATGCTTGGCCTATCTCTCCACATGTTGGTATCTTTCAGGGACACCTGTCCCTGATGAGCACAAAAAAAATTACGATGTTCAGAAAAATTCATAGCTGGTATCATTGGTAAATACCTGGGGCCGTGTTATAGAATATCCCATTGATCAGCACAATACATCCATGTATGCATAGATGTTTCAAATCTCCCTAACCCTGAGAGGGTTCCAAGCTACAAAATCCCAAGAAAATGACTATCAGATTATTATCACCTTCCATCTTTTTCTTTTGTTTGTTTCTGTTGGAGTAGAAATGAAGAAAATATAAATTTCATGCTGACAGAGAGGTGGAAGGTTATGTTTCAGTTTGGTTCACATAATAAAACCAAATAAATCAAATAAATAAATAAAATTGTTTATGGAGTTATTTGTTGAAAATTCATTAATATATGTAAAAGTCATACTACTATTAATTATGTAATTAAGAGATACTTTTTTAGAGCAGCAGAGATTGTTGTTTATTTCATGCATTTTCTTCTCTTTTGTAAGAATGTGCTACAGAAATTGACTGCTGAAATTATTATCAAATCATATGCTAATGAATGAGAACAAAATTATTAATGACTCACAATTTACAGTTCATGTTCACTAGAGTATCTTTCAGCGCATGCAAATCTTACAGGATACCCCTTGTGCTTTGATTTTCTCTGTTAGATGATCGAAAAATATTCATTAAGAGATTTCTCTAATGAGCTGTGTTCAAGCATAAAATAGGCCACTCCTTTTATAGTTTAAGTGTGTTTTTTTGAATATAAATATCCTCTAATTCCCTATAGGAACTGACTTCAAATGGGAATTTTGTCTTAACACAGATTTCAGGATCTTTGAAGGGTCTTTGAAGTTTGTAATTGGGTCCAAACTGAAATATGCTGTCAATCATTTAAATACTGTAGTTCAAACATTCGCATTGGTTACTACTGGTGGAAAAGATAGTGTTTTACTTTCTGAGATATATCCTAAAATCCTGTTGGTATGCACTTAAGCAGATTGCTGAGAGAATCTTAACAATCTTAAATCTATACCTCACCCCTGAACTATGGCCAATTAGTCAGTTATAGTCAACTAGTTAATCTTGAATTCCATTGATAAGGAAGAAGCATTTCTGAGCTCGATGAGCTCTTTCTGGTTTGCTGTCCCTAACAGACATGAATTGATGAGTGGCAACCCAGAAGCTTCAATTAACTTAAATACCTAGTTAAGTAAGTGATGAAGTGAGGAAACTGAAGCTTACTTCCTTTGCCATTTCCTCGATGTTGAAATGAAAACTCACTTACAAGCTCCAGTACGGGTGCCAACTAGACTCTCATCTAGTTACAGCTAGGCACTCATCACTGCTGTGACTTGATTAAATAGAAAGAGCAAAAACTTTGCAAGTTGGCAAATCAACCCAAAACTCACCATCAGAAGACACAGAATAGACATTAACACAGAGGTTTGGTAGGTGTGACACTAAATGATGATGTGAAAATGAAATAATAATTTTTAAAAAAAAGCTCTTTTAGCTGTGGATTTCAAGTTATGCCTAGTCCAGGTATAAAAACAGAGCAGTGATCCGAATGTAAATAGACTGCAAACTTTGGAATGGGTGGAAGGCAGATCTGTGTTCCAATGCAGGTACCAAACCATTTAAGAAAGAGTCTTATTTCAGATCAAAACTAAAATAGGGAAAAACATCTGAAGGTCTTGCTCCTGTACAAGTACTTTAACCACTAGGTTACAATCAGACTTCCTCTTGCCTCCTCTTCTAACTCCTTGCCAGGCTTCCAGGTCACATCACATACTTTTAAAATATAGCCAGTATGGTTCAAACTTCTATTCAGCTCAGAAATGAGAGTGAATTTTCCTAGGTAAGTACTGTAGATGCTAGGCTGTTTTGTAATGGAGAAAACTGCTGCCACCACCTACTTTTTTTTTTCATCTGTGCTCTTAGGTAGCCCTCCTAAGACAGAGGACATTGCAGAAGAGTAAAAAACATCTCACGTTTTCTATCAAATCCATATATTCTCAGAGTATGGAAACAGGCACCTAAGCTAGGAGTTACTGAATAATATTCAGAGATCATCAAAGGACCCTACCTTTCCTTGCTGATCTTCTAAGGAACATAGAAATTTACTTCAGGAGAAATGGATTTCTCTGTTTCTCCAGACACACCTCCTGAGCAAGGAATATGAAAATTAGATGGACTATAACTACATTAGTTTTAGTATTATCATACAAACTCTGAATCCTGTAATTTTAGATGGTTCAGATTCTGCAACATGGGAAATAATTTTGTATTATATCATTCATTCTATATAATTCTAAATTTCTTGCTCATTCTTATGAGGTATATTAGCAAAAGAAGCACTCCAAATTATTACCTTTAAAAACTCAAAATAGAGAGAAATGGAAAGTATTCTTTCATAGAAAATAAGAGACTATATATTAGACAGATGCGTGCTTTGTAAGCAACAACACCAAAAAAACAGGTTTGTCTTTGTCATTTTTGCTATATAATCTTACTGTTGTCTGAGAAAGAAAATTAAAAAAAATGAAAACTATTGAGATGATCAAAATCAGTATCAAGCTAAACTATCACATCATAATTTAATCACTTCTTTCTTTTCCTTTCCCAGAAAGTCATCTTGGATGGTGTCTTCTGTGGTGAATGGTACATGATAAAAATCCCATTAGTTATACTGTCAGAAATAAATTCATTTAACTGCCTAAGCAAATGTAGGCAATTGTTCTTTAATGTCATCAGTGAGGTTGGAATACTTTTTCATTTAATTTTCAGTGAGGAAACACTGGGTTGGAAGTGAGCAGCAATTTCTGCTCTGTAAGTCATACTTGCTTTTTCATTGCCCCAGTTTTATCATAAAAGTTCAAAGATACAGTTCTCAATTCCTGTGAACTGTCAGTCTATTCACTGAGGCACATGAACAAGTCAGGTAATTAGGATAATCTTGACAGCCAAAAATTGCCTGTGCCTTCAAATCTGAAATCACTATGAAAGCTTGTTTCTCAAGGCAGAATTCAGAGGCAAAATAACCATTCTCAACATGATAACCAATTCATTTCCCTTTGAAGACACTTTTGATGACTGTCTTACATTTCCCTTACATCACTGAAAACAAGCATGAATTCAACACCCATACCTTAATAAAACTGACAGCTTTACAGCTTGACTAATCCACAGCCATTTCCAAGACAACCAGCAATTTTTGACATCATTCTCTGTAATAAAGGCCACAGGGACTAAACTTCGTTTAGTTTGTTCTTTAATTCTCAGCACTCAGCTGGGCTTTCCAGCTCCTGCTCACAGTCCTCCAAGGGTTACCAACATCCACCATTCACTTTGATAAATATGCTATAAATTAAAAACTTCTTCAGTCATTGGCCATTCTGGCATAGCTTTATTCATTGAGACTGTTCTCTGAACAACCCACTCAGATCCTAGCCTCTTCTATGTAAGAAGATGAGAAATGTTTGTGAAATGGGTAATTCTGATTGCAAAGAGACCTAATGCTGCTCTACACAGTCTGTGAGTTTTTCCAGTGCCTGATAAATCATTTTGAAAGTCATGTCAACAAATACATGCTTAATAAAGAAACTCCTTAGGTTTTATGCTTATGAGTAAGAGAGATGCAAACTTTAGCCAGTACTAATAACTGGTCAGCTGGTCCTTATGCCTTCAGATACTTTGCTTCTCACCAGCTAGGGACTAGTTACTACAGTGCTGGTCTACAGGGCTGTAAAGAGGCTCCAGCTGCCATTGGCTACATGCTCTATGCATTGGATCTCATGAGCCAATTCTGTTGTTCCTTCTCCATGGAGACTGGTCAAAATTCCTTGTGCTTCCCATGCTGCTAGGTAGTCAAAAGCTTCTGTTGGGCTGGTAGTGCTGGTGGTGTGTATGCTGCAGCTATTTCTTGTGTGAAGGCTCTGTGATCTGAAATGACCTGGAAAATGCATTTTGCTTCTCAGATATGTTCTGGCATGCTCCAAAGCACATACAAACAGTTTCTTGAAAACTGAAAGACTTTCTGGCATATCACTTCAAACAGGCTTATCAAAGAAATAGCTGTGGTAGATTTGTCTCTGGGCAAAACCCCACAACACAGAGTAAAAAAAGTAATGACCATTCTCTGCACTCCTATATAGTTTACTGCTTTGTAACTCGGAGTGTTTTAGAACCCACTAAGTTTTAGCACTCCCACAAACTAGAGAAGTATTATCTATGTTATAGATGAAGAGGTTTATACTGGCTAGATGACTCACAAGCCTAGCTAGTAATGTAAAACATCCCTGTAGTTTCTGCAGTGAGAGATACAAAGCAAACCTACCAAAGAGCTTGGTGTGTATATATATATACATTTATATATGTATATACACATAAATATACATATAAAGATATAAAATACAGATCTGCCAGTCATACACCTTTGCTAAAAGGACATTTCTCCTGTCCCTTTTTTTGCTATCATTCATCATGTGCTTTCTCTAAATACACAAAACTGCATTAATTATTTATTCCAGTCATATCCCATTTTTGTCATTCATAATCTGGGGAGTCTCACTCAGTTGAGTCCACAAGTGAATCTTGTTGCAGGTGGTGTTGGAGAGCAGGAGGAATTCACTGCCTTTCTTGAGTAATGGTTTATAAGTTTTTCCGTTTTTCTATTACGTAGAGGCTGCATACACTGGGAAATCCATTTTTATTCAGCTTTCTGTTTCTTTCACATTCTTTGTAGGATACTCTCTCAATAGTCTACCAGTCCAACTGTTCTCAGAGGAATGTTATACAATAAATCTATTTAATTTGCAGCTTCCTGAACACCTTTGTGACAAGGCAGAATATGAAATTGTACCTTGATTCATTAAAATTTCCCATGGCCCTTCAGCTGTGAAAAACCTTTCTTTAAAGGCTGGCACAGTATGCTAAACATTCAGAGAGTTCAATGCTGTTGCCTTTGGATACCACATAACACGGTCGCCAAAATACGAAAAATATATAGAAACAGAAATGCTGCTCAGAAATGCACTAATTAGATCATTATTTATTCAAGGGAAGAGATCTTTCATCTCCAGCAACTCCGGCAGTTAGGTGAGGGATCAGCACAGGCTCAGTCAGCTGATACTAATGAGGTTTGTGCTGTAGCTGAATAAACAGCTGGTCATCACAGCCTCATTAAGACTCTTCCATTTCCATATTTTCTTCCTAAATGCTGGCTCTGCAACCTGATAACACATGTAGAGCTTGTCATAGCTTTGTGCCTGCACATACTGCTTTTGCTCGTTCCTTCTGCTCTATCCCTGCGCTGTTTTGTCACCAATGTGCTGACCTTGCCTAGTCATGCTTCATTCCATTGGCATCATTCTATACATGTCCTACTCTGGCTTCCATTGAATCCATGTTATATGCTTCTATACATGCCTCTGTTCTGAACTCATGTTAGTGATGATGAAAAGTCCAGTTGCAGGGAATCTCTCTCTTGTTTCTGCAGGTCTGTGATGCCAGCCAGAATAGCAGCTGTCACAACTGGATGAGCTTTTAGGGTGCTTTATATTAGCCATTTGCAAATAAGTATCAAGCTTTTAACTAACACTAGCATCACTTCTATGGCAAATGGACCAAACACCTTATCATAGTTAATTCTTATTACAGCTCTTGAATTGGTATTGATTTCATATTGATATTTTGCGCTTTTTTTTCTAAAATAAAAGATTCTGCTCACAATAAAATAAAATAAATAAAATCTGATTGTAAATCAGTTTAGCTATATGAATTCATTGAGAGAGTGAAGACCATCTTTAAAAGCAGGTAGTTTGCGAACTTTAGGCCAGACTATGCTCTCCAGCGTTTATCCAGCGTAACTTGACACTGCAGTAATGTAACAGATGTATGATGTGAGAAGCTACATGAGTCCAAAAGCTGAAGAGCAGAGCTGGTGAGAAAAATGTCAGTACAACCAAGGATTGATGGAATCAGCCATTCTCCTGAAATCTAAGACAAATTTGGTCATTTTCCCTGGTATTTCATTTCCAGGAAAATTAGAATATCAAAACACTGCTTCAGGCACTTTGGCCAACATTTATGTTTAATTTATTGTTCAGATTTTTTTTCAAATTAGTTTTTTTATGAAGTTAAAAAAATCTAAACTGAAATAAAATATGGAATTCTGTTGCCTAAATGGAGATATTTACTGCCATTTGAGATGCACTAGCTTCCAGTTAATGCTCCAGAAGAGAGAAGATCTCTCATAGGTCCTGTGTACAATTAATAGATAGATATAGCTATAGATTTAGATATATGTATTATATGTCTCAGATCCCAGCAACAGTGTTTGTCAGTATAGGATTTGATGCCTAGGCACGTGTCACCATTTCAGGTTAACATCTATAATTTTCTCTTATAGCTAGTGATGAATAAGGTTTTCCTTGTTTTATGATCCTTGTACTTATCCTGTAACATCTTCCAAGAATAGGCTGTTAACATAAACAGATATTTATGAAGATCTGTCTATGCAGACTTTATTCAGGAATGATTATCTCAAAAAACAATCAAAATCAAGACTTTCTCTAGGAGGAGAGCCTTTTGGAAATGGATGATGCCAGGAAAGGGCATTCTTATTTGGTGTAAGCTCTCTGCCTGGAATTATTACTAAAGTCAGTAGTAACAGAAAAAAACGGTGTGTATATTTTATACACACACAAACATACACACACACATATTTGTCATCCCATCTTACTGGAGAATAATTTTCAGTTGAATGCAAAATCTTGGTTATTTGCACTTGCACCTACTTATATAAAGGAAACCTTTTCTTAACGAATCTTTCATATTCCTAACCTTTTATTTCTTGATGTAACTAACTCTTCTCAAACAGAAGCTGGCCACACTACAGACTTTTATTTTTTTTAAAAAAAGTTTTTTTATTTATTTTGTCACCACAAGAACCCTGGAATATCACTGAACAGGCACAAAGAATATAATAATGCTGAAAAAGTCAAGTTTGTTTTATATATGCATATTTAAGCAGCAGAACCTGCCTCATCTCTCAACTTGAAAATATTTCACAACAAATGTAGGAAAACTCCAAAGAGTGGGAAAACAAAACAATGCCTGTTTTAGTGCCCTATGAAATGATTATTTTGATGCAAAATGAACACTAAGGTGAGGAGAACAGCTGACAAGGCAAACACAAAACAGTTAAGTAAAAAAGATTTTTGGTTTGTATGGATTTTTAAATGAAACCTCATGGTGCTCATGAGGTAGAGTAAAATACAGGACTTACTTACTTAGGGTTCAGATTCACCTCTTGGTTTAAGTTTATGTTTTACCAGAGGTTGCTTGAATAACTGGGCAACTCACCCAAGGACTAGGTTGATAGAAAGATTTGAACCTTCGAAACAGCCCGTAGGTTTCTGTATCTGGTGTCTGCTGGGTACCTGATGAACATATATACAAATCTCATTCTGGCTGTGTTGAGTATCTATTTCATTCTCAAGAGAAGGGCTTATCAAAACACAGTTAAAACCTGCCTATGTCTGACCAGCAGGTGTGGAAGACCTACTATAAGGAGCTGAAGCAGTAGACCTGCAGTCCTGGCAGCTCCTAGTGGAAGGGTAGGGGCAGACAGATGAAAAGTACGAACTTTTCCAGTCAAAGACTTCTATAGTTCCAGAAGATGTGGAACTGTGTAAAGAAAGAAAGATAAGACTATGAAAAGCTCTACTAACTTTCCCAGGCTCATCTGTGTAGGCAACTTGCCTCCACAGCAGAAAAAATCATACTCAGTTTTACAAGCATGAAACAGGATTTGTCTGTGTGGGTTTTAATGGAGTATACGCTGCAATGCCAAAGAAAGAATCGAGCCTGGTCTTGTTTGTGTGACCAGTTTTTCAAGAAACTGAGACCAACAGCTAATTTTGCCTAGATAATCCAAAAGGTGCTGTTGTAAGGATTTTTGCTACTAAGCTGGGCTGCCAGAAAAATCATTGACCTAGAAGTGAGATAACCTCAGGCTTTATCCATCCTTGGAAAAATTATCTCTTTTTTTAACATAACCTTCCTCTAGAGAGTATCTGGGTCTCAAACCCACCAGTCCCTGCCCATCACGGGCCCCTTCGTGGCCCTCGGACTGGCTCCAGCCCCACCATGGCCATGCTCCTGCCCAGGCCCCGGACCCCACGAACTCACAGCCCAGCCCTGCAGTGGATTTAATTTAGCTAGCACATGAATGAATCACCAACCTTTTGTTCTTTGCCTTTTGATTGCTATACTTTTTGTCTGTGTTTTAAGAATGAGCTCTTCTTTCTTCAGTAGACAGGGTCATTGTGTGCCTGTAATATTCATGTTACATTTATGAGGCACATCCTTTTTTTATATCCAGTCACCCTTAACCCATGCACCAAAAATTAAAAATACAGCGCTGTTGTGTACATATGTGGAGCACAACAAGGAATGATCCTATTAGACATTGAGAATACTAGATTATGTTACAGAAAGAAACTTATCTGTCAAATACAATAAATGTATTCCAGAAGGTCACTTAGATTCCTTAGCTGATATAAAAGAAAATACAGATAGCTATCCAATTACACCTAAGATAACATTACAATCATACAGCTTCCTAAATGCCCTGTTCTTGCATGCAAAATCTAAACAGACATTGTAACACTATATTGTACCATACTCTATAGTGCAATATGGAGTAAAATAAAACACCACCCTTCGTTAAAGAAAAATTCTGCAACACCAAAGAAAACATTTTTTTTTTCAGTAAAAGCGTATAAGCATATATAAACATATAAACATTCTTTAAAATGCACATTAGTGCACTTTCCAAAACCATTTAAATGCTACCCTTGTTTCTACTTGTTCCTAACTCTCTCCTTTTTGATTCTTTATGTGTTTTGCCTAAAATAAATAGTATAAAATTTGTCCTCCTTATGAGCTGTTCACCTCATGTACTTACATCGTCTTGGTCTTTGCTTTCTCTTTTTTTGACCTCAGTTGAAGTGAGCTTAAGTATTGCGACCTGAAATTACATTCAGCACATTTGTGCATCTGTAAATATGTGCACTGACCTTTAAGGATTATGCACAAGGAATAATAAGGACACCTGTAATGTTTGGTAAGCCATGAATGGAAAGCAGCTGTTACGAATAATTGTGTGCAATGATGGGTGTATTTCTTCTGCAAAGGCAAAACTTCTGAGTCCAAATACAGCTACAATTCTCAAGATGAAAAATAAATTATGTTTTTACATATACACAGAAGGGGGCACTTTCTACATCTTGGTGTTACGCCATACTTCCCCATCTGGTATCTGAGGATACATCTTACTGGTAAATAAAATGGAGCAGATCCAATTCTTTGGCCCTGAGGGCAAGTTGCACAGTACAGCTTATATCTATACAGCTAAATTACATCTCTCTTGCCCACATCTGAAAGACAGTGGCCTCCTCTACACTCCTTAATGAAAACAACTCCTGGCTTGGTCTCTCCCATGTGCTGGGAGTGTTAGCTGTCTTAGACCAAACCCATGCCAATGAGTGTGCTAGCAGCATGGAGTGCTCAGCCCTGTGCTTTGGCTTTGTTCAGGGTAGACAGCCTAGATGATATCTGGCACATGTTCGATTGGCATTTGATACTCTAGTGCTTCTGGAGATAGTGTAGACATTCATGGATGGATTATGATGCTTCTTCACCCAGCGACTCTGTATGTCTTATATACAAAACACAGACTTGGTATAACATTTCACTGAAGTTCTACCATCCTATTTCATGTGGACAGGAAATGATTTTAGAGAACAGATTCAGAGCTTGAATCTGCTCTTATTCTCTTCTCAGACCTGAGTAAGTCCTCTGTTATACCAGAAGTCTGACATTGATGGACATTGGAATAATTCTCCTTGCCTTTTTCACCCTCCGTCAATTGTATAATCTAACTAGGAATGATGTTAAAGGTCACTAATCAATATGCATAAGAAACTAACAAACATGTTTTCACAGTGCAGTGTGGCATGCTGTTGCCATTCAGAGTGACAAATCTGGGAATAATCCGTCTGACTAGATAACTTATGAGCTTTCAAATACAACATCTTATATTTCCTTACATTGCTAACTTCTTGTCTACTCTAAGCTCCCAAAATTCTCTGAAGTTTTTCCTTTTCCAGGACCCCTACTCAAGTTGATATCTGAGCACTGCATGATAACTGAAAGTAACCAGGTATAAGAGTTTTCAGGATTTCCAAATTGTAATTATGTTTTATTTATCATAAACAGACACAGACCTAGAAAAATAACACACCTGTCAAAGTTTCCCCACCCTCTCCCTACCTTCTCCTCAGCATTCTTTGACCTCAGCATTCTTTGAATATGCTTCAGGCTCCTCTCAGACATCCAGGCTCCTCAGTACCGAATATGAAAACTCTCCTGTGACTCACAGCCTCTCACTCTCTCTCAAAAAGGCATTTTTCTTTCTTCTCTGACTTGTCTCACCTGATATAGAGCTAACTATATGATACTAGAACTAGTGATGTG
The DNA here is from genome assembly GCF_000705375.1 of Tinamus guttatus. The sequence continues at coordinate 106,210 of NW_010589481.1, forward strand.
GTGTAAACCTTGGGCAAATAAAACCTACTAACAACAATCTTACTTGAAATATATCTGCCTACAGAACTGAAGACTTTTTTTAAAAAAGGTTATGAATCACTTTAGTAGGACTTGCAAAGTATGAAATAGAGAAAGAAATGAGAATAATTGAAGTAGTTCAGGGTGGTTGCAACTGACTTTGGATATAACTGCAGATATAAGCTTGCGTTGATTGAATTCTCTCATCCTTGCTTCCCTGTGTCAGTGATGATTCTCTTGTCATTCCCTTTTTCTCGTTGTTGTTTCCAAAGGCAAGTGCAATGCACTTGCAAAAATCCAGCAGCCTCAGATGCTGGTCTGCTACAGAAAAAACAATGGAGAAAACACTTTTTCTCTTGGATTTTTCTCAAGCCAAAGCGTTTGCATTGACCTGTATAACCAGGCACTTGAATTCTATAATTCTATTCTAGTAGGTAAGTAAAAGAGAACCCCATATTCAAACTAAGGTTGCAAACTGCGTGAGGATCACATAGAAGGTCCCCAGTTCAAGCCAATGCTATAATCTGCATTAGACATGTTCCTCATATTATTTTTATATAGTTGAACAAATATGTCATATGCTTAGAGATTTAAAATCTTTTAATCCAGCAGTTTCTTCTGAATAATAAATAAGAGGTATTATCATGATAGTAGACATAGGCAATGATTGCTTGTTTATTTATTCCAAGATTTACTACAAGATCCCTTGATAATCACATTTAATTTATTACTTTAAGGGAAAAGTAAAAAGACTATCCATATTATATGCTTTTACAGCAGTTTCCATGCTAAAAAAACACTATCTTCTACATTAACAGCTTTCTATCAGACACCACTGTATGATTTTCATGTATATCAATATTTTCTCCTTGGTTCTACTAAATACATCTCAAATTAGATATTATTTTAAGAAATTAATAAATAATAGGCAATCCTGCATTGGTGTTAGAATATCTATTAGTAAACTATTTGATTTTGCAAATGACATAGATAGTCTTTTGTTTCTTTAAACAATGACAAGTACTTGTATTAAGTGTTGCCATTTTTCTCATCATATGCACGTAATGGAGCTAGGGTAAAATTCTAACTGGAAGTCTGGTTTAAGTCAATCCATTATTATTATTATTATTATTATTGACTTCAGGAAGGTCAGAATTCCTTGTTCTAGTTATATTTTGACTGCATCAGTAGCAGGGAATTGCACCAGCAAGGAGGACAGGACTAACAAATAGGTCTTATGCTGGATCTATTTCAAGCCATTCTGAAGTTGATGAAGATTTAGAAAAGATCACAGCTGAGGTCCTACAGGATATCTAGGCATGGGTCCGTAAAAAAAGACCCCAAAGTAGTTTCTCTCTAAAGCCTCTATAAATATAAGTATGGTAGTGTAGGAAAGGGCAAACTTCTCATTCTTGTCAAAGTAAGGTCTGCAAAATAAGACTATAGTCTTCCTTTTCTTTGATTATACACAGGACACATCAGAAGACGACCTCTAATTCTGCCTTCACCTACTAGCTAGGACCTGTCCTGAGTCAACACCATAAGAACATAGACCTCCTGAGTTAGCCAGAGAATATCTGCCTGACTTACCACTACCCTTGCTAGAAAGTCTACTATGCCAAGAATAGATAGATATAATCCTAGAAAATATCCACGTTTGTGAAAAGGAATCAAAACAACTGAGGCTTCATTGCCTGTGGGTCTACACTGGGCCATTTGGAGGTGGCTGTGTGTTTCTCATAAAATCCTTATGGATTAATTTTCCAAATTTGGAGACTTTTCTGTGTTTCTCTGTTTCAACTTACTATCATGTAAAAAATGATTTCCTACTAGAAAATTAAATAGCTATAAGCTTTCAGAATTGTAACTGTGATATTAGTTGCCGTTATGTATTAAACTGCTCACTGAACTACAACTCCTTCATATATTAGACAGCAAGTTCTTTGTAGGCAGTATAGCATTACCTTTGCTTTAGGAGTCACCTGGAAGCCATGTAAAACAAAGACAAAAAAAGCTAAAAAATTCAGTTGATAATCTTCCTTTCTTAAAAAAAAAAGGGGGCTTCTCATTGGCTTCTATTGATCTTTATTAAAAAAAATAATAATGTTGTAGTGATTTTTTGTAGCTTTCTGTAGTCTTTTTTTGATGCTTTTGCAGACCACTGAATCTTCCACATCATTATATTTTACTTCAAAACTGATTAAGAACAGAAGACATGGCTGTTCTAAGGGAATAAATAGCATCTTTTTGGCATGAAGGACTTAAAGCTTAATCTGTTGTAGCTTTATACGAAGAGGTACCTACAAAAACTGACACTTAACATTTTTTCTTTTTAGTAAACATGTCTATACCATATGATAAAAGGCAGCTCCGCGATAAGAAACACAATACAAAAATGGGTCAGAGGTGGATTACTGCAACACTGCTGAGAACAATTTTGTAAATGTTAGTCTTTAGGCATTATTTGAAAACCTAGCATAAGAGTGATTTTACTGAAGCAAACTAGATAGATAGACCAAATTGCTCAGTTTATGCAAACATATTCAAGAAACAGCAACAGCTAACAGAAGAGACCAAAGTCCACATGAATGCGATGTAAGGATGCCTTTTATCTTTCACTGGCTTTGACTATAGGAATTGGGTAAAGATTCACATACATTAACATGCATGCTCATTAAAAATGGTGAATTGAATCTGCTTTCTTTGATTCTTATATTTATTTCCCATGGTATGGTAACATTCATTTCAAACAGGCATGATCAGTTAAACAATATATTTCTAATGAAGTGTAAGCAAATCAAAGTATATTTCTGTCGTTGTGAAGAAAGCTATTTACAAGTTTTACTCATCCAGCCTGGGGAAAGAAAAAAATAGCATCATGTGATCAGCATGTTCTATCACACTTCTGATTTTGCATATTCGTGCCAGCAGAGACTAATTTTATGAAATTATTTACAAGAAATATCTAGTGACTAATTTTAATTGCAAAAATATTTTTCTTCTTTATTTGAAAAAAACAAATCAGAAGGAACTTTAAGGTTGATTTCACTGGAAAAAAAAGCCGAAAAAAATACTCACTGAAGATTAGTTGTGCATCTTTACATGAGATACTTTTATAAGTAAATCTAATTAGGTTTGCAGTTCATTCTTTGTAAATATAGAGATTAGCACTGGGAAAACTTTAATTGTTTTGGATAATCAAATGATGTTATCCTTTGCATTCCTAAAGAAATGCAAGATTATAAATAAAAAACAAGTCTTGTTGGGTCTTTTAGTTGCTTATCACATCATTAAGAGAATGACTATTTCTAAAGAAATTAATGTTTGAATTAAAAATTAAAATAATTCACTATCAAATCATTTTCTGCAGGAGAACTGCTTTGTATCTGTAAGCCCAGGAAAGTTATACCAATAGACAGCACACCCATAATCTGCCCAAGCAACTTTCCCCTTTGGCTTTTGCAAGGGTGATCAGCAAGTTTTCCCAGTAGGGTTGTTTCTGTTCCAGGGTGCCTTGTATAAAGAGTTGATTGGTGCCTTATATAATGTTCTTGCTTGATTCATTCTCTCCAACATGCAGGTCTTGCAATACCAGTTGATAAACACCTCCTTATCTAAATGATCAAAATCAGTAATACGTACCAAATATTTTATAGGGCGACATGCTCATGAGGTATTTTTATCAATTATACTAAAGTATTTACTGGTCACTGTGAGATAAAATGCATTTCTTTTTCAGAAAACCATCCTCCCTTTACTCCCCTGATCTTTATAGCTAATTCTTCCAAGCAGTTTAAGTCTTCCTGTGTAGAAATGGCTCAAGCGCTTTAAGTCTTCCTGTGTAGAAATGGCCCTCCAATCTTTTCACAACCTGTAGTAGTACACTGATGTTGTGAATTATTCTCCTCACAATCAGTAGAGTAGTCCTGTGATAAAATTCCAGCAATGGCTAATTTAGAAGGAAATATTAAGAAAGCATTTAAGTAGTGTTAACTACCCTTTAATTTTTTCACTGGATGAAAAGAAATAAGATCCTACAATCACTAATTAAAGTAAGCACTAACACAGAAGTGTAGATTCATTGTCACTATCAGAAAAATTTCCAAAATTGAACTCTCAACCTGCACCCTTGGGAACATTTTGACAGGGAATGTGTAACGTACTTGGCCCAAGTATCCTTGAGCATTCTCATAGATTGTGGCTTTGGTGATTTTAAGAAATCTACAAAGAAATGAAGAGTGAGATTCATCTCAATTAACTTCAGATGCTTAAATTTTACAAGTGAGATTCAAACTGCCTAGCTTATAAAGCTTATAAACTATATCTGCCCAGCCTCCCAGCATAACCAATGCACATCTAGTTAATAGAGCCAGGGGAGAAAAGGTCACTTCAGCCCACTCTAAAGTCAGACTTTACATTTTGTCAGCTGAATTGCTGTCTAGAGACCACTAAATGAGCCTAGATATAACTCTCCATGCCTAATATTTGGGCAACTGAATTGAAATCTTGGTATCAACTTCAATACAGATATAAACACAGACAATACAGAAATATATTATCTGTTTTAATGGTGCATATCTCTCTCCATTTCTCTTTAAAATGTGATGAGTTTCTTCTGGAGGTATGGTTTCTTCTCCATTAAGTAGTCTAAATCTAAATGACCAACTCTCAGTTCTCATTGTCAAGGGCTTACCATTTGAATTGCTTACTTCGACAACAGTGCCTAGGGCCATACTCTTTTGGATATATGATGGTGTTTGAATTTAGCCTGGCAGATATGGCAGAGATTGGAAACCTGTAATAGCAACTAGAAGCTACTCAGGACATTTTAGGGCAACTGAAATGGCGTTACTTCCTTATGTTGGGACAGTAGAATCAAAATCTCGACTTTTACATATCCATGTGTAGATGAGGACAATCCCATCATAAGGATGGGATTACCCTCTCTCCATCATAAGGATCTTCCATCGGAGGTATGGAAGGAAAATCCCATTGTAATCTCATCGCATTGTCAAGGAATGCAGGGAGGCAACAAAGAAGGCCAAGGCCCATTTAGAATTAGAGTTAGCAAGAGATGTCAGGGACAACAGGAAGGGCTTCTACAAATACATCAGCAGCAAGAGGAAGACTAGGGAAAATATGGGTCCACTGCTGAATGGGTAGGGTGCCTCGGTAACGGAGGATGCAGAGAAGGCAGATTTACTAAAGGCCTTCTTTGCTTCTGTCTTTACTGCTAAGGCTAGTCCCATTGACTACAGAGCCCAGACACAAAAGAGAAAACTGGGAGAGAGGAAGACTTTCCACTGCTTGAGAAGGATTGGGTTAGAGACTAGTTAGGCAAACTGGACACCCATAAATCTATGCTTCTGGATGGGATGCACCCAAGAGTGCTGAGGGAACTGGCGGGGGTTATTGCTTCGCCACTCTCAATCATCTTCGAGACGTCATGGAGGGTGGGGAAAGTGCCAGCGGACTGGAAGAAACCAACATTACTCCAATCTTCAAAAAGGGCAAGAGGAGGATCCGGGAAAGTGCAGGAAAGGTAATGGAGTAGCTCACCCTAGAGACCATCTCTAGGCATGTCAAGGAAAAGAAGATGATCAAGAGTAGTCAGCATGGATTCACCAAGGGGAAGTCGTGTTTGACCAGCCTGATAGCCTTCTATGATGGGATGATGGGCTGGATGAAAGATGGGAGAACTGTGAATGTTGTCTGCTTTGACTTCAGCAAGGCTTTTGATACTGTCTCCCATAAGATCTTCATGGGGAAGCCCCAGAAGGGTGGATTAGATGAGTGGACAGTGAAGTGGATTGAGAACTGGCTGGGTGGCAGATCTCAGAGGGTCATGATAAATGCGGCCGAGTCTAGTTGGAGGCCTGTGGCCATTGGTGTTCCCCAGGGATCAGTACTGGGCTCAGTGATGTTCAACTTGGTCATCTATGACTTGCATGAGGGGACAGAGTGCACCATGAGCAAGTTTGCGGACGATACCAAACTGGGTGGAACGGCCAACACTCCGAGGGCTGTGCTGCCATTCAGAGGGACCTAAACAGGTTGGACAACTGTGCAGAGAGGAACCTCATGAGGTTCAAGAAGGCCAAGTGCAGGGTCCTGCACCTGGGGAGGAATAACCTCACGCACCAGTACAGATTAGAAGTTGACCTGTTGGAAAGCAGCTCCGCGGAGAGGGATTTGGGAGTCCTGGTTGATGAGAATTTAACCATGAGCCAGGAGCAGGCCCTTGTGTTCAACAAGGCCAGTGGGATCCTGGCCTGCATCAGGAGGAGCATTGTCAGCAGGTCGAGGGAGGTGATCCTCTCCCTCTACTCAGCTCTGGTGAGGCTGCACCTGGAGTACTGGGTGCAGTTCTGGGCTCCTCAGTACAAGAGGGACATGGAACTTCAGGAAAGGGTCCAGTGTGGAGCAACAAAGATGATTAATGGACTGAAGCATCTATCTTATGAGGAAAAAGTAAACGAACTGGGCCTCCTTAGCCTAGAGAAAACTGAGAGGGGATATTAAAAAATTATGTATAAATACCCGAGGGGAGAATGTAAAGAAGATGAGGCCAAACTCTCCTCGGTGATGGCCAGTGACAGAACAAAGGGTAATGGGTATAAATTGAAACACGAGAAGTTCCATCTCCATATGAGGAAGAACTTCTTCACTGTGAGGGTGACAGAGTACTGGAATAGGCTGCCCAGAGAAGTTGCGGACTCTCCTTCTCTGGAGATCTTCCAAACCCACCTGGATGCAACCCCATGCCACATGCTCTAGGTGTCCAATCTTGAGCAGCGGGGTTTGACTAGATGATCTCTAGAGGTCCCTTCCAACCTCAACCATTCTGTGATTCTGTGATTCTGATTCCGTGAAGTAAGTACAATTGCTGATTTAAATTCCTCATTCAATGTTCTGCCGTTTCATGCCAACAAATCCTTTCTCTTTGTAAAACTTATGTCTTGCCTATCAGATTAAGCTGACTGACTGGGTTGCAGGGAATATCAAGAGCCTTGGTACAACCCATAGCAGTCTGGACATCAGTTTGCTCTAATGCTATGAACAGCTGACATCCTTCTGCAAATGCAAGGTTTTTGAGGATATTGCTTTATTGGTCTCCAAATGCTGGTGAGGATGAATAAACACATTAAAACCTTTCCTTAGTGTGATTAGTTTGTCACCTGCATTTCAAGACAGCTGCTACACAGAAATAATAATAATAATAAAAAGACTTTTTTCCTTCGGCTTTTCTCTTTTCTTTTTCCAATGAGCTTAGTTTCCTTTTCATTTTTTGGAGGTCTCAAACTGGGAGGTAAAATATAAATTGAAGTGAGCTTCTTAGTCTGTCACAGCACCACAAGCAGCCTTCCTTTTTTTCAGGCCTGCAGTATGCATATATAACAGGCCATAACAAGAAGACTGGAAGATAAACTTCTGAGTATATGCAAGCATATTGTAATGAATAACTGGGTACAACAACAGGAAACGTCTGTTTTGAATTGTAATGCACAGTAGGGTCACTTGGTTTCCTCGGAGAAAGTGTCCAGTTGAGTACTACTTTGCTCATCATCCTTGTCTGAAGAATAAAACCCAAACAGTTTACAAAGTCTCTGCACAAAATTAATTCTAAAATTTCTTCATAAATATCTCTGTTGCACTTAGCTATTTTTACCTTTCTGTCCTTTCTGTCTTTCTCACCGAAATTTTTAACTGTGAAGAGGAACAAATAGAAAATATATGCTTATATTAGCAGAGCCAGAAATTATTATCAATTCATATAAGGTAAAAAAAAAAAAGTATTTTCTTTGTTTCAGTGCATGTGTAATTATTCTCACAAGCAGAGAAGAATAGGGAATGTAACATGTTGGAGACTGTTTCATCTGGAAAGTGCTTTGTTAGCTTTTAAGTAGGTTACACCTCGTGATTTAGTGGAATTGCTTTCCCTTTTTCCTGGGTAGGAGTGAGGTTATAAGCACTCTATAGGGCATGTATTCTACAGAAAGCAGGTTAGAGAAGTTCTGTGATTATAGAAGTTTACTCAACTTTTTTTTCTCCATTAATTTTCAAAGCTTTTCAACAGCCATTGCTGGCTTGTAAAATCTTGTTCTTTCATTATTTACTCTGCCTTCTGCATATATAACCTGCAAGATATGTAAACACTCTGGCATACCGGGCTTACTTCCCATCTCAGCCGGATCAGTTTTATGCCAGTGATTTTAGTGGAGTCCTGTTTCAGGCCAGAAATGAACAGAAATCAAATCTTTGTGTGCAAAATACGTGAACAAAATGTAATGCAACAAAATATAAACTGAGATAAGACAACAATGTATCAATATGTTTGCTTTGTAATAACTTTGCTTTCTTACTAATAGAAAAAAAATATATTTATATTAGCATATTATTTTAACCTGAGAAAATAAGGCATATCATTTTCATATATCAGTTTATCTTGAAATTTTGAAGTGACTGAAAGTTTGAAAAGAACCTTTTTTTTGTCCTAGTGTGGACAAATGTAGAACCACCAAATTTGTTTGTAGAAACAAACAGCTGTTTTTATCACAAAAAGCAGTAATTTTTGTTCAATATAGTAACCATGAAAGTCTGGCTTCCATGGGCATCGTTCTTCTTTACCTGTTTTCCTCCACTTTGCACATGAACCTGTTGTGGTTGTTGTGCGATGTTGGTGTTGTTGGCTCTTTGGAAATACAAAGAAACATGATTCTTGTCCTAAGCTCTGCTCTGCCGTGGAAAATAGTTCAGACATGTCTGGATGCCTGAAACTTTGTATTTATTTTTTTTATAGGCTTAAGAGAGCAAGCATGCATGAAGCAATGGTTCAGCGGCAAGTTGAAGCTAATTCTGAGTACAGAAAAGTAGAAGTTTCCACTTCTACAATAATGGACAGAAGATAGCTTGCACCTGATACAAAAATTTGAAGCCCCAGGCTCTTACAAACTCAGATTTTTTTCCAGTGGACAGTCTTAGGGTGCCAAATTTGGAGGACATTTTTTTCGCCTTGAGACCCTGCCAAATTCTAACCTGAGAAGTAACACTTTCCCATGAAGTCAGTTACCAAGATGAGCAGTGAGATATCATGTCTATGTAACTCTGTTTTGGTGCATATCCACGCAGTAGAGAGCAAAATACATTTTCAGCACAGAAAGGGAAATACCACCAACAGTTACAGAGAGCCGGAGGTTGTGTGGCTTTTGGAGTAGCAGCCAGAAGTTAAATAGCCTGGGAGCTGGCTGCAGAAAGAAGGTTTGGTGACTTGCATATTGGGATGAAAGGCTGAAAGCTGGCATGAACAACAATATGTTTTTGGCATATGGGGCCAGAGTAGCCATGAAAGAGCCTTGTGGGTGGCCCACTAAGAAGGGGAGTTATAGTCAGGCTTGAAGGAGGCTGGCAGAAGAAGGAGGCAAAATTTGCCAGACTCTGTATTCTGTAGCAAGACAATGACCTCAGGGGAGCTGGCTGAACAAAGTCTACCTCTACAACCAGGCCTTGTGGTTAGGGCTGAATGAAGTATGGTGATTCTGCATTTGTTGGTAGCCATTTGTCTGCAGAGAGCATGAAAATAATACACCCTGAAACAGTCTGAGAAGGGCTGCCTTCATTACAACAGGATCAAGGGAACATGGGCCTCTCTTGAGAGAGCTTTATTTAAACATATATGCAATTCTCTAGTTAACAGGATTGCACAGCCTCCTTAGATTGTCTTTTTCAATTCTTTATTAATCTTAAAATTAGAAGAAAATCCTACTTTACTGCAAATTAAACTTTTTAGTTGTTGCCTTGCCCTCAGTGGATTGGGAGTACAGTGGAGGATTATTTTCCTAATTAAAAAAATATTTCAATTTTGAAAGATTTTTTGAGTCGTTCCTCTTTCGCTTAGTTTGTTCATGGTAAGCAGGCTAAGTACAATCATAGCTATCATCTAATCTGTTTCGTGGATCCTGTTTTGCAGAGCTCTTATTGTTTTTGCTGGCCTCCTCTAGATTTTATTTTATCTCATTTTTTTTGTTAAAATGTGATGACCTAACTGAATATAATGCTCCATCTAACTTCTCACTAATGCCAAGTATGGCAGAACTGTTTTCTCTCAGACAACACAAAGCCACATATGCCTTTTTACAACAGATTAGCATAGTTTAGTCAAAGTTAGTCCATTTTAACTTTCAGATCCTTTTCTGTGTTATTGCTGCCTATCATCAGCTGTGCTCTCTTCTATATTTAATCCCTAAATGCAATATTTTAAGTTTTACTTTTATTGAAATTCATCTTTTTCATATGAAATGATTATTCAGAAAGTCAAATTCATCTTTAGTGAAACCTGCATACCTTCCCTACTCACTTTATTTTTATTGAAAGCTCTTTCATGCAATCTGTTAGAAAATATTAAAGAATACTGAGCAGCAGGCAGAGCTCTAGAGAACCCGACTAGATAATAAATGGTTGACAAATAGCCCTGGACTGGATGTCAGCTGTTAGCTGTGAACCTGCCATATATCATCTACACAAGTCTCATTGGGAGATGAATCTCAAAGGCTGAAAGTCAACATACATCTTCCTGTTGCCTCTTTCTCCTACCTGAGACCATTTACTCTGGAGAAGAAAGGAGCTGCAGTGACTGAACATATTCCGTTCTTGGCAAATCAGTCTTCCTTTTTTTTTTTTTTTTTTTTTTTTTACTACATAAATAGTATTTAGATACTAAAAAATACCTTCAAATGATTTGCTTTTTTTTTCCCCCTCCCCTTGGCCATCAAAATGGGGTATTTCTATACTTCCATTCTACCCTTTTCAAAATTAGAATATGTTTTTTAATAGATTCCTTTGGTTTCCATGATTCCTTGAAGAAATTTGTTGGAGGTTTGAGAATTGATATAATACTATAGAGTATACTTCATCAGGATTTTTGAAATTTGAACATACTTAAGATATTTAAATGTTTTTCAAGTTGGATTCTTATTTTTGATTCTCAGTCTTATTATATTCCTACAAACATATTTTATGATATTTTAAGGTGTTAGACTAATTAAAGAACTGTTTCCTCTCTTAACTTTCCTGATTCCTAGTACAATTTCCCACTGTTTCTACAGATTTCTTTTTGGTTAGCTTGTTATTTTTTGTAATCATTAGCTGTCTTCGAACCTCCTCACCAAAATGAAAGCCCTTTTCACCAACTTGGTAAGAGAATGTCCTAAAAGTCACATGCATTCACTTTGTCAGATAGGTCAAATAGTTCACTGCTGCAGAGTTCACCTTGTGTTCAGGCAAGCATCAGATAGGCATCAATAACTTCTCATGCAGTTATTCCCTAATATGCAAAATTCACTTGCTCCCGTCTGGCCCCTTGCCTCCAGCTGAAAAAGGACGACATGGGTAGCTTCACTCCCAGACAGATCTGATCCTCTTAAAACAGATCAGACAGGATCTATAGATCTACTTAAAGCAGATCAGGAAGATCTACTTTATCACCATGGAGTAGTGGATAAAGTGTTGAATCTTTTCAGCTAAACCATGCTTTGATTTTCAATCCAGAGAAGTGGCCCTTTTGTGTTAGATATCACATAGGTGTCTTTGTTCCCCTCTATCTCTGCTCCCATTCTGTGAGCCACTTCTGACTCTAGTACCTCTTCTCCTGATTCCAGGAACTAAGCACTGAATCCTAAAAAAAAAAAAAAAAAAAAAAAAAAAAAAAAAAAAAAAGAGGACCTGGGCTGAAGTAGGAGCAGTGACTGCTTTTGGAGGTATCTACCCAACAGAGCAATCTATTTAATCTATTACTTAGGTATTTGCATAGAGGGTCCTCTAAAGAACTAATTGCCCTTGCAGTGATTACTTACCACAAAATCATAAGCCCATTACAAATTTAAATACCCAAAATTGTATCATTTTGCAACTCGCTTCCTACAGAAAAGAGAACTCCAGCTATGCTGCCTATCTCTCAATGCCCACAGGATAATTACTTTCACTGTAAGCTAAAGTAACTTCCTGCACTGGGAACCAATCCTCTCTCTCTTCTATTGAGATTCCCATGAGGAAGGAGAGCTGAGTGTCTTTTGTAATTCCCTGTGCCCTGTACTGAACAGAAAGCCTAGGGTCTTGCCTGACATAAAGGGACTGAAATAAGTAGACTGTGTATGCAATGGTGGCTTCTGGGAATGTTTTCAGGACTTTGTATTTCCTAGTTATTTTGTGCTTTTTCTTGTCAAAGGGTAAACATTTCAAGCTAAATTATTCAGAAGGGATTTAGGAGGTGTTTTCTTTAAGTTCTGCTGAATGCAAATGTGTGGAGAGAAAAATAATCAAGTGTTCTGTTTTGGGTTTTTGTTCACTGGTAACATTGAGATCTTTGAGAAGGATTGTATAGATGTGTGAGCTAGCTCTGTTCCCCCTCTTCCTGAGCAGGATTTTCATAGGAAGCCACTCTGAACTACTGCTCGAAGGGAGCTATCTCAAGTTTACTGAAGTAAAGAAAATAAAAATCCTAGCAGAATAAAGAGCTATGGTAAAATCGTCAGCAATTCTCCTACCAAGACTAGTGTGCTTGTGGGATTTCCTCAGCAAGTAAGGGTCACTGAGAACTTTCTAAGAGATGGTATTATGGAAAAAGGAGGCAAATTGTAACAGTTGATTCCCAGCATGAAGATTCAGATTATAATGTGAGTTCATTTAAAAAAAAATCTTCTTGAGAAGGAGGTGAAGGAACATAGCTCCTTGAAACTAGCAGAATATGGTAGAAATTTAGGTAGGAACCGTGTGCGGTTTAAATATATAGACTGTAAAATACATACACTGTAAAATATATACACTGTAAAAATTCAAAATTTTATATATGTGTGTTTTGAAAAACTTATGAGACTGTTTATGAAAGATGTGAGTAAGAGAGGGGCAAAAGTTTCTTCTTAACAGCTCAGAATTGAGGCAAAATTATAAGACATTGTGCTCACTGTAGTGACATTATGGAGAATGAGGTTAAGGGATGGCTGTGCTAAGTACCTGCTTCGCCTCTTGGTTATGGCCAAGAGCAGTTAGTGGTGTCATTGTCTTTAGCAAATGTGCCCCAAAGGTAACTTAGGGAAGGAAACATTGACCCCTAGGAAGCTGTGCTTCCCGAAACACCCTCTCCAAGGGAACAGTTTGCTGCTGCCTTTTTATATTGCACCTTTTGATACTCTGGCATTCATCCATGATGAGCATTACTCCTTTCATCTTCTGTTACACTTTTGGCCTAATTTCATGTGATACAGAACCATTATTCTGATTGCAATACAACTATGATTTAGCAACTGATCCCAGAGCAACAATTCTGCTCCATGGCAACACATTTTTAAGATGTTTTTATAATTATATTATTTCTTAGTTCTCAAGCTCACAGGTGGCAAGGTACAGGCACGCACAAGAAGCTATATACATGTTAGCTTTCCACACGAGGTCTGGGTTTATATCCCAGCCCTCCGTCTCAGCATGTTCTGTGATGTTTTAGTGCAGGGTTTTCAAGCTAGGACAGTTATTTCGGTGCAGGTTTCAGTTATGCAACTGAGAGACATTGTTTGAAACCTTGCTGGCATTAAATTTATCAAAATAAACTTCAGTACTGTGTGGGGGGCAGTTCTACTCTTCTTGTCCTTAAAGCTAAACACATGCTTAAATTCCTTACTGTTCTGGAGCTTGTGAATGAGAGTCTCCAAAAGTGAAAGGAAAAAACAGAAGTGAACTACTTATGACAGAGCTCCAGTACAAAACGTAGCATTAAAAGATAGAGATGGGCATGGTGTTCTAAAATGAATGTACAATTAATACTTTTTATTATATATTCTTTTTAAGTATTTATCATAAGCTTGAAACATTACAGCAACCTAAGAAGTATTTTAAGGACGTTCCCAAGGAAGCAATGAGTTCTTAATTTGCGTGGAGAGGGAAGGAGAGAGAAGGAGCCAGTTGCTATGCACGGTTTTAGATTCTTGAAATTCAGCTCTAGAAGTCAATGGGGGAGAGATATGAGTCACGAAAGCTGTATGGTTTGATGAGGAGGACACCAGAAGTGTGAATAGGTACACTACTCAAACAGTAATATAAAACACAGCATGAATAAATGCCAGAGAGAGAGAGAGAGGCATTTCATTTTGAGCATAAAGGTAGTCAGAGCACACAAGAGCCTGCTGATGACAGTTGCACAGGGAAGACAGCTATTCACCTTCTGTAGGCATTGCGGTCCACTTTTGTGAGGTGCATCCAGTCTAGGAGGTGTTACTAACAGTTGCTAAGTTAAGAAGGTGCTTTGTTAAACTTATAGTGGAAATACTTTATTTGTTTTTTTTTTCTCCCCTCTTTAGCACTTGTTTTTTACCAGTCCTGAAATTAGCAGTTTAAGACTTTTGCTTTGCTAGCATAAACATGTGCTATTTTGCCCTTTAGGCTTCTCTGGCCCTAGATTTGAGGCCAAGAAAAGCTAGCAAATTCAGCTCACGTCTTCTCTCTGGAGGTAAAGTATGCAAGCCTCGGTCTAATGCCTTCCCCTGCGAGGAGCACCCTGACATGTGGCTGAATGCTTCCTGCCGTGCTGCAAAGGTCAGTCGGGGCCTGGGAGTGCCAACTGCTGCATTGAGAGAGTTGTTCCTGGCAGGCACAGAGAACATCCCGCCTTCCAGGAACAGGTAACAAAGCGCAGCCCCTTGCACCAGACCCCCAGGGAACCTTTCAGAAAGCTCCATGGCTTCAAATGGAAATGCAGCAGCTTTGAGCACAGGCTGCCACTAAATTAATCAATAGGAAGTGTTAGACCATACCAAGCTGTGAGACTCCTCTTGCAGGAGATTTACAAATGCATTCTACAAAGTTGTTACTACTGTAAAAAAAAATGGATAAAAGATGCTTTTATTCACATAAGAAAAGGGCTAATTCCTTTAGTCTCATCATTTTATCAGAATTATCTCTCTAGCCAGTCCTGTCACCTGTGACTTCTGTTGTAAATTAGCCTCTTACAACTATTCTGAAAGGTACCTAGAAGTTGTTCCTGGGAGTGCTTTTTAACAGCCAGACTATAAGCAGACCTGGGCTGCTGAGCAAGTCATTAATGCCAAAGAACCAAAATCCCAAAGTATAAAGCTCTCCTGGAGATTATCACAGAATCACAGAACGGTTGAGTTTGGAAGGGACCTCTAGAGATCATCTAGTCCAAACCCCCTGCTCAGCCAGGGACACCTAGAGCACACGGCACAGGGTAGCATCCAGGAGGCTTTTAAATACCACCAAAGAAGGAGAGTCCACAACCTCTCTGGGCAGCCTATTCCAGTACTCTGTCACCCTCACAGTGCAGAAGTTCTTCCTCATATGGAGATGGAACTTCCCATGTTTCAATTTATACCCATTACCCCTTGTTCTTTCACTGGCTACCACTGAGAAGAGTCTGGCCCCATCCTCTTTACATTCTCCCTTCAGACATTTATACATATTGATAAGATACCCTCTCAATCTTTTCTTCTCCAGGCTAAACAGGCCCAGCTCACTTAGTCTTTCCTCATAAGATAGATGCTCCAGTCCATTAATAATCTTCATTGCTCTGCTAGAAGCAGAGTACTCCCTCTTGTACTGGGGAGTCCAGAACTGCACACAATACTCCAGGTGTGCTCGCACCAGAGCTGAGTAGAGGAGGAGGATCACCTCCCTCAACCTGCTGACAATGCTCCTCCTGATGCAGGCCAGGATCCTAATGGCCTTCTTGGGCACAAGGGTACACTCCTGCCTCATGGTTAAATTCTTGTCAACCAGGACTCCCAAATCCCTCTCCGCAGAGCTGCTGTCCAGCAGGTCAACCCCTAATCTGTACTGGTGCGTGGGGTTATTCCTCCCCAGGTGCAGGACCCTGCACTTGGCCTTCTTGAACCTCATGAGGTTCCTCTCTGCACAGTTGTCCAACCTGTTTAGGTCCCTCTGAATGGCAGCACAGCCCTCAGGAGTGCCAGCCATTCCACCCAGTTTGGTATCATCCACAAACTTTCATCATGGTGACTCTGTCCCCTCATGAAAGTCATGAACATCAAGTTGAACATCACTGAGCCCAGTACTGATCCCTGGGGGACACCAGTGGCCACAGGCCTCCAACCAGACTTGGCACCATTTATCACAACCCTCTGAGGTCTGCCATCCAGCCAGTTCTCAATTCAGCCCAATGTCCACTCATCTAATCCACACTTCGGAGCTAAATTCTCCATTCCTGAGCTAATTCTCCATTAAAGAACAGAATACAGGACATAAAAACATGACTAAGGCAGAGCATCTGCTTTCTGAAAACTGTGGCAACATACACACTTTCTCTTACTTTCTCTAAACACATCTGAGAGATAGGGGATAATCCCCGCTGTGTTCGCTTTATCCACTCACAACCATATTTATCATTTGACTATTGTAACCCTTTCCTCTGCATCTTCATAGCTCCCTGCTAGTGGTAAGTCATTTAGTGGGGGTTTGTGTATTGTTCTAAAATGCTTTTCTACTTTTTATTCTACCAAGCATTAGTGCAGTGCCTTTGTGATGAGCTTTGACTTGTCTGTTTCAAATAAAAAAAAGGTAATAACAAAAAAGAACAAGGCTGTTCACATAACAAGGCAGAGTACATAAGAATCAAGATAGCTGAAAATATATAAGAGGAAACCAAGTAATGCTCAAAAGTAGCTTTCTATTTTAAATCTTTGGAACAGCTAATTTGTACTTATATTTCACTATGAAGTACAAACAGCTCTTGGAATAAATTATAAATCTGAAAGCCTGTGAAGAAGTGTTTGCCTAAATACTGATATTCTTCCTGGAATTAAAAGATACACAAGGCTTGGGGAAGTTTGCTATTTTTTTGCTGCAGAATAGGTAACAACTACATTGGACCCTTTTTTATAGCTATTGGATTTTTTAAATTATTTTTTACTTTTTCAGTTTGGTAACAACACAACAGCAACAAAAGAAGAAAAGTATAAGACTACATATCTCCTGGAGCACGCAGGTTATTTAAAATGTTTATATCCACTCTAACAGGAAACATAAAATGTGCAAGAGCAGAGAACATTTCATTATTAAGAACTCTAGGGGTCTGTGATGGACATTCAGCCCTTTGTTAGGGCAGCATTAAAATAGAAACGCAGACACTCAGCTTTCTAAATACAGTGGCATAAGATGTTTCAACTGGGATGTTCTCAGACCAGATGTCACCCATGCTATTAATATGAGAACTCTTTGATGAGCCCTCCTAATTTGCTGTGTGCTCTTCAATTTGAATGATAAATAATTCAGGGAGAGAATTTAAAACAGAAAGTGGCATATTAAAAGGTGCACAACATGCAGCAAAATAAAGAAACGCTATCACCATTCAAAATCACAGGGATCAAGGTGGAAATAAGGCTGCAGAAAACTTCAGAGGGCACTGCAGCACTTTTAAGGAAGGCCTCTCAGAGATACGAGCCACTGTCAAAACAAGCAAGCTTATTTGGAATGCAACTACATAGAAACCCATGCTCTTCTCTTGAAGACATTCAAGTGCAGAACATAGATTCAAAGTGACAGCAATTCCAGATTGAAAGGGAAAATATATTAAGTGAAAAGATTTAATATAAAATAATAGTGCTCTAGTACATGTCTTCCAAAATGTGGTGATTATGCAGAAAAGACCGCCCAAGAACACCAGGAAGCAGCTTCGGTAACCTGAGTACTCAGACATTGTGGTTGATGAAATATTAAGCCATCATTTTTAATCCAACAGTAATACAAGTTAAGTCCTGAACTTCTGAGTTAAGCACGTGTTATTTAAACATTAGAACCTGGATTTTATTCATAGCGTATGCACTCACAGAGAGGTTATCATAAACAGAGCAACTGCACACCCCCTGAAACCAGGCAGTCGTGCGTGCTGAATTACTGCCTTGTGCCTGTGCAGTGCTAAGGAGCTACTTAGATCCATTCTGTGTTTAATAATGGTGCCCAAAAGAGCACAGGGGCTCAGCTTGAATGCTGTGTATTGCTAATAACTGAAAAAGATGCACCAGAGCTTGCATAGCTAACTATAACAGAAAGGGTTATGGCAATGCCTATGTAATGCCTGTGGGGAATTACAGAAAAAGAAAAAAAAAAGAAAAAAAGAAAAAAAAAGAAACACTGATCCATCACAATAATTCACTTTTGTTTTCTCATTTTTTTAATGTTTCTTACTACAATCCTAATTACATGCAAATGTGCACATTACATGCAAATAATTTATTTTTCCATTTGGTATTTGAACCTAAAAAAAACCCCTAAATGTATTTGTTTTCTTATTGTAAAAATATAAGCCATCAGCAGCAATATTTTGTTTTAAGGTACTTTTAGTATTTTCAAGGATGATTCGTGGCTGCCTTTTTTCCCATGTAAATAATATTTGTCTTCTTCAAAGAACAATCATTAGAACTTTTTTTTTCCAAACAAAATTTTGGGATTTGATCTCAATGTCTATAAATCATTTTGATGGCCTTAAAACTTCTGTTCTTGTGTAAGCTTGTTCCCTGTTCTTATTTGAATGAAGGCACAAATTCCACTGGAAATATATCTTTGAAAAGCCACCAACAATTTATTTCCTTATTTCAAGTTATTAGACTTAATTCTGCCCTCAGTTAAATAGAGCAATGTAGCTACGTCCAGTATCATCAAAGTGCTTATGTACGTGCTTGAAGATAAGGAGCCTAAGCAAGGGAGGCTTTATATTTCTTTTTTGAAAACTAGGTCAGTTTTTAAAAATTAGCTGAACATTATTTCAGCAGCTTATTCCTGCATTTGTATTGCCATATCAATATCTGTGGAAAGTGTAGCAACTTTTCTGTATTTTCCTAAATCTCTGTCTTCTTAGCAGTTCTCATAACAAACACGCTGATGTAAAGTGGCATAGGATAGTGTTTAAGCTCCTGATTTACTCTGCTTATTTGTTAACTAGGGAGCCATCAGGGTGCTTCAGATCTCCAAGGGCTAGAGCCACACTCTTGCCACAAGCTGCTTTTATCTGTCTGGGGAGTGACCCTTGGTTGTCTACCCGTTCTCCTCATACTGATTTTCATGTGGAGGATATCAAGCCCTATGGGCTAGATGAGACCCAAGAAACACCTTGATCAAACTCTCGACCCTTCTTATTGGGTGAACCAGGCTTCCTGAAGACCCATTGCACAAACTGTAGTAGCTGTGGAGTTATGGGCTACTACTGTCTCCCTAGAACATAAGCCTTTACAACAACAACAAAAAAAAAGAACTCCAAAACTAGAAGATTCACAGTCAGATAGTAATCAATGGTACCAGGGAAATAGAAAAATTGACCTTGTCACTTGAACAAAATCGATAAACTAAAGATCATTAAAAGGGCAGTTAGTTAAAATATTATAGGTTTAGCAATCTTGGTTGCCACTTGCATCAACAGTATTCAGGACTATTAAAAAGTGATACTAATTTCCAAGCTGCTTCAACAAATTGACCAAAGACTTTATATTCTTCCAATTTCTTTTTTTTTTGTTCATTTCCATTGCACTTCCATTACACTCTCTTTACATTTCCATTACTTTAACTGGAGCTAATAACAATCCTTGTTCTAGGGCATGTAAAAGAAGCTCAGTTCTGGATGTTAAAATTACAGTTTAAATGTACAGTTTAAAACAGGATGTTAAAATTACAGGATCCAAAAATATTTGTTAAAATCTGTTTTTTTTTTAAAAAAAAAAGTCTCTACTGCTGCCTCTTTACTGTGACATGACGTGGGCAAACTGGGCATTCTCTTCTCTTCTTTCCTATTCCTCACTGGATGGAGGCTGGGAAATCCTTTTTCCTGACTGGGAGTGAGAATGAGTCAGACCTTGCTGTCTCCTCTGCTGAGTCTGTGCATGACTCCTATTTCCCTTCCCTTCTTTTGGTTCAGACTCAGCCCTAGGAGTCACTGAATGGAAAAGCAGGTCCCTACCAGCTCCCCACAGTAGTGCTAAGTTCAGGTCCATCTCACCACAGAATCCATTGATATTAAAAGGACAATTAATAACTTTCTATTCTTGATCCTAATTGAATTACATATTTGCCCCCTTAAATGTTAAAATTACAGTAAGAGTATCAATCAGTCAAATACGGATCTCACTCTGTGCATGCTTGCCTGTCTTTATGTATAACAATGAGGGAGTACAATAAACAATGGAGCAATGGCAGTGAATAACCAAATGTTCCCAAAGTTTAAAGATGGTATAGAGTTGCAGGAACTGACTTGGCCACAAAGAGAAGGCTAATCCAGCTGACTCATACAGGCATAATTTGAATTTTTATCAGTGTGGTCACATGACCTGATTTAGATTATAAAAAGTCTCGATTTGAGTTCTATGAGAAAAATCTTCTAATTACATCATTCCGATCAAAACCCTCAGCTTAGATTTCCACTGCAGGAGGGTCTGGAATCTACACAGGGAACAGAGCCTGCATTTGCCCCTCATGTTTCTTACATATTTAGTGCTGGTACCCCACCTCCTCCAAAATAGTTTATTAAATTATGCACTTATGATTCATTTTAACAGTCAGCTTGCAGATTAGCTTGGACTGTGACAGAAAATAAAAAGAGGTAACCAGGCTCTTGAGAAGTCAGGGCAAAATTTAGGTGAGAGAGAGTGCTCTGTTCCTAACATTGCTTGTACATATGGTCCAATAAATGTCAAGCAGAGGGCAGGCAGCACAGGCAATAGTAATGCATGGCACAGCAACAAAAGCACAGGACTTGCCCTCCTACTCCCAACAGATTCCTTGCATCATACCACAAGACCTGCACCATAAGACTACTCAGTCAGGTTCTCTCTTGTCTATTCTCCTTTTCACATAGTTTTCTCAAATTGTAAATATCTACATGTATATTTCTACAAAAGCAAAATTCTGAGCTATACGCTTGACACTATAGTCAAGGGCAACTCTGTTCAATAACCTGAGAGTAGGTACCTACCATGATCTAAGACACCTTAGGGTTTCATAGATGTCTGTGCAAGGCCAGGGGATATAAATCTGAACATAGCATAGAATCCGGAGGTAGCATGACAGTGAGGCACTCCAAAACACTCCAAATGATAAATACATAATCATGTATTTACAGCAAAGCCATTCATTCAAAACTATCCCATCACAAAGCAGATGCTGTCTCATAGCCATTTGGTAGTGTCTATATATAATGATCTCAGTCTAGTTGCTCCCCAAGGAGGTCATAGCATTGCAAAGAGTCTACTCGGCTTCCCCACAAATAGTTTTTGAAAGGACAGCGTAGAGGGACCTGTTGTCAATGCTTTTACTCCTTACAGGAAAACTTGAGCCACATTCAGAGGACTTTGTGAGAGGGCAATATAGTGACATTTTACATCTTTTCAGGTTGTTTAATATTCAACTTCCAGATTGTCAGTCTGCTGGCTTCACTGGCAAAATGATGCATGTAAATTGAATACATAAATACATGTATAGCAGCAGGATTAAGAAGAGCAGAGTTAAGAAACTCTGAGAAATAATAGATTATTTCTGACCAAAATATCTGTGAGGTCTCAAAAGAGTTGAAAAGACAAGAAAGCATAAGCACAGTGCAAAAATGGACTTAGAAGATAGATAGATTTTTTTTTCAGTTCTGAATACAATGGTAGAAAGAAAATTTTCCTTGACATATAAAACTTGCTAAAATCAGCTTTCTGCATCTAAGATGAAGAAAAAAAAGAAAACCCTTTGCAAGTGGGCTGCAAGTGGGCAATTTTTTTTAATCTGATGGAAAACATTTCTGGCAGGTAAAGCTCATGAATTTTAGCATAAAAATCTGTGGTTTCTTGAAAGTAGACTGGCATGACTTTAGGAGAAAAGTATAATTAATTTGAAAAATTCTCTTTCTAAATAGAAAGACTTTATTCTATAATTGAAATCTTTATAAACTAAGCAATTGATCTTGTTGTCTGTAAGTTCTGTAGCAAGACTCCCACTCCCATTGTCTCATCAAAGAGCTTTAAATCTGACAAACCTAGAAGTAAAATTAACACCAAAAAAAATGTGGTAAGGACCAAATTAGGCCATGCAAGCCACAAAGTAAAAACTAATGTTTTAAGCACGGATTACCAAGACAACTATTTGGGGTTTTGGGTCACTGTAGACCAGGTCCAGCCTTTTTCTGTTCCCCAGAGTGGTGAGATACCTGTTAATGCTGAAGGCCTGTTGGAAGCAGGAGAAGCACATACTGATAAGATTGAATCTCAAGATCGCAGTCAGCACTGAGATGGCCCAGTCTGATTTATTTCCTGTACCTTACATGGGTCATACGTACGACTCTGTCAGCAGGGAAAAGAGACTCTTTGATGAAACAGGCAAAAATCGTGAGCCCTGAGGTGAGAATGACAATGAAGTTATTTTTGTGGAAAAGTATCTGACTCAGTCAAATTGTTGAGGGAACAGGGCCTGGGAAAAGAAATGAATAATGAACAATAAATAAGAGGCAGACAACTGCATAACACTCAAGGACAAATATTTCAGGGTCAAGTTTAGAGGAAAAACATGTTTAGAGGACAGGAGTGCTCCTTTAAGTCATGGGTCAGTGCTAGGCATGACAGAAGAGAGATTCTTCTAAAATCTTGTTCTTCCTCCTAAGTGTTTCTTCATGACATAACAGTAGGAAATTCTTGTAAATGTATGAAACAGCTGCTACTGTGCTTTCGGGTGTCTCTCAGAGTCCTTTGATCAGCAAAAGATATAAGCAGAGATCCAGGTTCATTGATGAGCAAGAGATTGCTTTAACGTATACCTAAATTTTAGAGTGTGAATCAGTCCCACTGCTGTTAGAAGACACAAGCTTGTAACTCAGCTTAAATTCATTTAAGTTTTTGCTGAAGAGTGATGAGGTATGGAGGTTAAGATGTTTCTCCTACTAATAAAAGACAAGATTGGACAGAAACTTCTTATTCAGATTCCCTTTTCCCTCTGAAATTCAACTGTTTTAGCTGTTGTTTAAATTTTGTAAAGGAATCAAATGTTATAATGGTCACCAAAATTGTATTAGAAACTTGAGGAAATATGAATTGGCCCATGGTATAATGGGGATCACACAAGATCAGAGTTACTCTAATCCTTTTTTATTAAGATCTACTAGGGAAATGTATTAAGATTCTTTTAACAGGCAGTAAGGTGGTGGCACTGAAAAACAGCTGTATTCTGTCCAGGCACAAAGCAGGGGGCTTTGACAGCTCTTCTTCTAGAGACAGAAAGAATAAGAAATACAAGGACAACCAACAATGGGTTTCCTCACTTGAGGTGGTGTAAAAAACCTTTTCAAGGTGATCTGCAAGGATCAGTCTGACTCATTAGATGCAAGCAATATGTAATCATGTAGGCTAATTGTGGTTGCAATTATTTCTCCAGTTGTAACTTTGTTGTTTCAAAGTTGAGAGTACTGTTTGGCTTGCTTGGATCACACCTGCTCAGAAAGCAGTTAGAAAATTTTGCCTCATGCTCATTAACTGGCATAATAATTATAATTATCACCCATTTCAGTTCCTGATGTTTTGATGTGGTTTATGACGGCCCAAGTTGACTGTAGAGGGAACAATATTCATCAAAAATGCTGATTTTGACTTATGTAAAATATTCCACACAGATGTGAGTATCGTTCTAGAGGCATCAATGTCTTCTTGCAAGCAGCAGATACAGCCAGTACAAAGTTACAGAGTGACTCTGATCTGGTTAGTCATGGTGTAGCAGAAACTGATAACCTTCCCCCTATTCTCAGGATAACTCCAGTATTATCTAATATTCGTTTCAATCAGGCCGATATGTTTTGTGGTGATGAAAGTCAAATATTCCATTTTCAAGTTATCATTTCATTTGTTATGTTAAATGCCAATGTATATTCTATCATAAAAATAAAAAGACAATTATTGTGCATTACGAAAAGTGAACGTATCACTGGAATTAAGCAGAGCACTCTTATCTGAGCAAACTGTTTTGCGTATATGAGAAGAAACATCTCAATACAATCCAAAATTTTTTTCTAGTATTTTGAACTACCTGACTTCTTATCCCATTTCAAATCAATGAATTTTGAAGTCTCAGAGTTATTGTGAAACAGAAATATGTATGCAGACTGGTGAAAGTTCAAGGGGTAAAGCGTTCTAATATTTTCAAATGCTTTGAATTTTATTCAAATTCAACTACAACCATGTGAATGAATCACAAAAAAATTTTCTTCTGAAGAAATGGATAAATTCTTGACTTTGTGTGATTGTGATACTCCATAAGAAAAAAAGTCCATATCACATGTAACAGACTCTTAATAATCTCAATGATTATTACAGAGAATACATAAAATATTCTGTGGCTTTTGCACAGAAAAAAGTGTAAAGATTTTCTTTATTCGGTCCTTCCCTCTGAGTCCCCCTGTAAGATTTGGAAAGCTAATAAGTCTGAGCCCCAGAAAGACCAATCTCCTGTTTGTATTTTTAGTAATTTTAGGAATTGGTAATGAAAAATCAATTAAATGGATACATTCAAACTAAAATACTTAGATGTTATCCCACACTTCAATTATAAAGACCAAAGAACAAAACCTTCCAGCAATTTTCAGCATCACAGGAGCTATTTTTACTAAGCTCATTTAAACTCTAAATGCACATCTAAATCCCTTCTCATGAAAAATAGGTTCCTCCTTTCTAAAATTTCCCAGAAGTATAGATGTTGAGACACTGGTGTGCAAATGGGACAATTAAAAGCAAGATTAAAAGAAATTTAAAGAATATCTTTCCCTTAGAACTGCTCGTATTGAAGTTTCTCTGGTACCATTTGACTTCCCCTATTCATTTTTACTCTTATCCTAGTATCAATATCAGGCAGAATCTCTCCCTGCAGAGTAGCATGTCTATCCTTGATAAAAAGACAGCAGATAGCTACAGAACCTTATGATAATCAAGACAGAAATCTTGTGAAGTACTTATGCTTTCATTTATATATTCCCAAATTCACAGGAACACAGCAAGTAAAGGAGAAAATATTGAAAAAAAAATAAACTATAGTTAAGCTGTGTAGTTACTAATGAAACCCAAGTATATTTAAATGAGAACACACATTTATCTAACTGTCTGTCTGTCTATCTATCTATATTCTTTTTTTTTTTTTTTTCCTAAAGGGAATTCAGGATTCTGTCCTTTTTGCCCAGGATAACTTAACAACCATTTTTATTTTGGGGACTGGAGTATCTTGCTGAGATAGATAATTTTGCTGAAACAAAATCTTCAGTAGAGATTGTATTTTCCTTAAAAATACCCTTATTTATTTGAAAAATCAAGTGGATTAAACCTTTGAAGGACTAGTTGAGATCTTACCTTCCTAGACTACAATTATGTGCAAGGAACGTATCTGTTCCTAGTACTGAAAAATCATGAGTGAGAAAACTCTTTACATTTCCTTGTAATTTGACAATTACCCAAACAGTTCAAGCAATATGATCTCTGAAGCTGTCTCATGTATAAATCTGCTGATTCTTAGAGATATTTCCAAAACACCTTCCAAAACTTTTTTCCAAAATGCAAACATTTTTCAAAACATTTTCCTGATTTGATTAGTCACTAATATAAGGTAGAAGGTAAGAAGAATAAGTGGTAGAAGATGACAGAACACCTTCTACCACTTTTGATGGCTGACAGGTTACATCCTACCCTCTCAGATGAGGACCCAGTCACAGCAATGTATGTTTGACTACCTCTGCATGGGTCTGGACTTTGAGGCCGTACGAAACCTTTTCCTTGCGAGGGTGCAGCAAATCATCTCTGACAGGCATAAATTCTGAGAACACCTGAGGTACAGCACTCAGCACCTGCAGTTGTCTCCCGTTCACTTCAAAGTCAACCTAACACTGTGGGTTGTTAAATATCCAATTTGTATTCAGCAGCCTTATTTAATCGCTTCTATATTCACAACCACATAGTTGCTCTTCCCTTAGACAATTAAATTAACAGTGCCTAGGAAGAGCAAAGTAAAAGAGAGTTCTCCAGCTGTGAATCAGCTTAACAAGGGAGAGAAATGTAACACTAAGCCAAACCATGTTTGAAAAGACTATAAAATGTTTGCAAAAGGTTTTCTTCATTAACAGGATTTAAGAATCAAGGAGAAAATTGGAAGGAATAATCTGCACAATCTGCCAAACTATGAAGAAACAAAGATCAATTCCATTAGAGCATCCACTATTGACAATGCTATGCAAACCTTGGCTAGCGTAATGAAAGTCTTAGTCCCTAGAAAGAACGTCAATATAGGAAGAAATCACCTTATCCCTTTTAGGACTGCTACAGCTCAACTTGCATAAACTCTGTAGTTACTCCATATCGATTAACAGAAAATCTCAAACAGCTAGAAGATAGATAGGGAACACATATTAAACTATAAAATCCATATCATTTTTTTTAAATGGTTGGTTCCTACTCTATTATGCTTCACCAAAGGGATTAAAAAAGATTATGTTAGGTGACTTCAAAGTCAAAATCAGTCTGTGCCATTTAAACATTTTGAAACATGTCTTTTGCACAAAAGGAGGAAAATAAGGATGGACTGCCTTATTTCCTATAGGTATGATAGATACCTCACAAGTCTTTTAAGTACACCAGAAGATGCAGAGGCATTTATTCCAAGCTACTGGACGGCAAAATGACTTCAACAAGTCAATTTCAACATTTTCAAGTGAATTATTTTAGTTCCAAGACTGGACTGAACCACAGCTTATGCTCTGCATAAATTCTAGCTAGGTTATTTTAAATGTTCGGGGTTCTGTCCTTTGTTTCTAAGATCTTTGCTTCCATATTGCAACTGAATTAATGGACTTATAGTGTGTATCTGTGCTTTACTTCTCTTTCAAATCCTCTTGCAGAGATAGACAAAACACAACCTGATGGCTTCTCAGGCACTTCTATCCACTCTCAATGGAGAATAGAAATGTCATATTTGTAATAATGAAATAAGAAGCTCAAGAAAGCTATCACCATTTGTAAAATTGTTGATAATGGTTAGCACTGTATCTGACACATTCAGGTTCTTAAGAGGTCTACCTGGATGACTCTATTCTTTTAACTTTTGAAATAAACATAGGACAGGGGTGGATTAATGTTTTGGAAGATGGAAATTAATGATTTATGACCTCAATTATTGTAATGGGAACTGGAGATGATGCAGTTAACATTTATAGAGTTTATATCAGAACATGCTGTGAGAGTCAGTCTGAATCATAAAAAAAATCCTTCCTCTTCTCAGCCAATGTCAGAGCTCTCTACCTCTCCTCTTTCACTAGTACCACATTCTTATTCTGATGAGTGTTGTCCATGTATACAAGTATACAAGGACAGTCAGTTCCTCATTCTTTCCCTCAATCAAAAAATATATCACTTCCATAGCTCAGGAAAAAAAAAAACAATTAAAATTGTAACCCCTGATTACACAAGAACACTCCTGCTTGTAGTGCTCTGAAGGACAGTATCTTTTTAGGTAATCAAATGAGATTATATTTTTGAACTATCTTTTTTCTTAGGAAGACAACTCTGGCTAGAAGAAACAACTCTGTTATACCAGTAATCACATACCTTGATTTGGAAAAAAAAAAAAAAAAAAAAAAAAAAAACAGTCAACAGCAGTCTAGTAAAGTCTGAAAACTTTCATAGATGGCTTCAGTATTACAATTTCTCTGAACATATTGGACTGCGATATATTATGTAGAATCACTTCTGAACTTCTGAATGAATAATTATTCTAACCTTCACTTATTTATTCTGATCTTCATAACTTAAATCCAATATTCTATATCTGACAACAAAATAACTATTACAACAAAGAGGAGATTGTGCTGTAATATAATAGAAACTAGTGTGTATTTTTATATGCTGGAGCTAATTAGATTTACAATAAATGTCTTGCCACTGCAAATTATATGTCTGAATCCCATCAAGAAGTTCTATTCATATCAGAAGTCATAGTTTAGATTGTTTGTACAACCACTAGAAGGCTTCTGTACAATTTTATCACCAATAATTTAAATCAGGTTTACTTTTCATGTTTTATTGTTTTCGTATATTCATTATTTTATTATGTTTATCTAACACAAGTCAGAGAGAGGATCCATTTCCTGCCTTCAAATTTCCACAGTTGTTTGCAATATTTCTCTTTGACCTGGGATGTGTCTTCCATCCCATCCCAGCCAATTCTTAGAACTTTTCCCTGGTCTTCTAAACATATTTTTTATTCCCTGGACTTCACTTTTTGCATTTTGCTCAAAACTTCCAGAATTCCCACTCTTCTTATCTTTACAAGACCTCTGTCAGATGCTCTGCTTTTAGGCTATCTTTTTCCTCTTCCGGCAAGTTCTCCGCTCTAAAGGACCTAATATTTCTCCAACTTAACCAACTTCTTATTTGCTAACAAAGTCGGCAGAAATTACATCATTACAAGGTTGGTAACCAACTCAGTACTTAATTCCTGTATTATTAAAGTAAACCAACACTTCCTCAGTATTATTTTATTCAAGACTATCTTGAGTCTTACTCTAGTATTGGGACCATACTGATGCGCTTGTGCGACTATGCTTGTGCTGATATTATGGAGTGTGTTGAATTTATGAGTCATCTTCATTTCAAAGATAGTCAGTATATACTCGTATACACAAAGATCAAAAGGTTAGTCATCGCTTAACATTTTAAAATCCAGTTTATCTGCTATTTGATATAAAACATAGAAGCCTCATCTAATCTTAAATGCTGAATCTTACAGCCCCATGACTCATTTCTGGTCTCATAGCAGTGGGAAGCTTGAGTCAGAAACTGCCTGTTCTTTTATTGAAAATCTTAATGTGTAACAGATATGTTAAGTAGGGTTAGGTAAAAGAGAAGGAACAATATATTCTGCTCTTTTTATGTAACATGTTCTCTGTCAGTGAGATAACTGCATTGTAACAAAACAACCAGATTTGAAGCTGCTTGTCACAGAGGTCTGTTCTGCTGATGGCAGCTGTTTGCGCAAACTATGTTTGAAAAACAGATGCTGCAAGACGATCTTAAATCCACTGAAGTTCATGATAAGTCTCCATTTTCAGCAGCACAACTTCAAGCAATGACTTTTAATGCTGTACATTCCTAGATGGTGAATTGATCAAGAATAAAGAAATGTTGGTGCTTTATTATTATATTTTGTCATGAATTCTGATTGAAAAATACATTTTTTCCAAAATTTCTCACTGAACATATTTGCTTCTGGAATGTTCAGTACATTATATTTTGTCTTTATGTCTTTCCATTTATTTATTTATTTTTTTATATTCTCATTCTAAAAGATGTTTTACAGTAGGCTGATGAGTTACATCTTGAGTGTATCTATTCCTGTGACATAAGGGAAGCCATAGATAATTAATTCAGGTATAGATACAGGACTTTAGATGCCTAAAATTAGGCAAGATTAATCCCTACTTTTGTAACTTGAAAGTACTTGAGGTTGAAGCAGACTTCTGATAAGAGAGCAAGAGTTCTTGGCCAGCACAAGCTGCAGTGACTCCTCCGCCAGACCCAGAACTTTCCCTGTTGAATGATGAGTCATTTGTTTCACCTTTTGATTTAAGACAGAGAGGAAACTAGGGATAGACCAAGCAAGAAGAAACACACACCATATCTGATCTTTGTGGTATTACTGAAAGCAAGGAAGAAAAGTAGAAGAAAATCTGAAAGGGCTCAGAGAAAACAGTAGCTCTTTGCTACTGATGGGTTTTAGATGAACAAAACGTATCTCACATTGCATTCACACTGTTGGTACAAAACTAGAACTGAAGTCTTCTTTAGCTTCTTTAGCTTCCTTAGTCTTCTCATATGGCATTCCTTGTATACCCCATCAAAGGAGACTTTGGAGGTATGGATAATCTACGGCACCTATACCATGCAGATCTTTCTCAAGCATACTAGCAAGGCTTCCGGCCTGAGTCAGACACGCAATTTCCTAAAAATTTTGTTCCAAAAGAGCTAAACCCAAGTGTTAAAAAAATTACCTTCTACCTAGTTATCTGACATAACTTCTAGACACATCTATTCGCTGCTAGATTAAAGGCTATAATTATGTCTATTTTCATCTCCAGGTGATGTGCACACATATAAACATGCATATATGTATGTATGTGTGTGTGTGTTTGTAAATACATAAGATTCAAGTTGCACCTTGATGTTTCTTTTGATCAGCAAAGCAATTTAGAAAAAAGTCCCTTACTGTAATATATGAACATTTCATAAACTCTGTTACCTTTCTGATAAGTGGAAGCAAATGTGATCTCTTTTCATGTGATGTCCTGACTGGCAGAAAATATAAATAGAAGTATCATACCCTGTTCATTGCAATGAAGGACTAAGTTTTAGTATCTGTAGATCTAGCTAGCTGTAGATAGTAAATAAAACTCCAGCAAACAACATTTAATAGGATCAAAAAGGTCTATTTAGCTTTAATTCTTCAAATGCACATCCAAGCCTCCCACTCCCTCCACAGTGCAAGCTGCTGTATAAATATGTGCTCTGTTGTCTGACTCTAAGGAAGAAGGAATTTTTGCCAAAATAATAGTTCAGCAATAATATGACCAGTAATGCAATGTACACTATTGTGGGAGGGAGTTGGAGAAAGAAAAAGGTTTTACAGTGAATGTATCATGAAACTCAAGACCAGCTGAATAATAACCATGCTGGTTTGAGAAATGCAGGTGTCCAAAGTGCATTTTATTCATGGAATATGCACGTGAAAACTTACCTCACACCCAAGGTAGCCAAGAAAAGCTTTCCACAATGCCACTCAAAAGCAGAATTGAATCATATTTCTCTTCAGTAAAGTTGAAGATTTTCAGTTCTCTCAAGTGACAAGGAATGCTCTCTTCTAGTCTTTTGGATCTAGCAATATCTCCTGAAAGGATGGTCTTTAAGTCTACAGATGCTACAGTACAGATGCTACAGCAAGAATTTTTGCTGGTTCTTCTATTTGTGAAGGAAATGTTTGTCCTGTTTTAGCTGACCTTCAGATGTGTTTTCTGGCTTCCTTAAATCCATAGGATTTTTGCAAAACCTCTGTGAGGAAAAAGATGTATGCTTACTTCCTAAGAGACCACCAAATGGGAATGTGTATTATCCCCGTCAGACAGTTTGAACTATACAGGGCTTGAAGACTGACAGATAATTCTCTATGTCCTTTTTCAAAGAGCAGCAGAATATCTGGTATTAAACGAATGTCAATTATGCCTTATCGTATTAACACAAGATCTCAATGGATTGTTTCATGTATTAAAGAAACACTCACATGCTGATATTACTTGCATTCCTTGCTCTCCATGCATTAAAATTATGTATCAATCCTGTTACATAAAATTTCATTACATAAAAATAACAGATTGTTAAAACTCTGAACAGAAGCCTGGTCCCACCACCACTTTAGATTTGCTTCTAATTAATAAGTCAGGCCTTGCTTTGCTAAATCCTTACAGAAGCTTTATGGACTGTTGCATATGACTAGCAATGTCAAAACTTGTATTTGGGTGAACATTAGTTATGATGCACATGCAAAAATCGTGATGGTGTCTTTGTCTCTACTAGGGTATGAGAATGACTGGCTACAGATATCATTCTTTTATTGCAGATTGAACAGCACCTGTCATTAGATGGAAAAGAAAAAGCTAAAATGACTTTTGGACTCTAACAAGAGGGTTACTTTAGAAATGTGGAATGTCTTGATTTCTGTATTTGTTCTTCCTGACTAGGTATTTCCATGGCAATGAACATCATGCTAGAAGACACCAAGAAATGAAGCCTTCCTGCCATATACAAATTCCCTGCTTTATTCCCAGGTGTTGGTTTTCAAAGAAGGATAGGGTCCTTCTTAAGCTCCTCACAGTGTGTGCATCCAACGGAAAAAAATGCATCCTTCAACATTCCAGAGATCAGCACAATATAAAAAATTAAGATAGATTAATACCTCTAAAGCTGGAAGTCATTATTACTGTTGCTTAAGTTGTTGTTTAACATCTTCAACAGTGCCTAAATGTGCTGGTTCCACTTTCAAAAATGTTCTGAATGCTTAGGAACATTAACCCCAGCATGGCGCAGTCTCATGACTACTGCAACTTCACAGCTACTGAGCAGTAATAGGTGCTGTGCTTGCACTGTTAAACTATGCAAGCAAGGCTTATGAGACTCTTCCTTTGCAGGTTTTGTGAAATTAAATTCTTCTTACCTGTCACGGAGTGTACATGTGGCCTTCTCTGTGGCCTATTTAACATGTGGTGCTAAATCTTTTGCGTCCTAGCAAATGAACTCAAAGGGACCTCAGAATTTATGAATACGTAAATTCAGCTCATGAGAGGTTTTTGACTCGCCCTAGATAGAATTTCATCCATCATCAATCAATTCAAGTGACAATAGTGGTTGCTTGAATAAATACCTGAGTACAGATTTTAGCAAGTACACATGAAAGCTTGCTTCTTTATATCTAGAAATAGATGTACATTTTCTATAACTATAGAATATGATTTTAAGGATCTGTATGTACAGTGATGTGCCTTAATATTCTGCCAGATGGTATACTTTACTGAGTACCTGTAGCTATTTTCTATTCCTTTATTTCTTCTAATCATGTCAGGGTACCTATATTTTGGGGTGCATATGTGCCTTCTATATATGTGTGGGTATGTGTGTGGCATGTGTTAAAACTAGAAATCATGAATAATACTCTAAGACCCATTAACAGGTTAATCATTCATATAAAGCCTTGTGTGGGTTGTTAAATAATTCATCTAAGATATAGCTCATTTCTCACCCACTCACAAAGGTGTTACTGAAGGTATAAATTTTCTTTCACATCTCGGGACTAAACCAGGGGTTTTTTGGCTCTTACAAGGAATGCTAAAAGCAAAGAAGTGAGACAAATCTCAAATACACATAGAGGTACAAAAAGGTTTGTACTACATTCGCTACCAGGGCTGGGGCTAGTAAACAGTAATTTTAATACAAACGAATATCGCAATATTACTAATAATACCAAACAATAATCCACATATAATATCCAGGAGTTCTACAAGTGTGTATCCTAAGGCAGAACACACATTTCATCTTGAGAGGCAGAAGGAGTACATTCACCTATCTAAGGCAGTAAATAACACCCTTTGCATTATTTCAGCCTCTCTTCTGCAGTTTTGTATATTCATTTGTACCAAATATGTTGCTCTGTATCAAAGAATGGATGCTGCGATCCAAAAGGCATATGCAGAAGAACTGTTCTTTTGATTGCAAGATCACCTTAGATAGGATCTCTTAGAATCACTCTAGAATACCCTGGAGATAAAGATTTTCTATTCATAAATTTAGTGTGGTACTAGATGCAAAATGCAATTCTCCATTTACATCTTAACATTACATCTTAAACATCTTAATTGTTTCCAAACTGCTGGTGTTGGATAGCAAAAAGTAATGACTTTTTTATATTCCCATGTATTAAAATTCTCGGTCAAATATGCGTGAAAGGGCATCTTGTGTTGTTTTATTCTTAAGGTAAATATATCTCACATACACCAGGCAACATGACTATCACAGTCTTTTCTCCCTCTTCCTTTTTTGCTTTTTTAGGTCACTGTAGTTTAAAAAGAGCAATGATATGCATAAATTGCAGGGAATAATGTTTTCATGTAAAAGAAATCCTACATGGCATATTGTAAAAGATTATGCTCTCAGAAAACAAAATATAAATCCAGTGTTTTGATGTATGTTATGTTAATAGATTCAAGAGAATGTTTCTGACATGAGGAAGGTGTCCTTCAAATTTAGGGAAGTGACAATTTAAGTACATAGCACAAAAATCTGGGAAGGTGGTGTGTTCAGGGAAGGACCTGCTTCCCTCCAATCACTGCAAAGTAAAAGCAAACACATAATGAATTTGTTCTAGAGTAATAATGCAATTTCCTCCACCTGTCTTCCTGCATGGTGACTTGTCACCTGTCTTTAGCGTGGTCACTGTGAGTAGTGGAAATACAGTCTTTTCAGGAAAGCATTTCCTGGTCGCCTGTCTCAGTGCCTGTTCACTCACCTGTCCCTCTTGTAGGGCGTTACACAAGGATACCTATGCAATTGAACTCAGCATCTGAATGCAGCTCCTTCACTTGTTTAGTCAAGCTGACTTGCAGACACAGTTCAAACCAAAGTGGACTGATTAGGAGTCCTAGCACTGTGTTTGAGTTTGGGCTATACATACTGATAAGGACAGCCCAATAGGCAAAGAGACCTAGATAGGGCTGGGTTTGTCCTATGTTACACTACAGAAATCTTTGGAGTTAAATGAATTATATGTTGATTTTTTTATATTAAAAAGACTTCTAATTCCATCCAAGTTCAC
Organism: Tinamus guttatus; assembly: GCF_000705375.1. The sequence continues at coordinate 140,638 of NW_010589481.1, forward strand.
TTTTCAGAACACCTTCCTTTGCTCTCAGAAGAAAAAAACTGAAACATTCTCATTTTCCTGTGAAATTACAGTACATGGTGTTTATAGGCAGTGTATGATGCAACTGGCAAGTGTTAAATAGGGGGCCACCCACTGTGGCATAATAGTGGATGGTTGCAAAAGCACAGTAAAAGTCTATCAAATAAAGGACCAGGATTCCTCAGACAACAGTAAAAATCCCAGGGATAAAGCAGTCGAGCATCACTTCCTGCTTAAGACAGATGACATTAGGATCCAATCAAAATAGACTTGGATTCCTAGGGGAAAATGCAGACCAGATCCTGAGATCTAGATATGAAAGGATCCCATTAACTCCACTTGTTATCTGTCCATTAAAACAATACTTAAATCTGTAGTGCTGCCTGAATAGAAAAATAAAAGCACTGTACAAACCAGTTGATAATTTTTTACAGTTCCTCATTGCAGCTGGCAATTGCTAAAATAGATGATCTCATAGTCTGCTGTGTGCCTGCCAGATAGCTTGCATGCAGATAGATGCCTTTGTGCTGCAGACCATAGAAACCTGCATAAAATTGGCCTTCTTTCCTTAATAGAGTTGCATGAACAAAGATGAGTTTGTTGCTGACCAAGAACTGAAAGCTTTGTTTTGTAAGTCTCTCTGAATGTATTGCTCTTTGCCAAAGGAGTAGGTTCCTCATAGAAAGAGAGAAAGAGGAAAAGAGAGAAGGAAAGAGAGAGAGAAAGAGAGAAAAAGAGAAATAGAGAAAGAAGGAGAGAAAGAAAAGAAAAGAAAGAGAGAAGGAAAGAGAGAGAGCAAGAGAGAAAAAGAGAAATAGAGAAAGAAGGAGAGAAAGAGAAGAAAAGAAAGAAAGAAAGGAAAGAAGGAAGGAAGGAAAATGAAGGAAGAAAGAAAGAAAGGAAAGAAGGAAGGAAGGAAAATGAAGGAAGAAAGAAAGAAAGGAAAGAAGGAAGGAAGGAAAATGAAGGAAGAAAGAAAGAAAGGAAAGAAGGAAGGAAGGAAAATGAAGGAAGAAAGAAATAAAGTAGAGAAAAAGAAAAAAGAGGAAAAATAGGAAAAAAGAAAAAAAGAAGATGAAAAAAGAAAAAAGAATAAGAAAGAGAGAAAGAAAGAAGGAAAAGTAAATGGAAACTGGACAACAAATTAAACTGCATTCACTTCTGGTGGTGGTGACTAAAGTGGGCTGAAACCCTTTTTTTTCTTTTCTTTCCTGAATACTGGTCACATTTCAGAAGCTGAATATAAATGAAAGAAAAAGGAACTTTAATTAATGGGATGCCTTTTGATTTGTAGAGCAAAACTGCCAGAGCAGATGTACCAGCAAAGAGGATTAGATTGTCCCTTCTCTGACGCACTGAAAATTTCTTTTTCCCCTTGTAGTAACCCCCATTGAGGAGAGGCTGCCTTTAGTGTCTAAGATTCAGCACTGCTAAAGAAACTGTTGTATTTGGGTACAATGGGCAGCTCTCACAAGACTAGACAGAATATGTGAGGAGAGAGCTAATATTGCTTTAAATACAAGGTTGATTCCAATTTAGTATTGGGAAAAGCCTAAATAAAAGAGATTTTCTGTTTCAGCTCTTTCAAAGCTTATCAAATAAGTATTAAAGTGAATCCTAAAACAGCCAAGACCATATCCTTTTTAAAAGCTCAAATAAGTTAGGTAGAGAGTCCTGAACCTATTTTGTTTTATTTATATTAGTCCATCAGTTTGCCTGTTTCTGAGATCTTTTTCTCTGGTTGTAGCTCTTCTTCAGATAGTCTGGAATGATGAACATTTAACCAATGAATTTCACACACAAAAAATTAGAAAGGTTGACAAATTATTTAGATATTCTTATTTAAGCATTTTAAATACTTAAAATGATGCTTTTAAAACTGTAGTTTGAAGAAAAGCTATTTCCATTTTTTATGTACCTACCCTCTTTCATACTAATTCTGAGAAAAGATACATAGATAAATATTCCTTTTTCTAGTTCTTTGCTTTAGTTCATTTTGAGCTTTTGTACAAGAAGCAAAAACCCCTGCTTCCAGTGGAAACATGCATCAGGCTGAACAGTGCACACTAGGAAGGTGATACAGTCTAATTTATCCAAGTAGAAATGAATGGCTGCAGGAATAAAAGCAAATATGTATATTCTGTCCCATATATTCTGTTCTAAGTACACACAACATAGTTTCTAAAGTGAATGTGTGCACACAAAAGGATGATGAAGCATTTTGATGCCTTCTTTAGTGATTAGACTTTTCACTGAAGAAATGGAAAGAAGTAAAATTTACAGATGCATCAATTATTTCTTGCCTTTTCGGGTGATTCCTAAAACAAAGTGGGCACAAAAGACCCACGAAAGGCTTCCTTTTCAAGGAAAAGTAACTTTTCAAGGGAGAGTAACACTGAACTACATTTATTCCAGCCTTGGACACCCTAATGCAAACCTTCCTGTCAGATTTCATGAAGATGTGCCCAAGATCATCATTTTATCATATATAGGTTATTTAGAGAAAATGGTCTTCCCTACCTGATATATTCTTACTGTTAAGCTGAAAAACTTTTCTTTGGACAGATATATTTTGTCTTTCTAATTGAGAAAAATTATGGGTCAGAAATCTTAGTATTTTCTTTCTTAATTTAACTATCATACTTCAAAATTATTAAAAAAAAATTAAAACTCTTAGCAAAAGTCATGAGTCACAATTAAAATATTGAATATTTTCATTATATTGCTGGAAAAGTTATTTAATATAGGTAGTCAAAAAAGAAATATTTACAGTAATATAATCCTGAAGTCTCGTGAATAACATATTCTAAAAGGTGAATGAGAGACATCCTCCTATAATGGAAACTTTACCTTTTTCTACCCTGCTTATATAAAATTCTATTTTTTCTGGCTGTTTTCCAGGGTACTAATAGGAAATATTTTGGCAAGTGTTCTTTTCTATTCTCACAAACAGCAGATATTTTGTATCTCAACTTCTAAGCTCCTACTTCCAATGAAAATAATCAATATTCACCATGTTTTTATATGCTATTGGAACAATGTACCATGTAACAAAGGTATAAGGAATACTTTCCAAAGCATGATTGGGAGCTAAGCATTTGGGTTTAGGTCTAACATTTTTGGCATTTTTGCAAAAACGGGGGGAACACTCACCACCCTAACTGGTGTTATCCATACTTCTCTTCTGGAATGCAGCCTCTTTGAGAGAGAGCAAAACTAAGTAATTTCTTGTCCTTTGCTTTAAAATAACAACAACAACAACAAAACAGAAATAGCTTTTATCATCAATATAGGTCAATGACTCACTTAAAGGCTTAACAGAGAGAACGCTTGGCACAACTCATCTATGAAGATAGAAATGAGGAAGAAGGATCTTAAAGGAAAAAGGAAATAGGTCAGCATCATGCAATGACATAAGCAGTTAGAACCAGAAAGATCAGTGGATCCTCCTCGTTTCACAGATTGAGATATGAGAAGGCACCAATGCTATCCTTTTGAGAGAATTACAAAAATCATAAGCTCTTTAACATGACCATTGGACAGATTCTTCTCTTGCTTTGCAGCCCTTCTGATTTCTTTGAGATAAGATTCATACACTACATATTAATTACAAACAAGATGAAAAATGTTATAAGATTTCTAAATATCATTGGTGTAAGACAGGGATCCTCAAAGTTTAGTTCCTACAGGTCCACTTAGACGACTCTTTCTGCTGGACTGCTTAACAAATGGCGAAGATCCAACCCTCTCCAGGAATGGGATGGATATTAACAAACATGGCAAAAAGCCACCTATGGTTGCAAATGGCCCCCTGAGGTCTCTCTGTGCTCTAGCTGATGGACAGTTTAGTCCATCTAAACTGTCTGGGTCTGGCAGCTGCAAGCTCTGAAGACCCTGACCCCATATCCAGGCACAAGCTTTGGTCTTCAGACAGATGGCAAAGACTCCAGCCATTTTGACCACTGGTCCCCTGGGACATGACAACACTCTAATGTGTGTGTGCACCACGCGCAATAGCTCTGTAGGCTGCAGATGACCAGAACCTGGTACCACCAGATCTTCTCTAAAAATGACATCTGAAAAACTATTTCTGTCCCCAGTGTTATGATGTTTCACTGCCCCAAAATATTTTCTATTACCGAAAAAAAAACAAAAATAAAAGCCCAAACATTTTATTTTCTTGGAAGTGGCTTCCCAGTATTTTGCCTGGTGCAGAACTTAACCATTTATTACACTTCTAAAAGGTAAGTTACTAGATGTTTTAGGCTATGATACTGAGAAATACAAATTCTGATAATATTTTTTGAAACTTGCTACTACTTCTTGCAAAGTAGGTTTTGCATTACACTTTATATTATACTCCTATTGCTACTATAGTCTCATCAGCTTTATAGAGTCATCAAAAGTATTAATATCTCCCTTGAAGAGACCTGTTCACCAACAGTGTGCCTATCATTGCAGCGGAACGAGCTGTTATTTAGTCAGCTTTAAGTCCCATAAAATGCAAAGTGAACAATTTACAGAGGCTACTTGAAAGTCTAGTTATCAAGAGCAACTTTATCATGATATTAAGAATCCTCCGCTACTTCTCTGATATTAAAATAGCAAATGGGTTTCTATGAAAGACATAATGGTATGATCAACATACCGTTAGACAAGTTATCTTGGGGAAGAGACGTGCACATGGACGTTTACTACAGAAAACTGATGTGCTGCTCTTGCAGCAGGAGCTTGTTTGTTGTGCATACCCAGAAGTTGATCACTGTCACCTGAAACTTTGAAAAAAAAAGGAGTCAAATGACCTTAAAATTTTGTTTGTTTTTTTGGTTGGTTGGTTTTGGCAAAATTAGGTATTCCTACTAAATTTTATGTTGTCTTGACAAGAGATGCCTAAACTGCCCCTTCTAAAAGTAATCAGATCATTATAGTGTACACATTTTCAAGAGCTTTTACCGTTCTGTAACAAAATCCCACAACTGGCAGAATAACGGATTGTAGTTCATATAGCGCAAAGAATCAATGAGTAGACACATACTCATTTTAAGAAATTATTAACATTTTAATTAGTAATTGACTGTGGCTGTGGTGTGTATATATGGCAATACTCCCATGATAAGAGTTGAGAAGCAGAGAAGTCAGGCGGGGAGAATTTTCTTTTTCCAAAGATTTACTAAGCTTAAGTTTCCATCTCTGTCTTTCAAATAAAGGACATTTTTACAACTGCAATTACACTTTGAATATTTTAATAATTTTAATGTACTATTTGTAATTCATGAGCATAAAGATTGGCTATAAATTTGTGGGTTTGTTTAATTTTAAGGATGACATATTTATTAGAAAGGAAAATGTAGCATTTTTTAATACCATGTTATTGCAAGTACTAGAAAACCTGTCTTCTTTTATACTGGTTTTGCTATATCTGTACTGCCAGACCTAAACTTTGCATTTTGGGCTTGGACATAGAAATTGAATTAACAACAGAATGTAATGTGAATAAGTTCATCACAGTCACATTTCCATATCAGCATTACAACCACTTGCACGTGCTGTGTAATTGAATTCATGATTCAGTGTGTTTTGTTAGATTATATTCATGTTTACATATGGGAATATCTGCTTCTTTTCCTTTTCCTTTTCCTTTTTTTTTTTAAATCCAAAGTATAGGTTAGATGGAGCTATTAAATCAGTGCTTCATTATGAAGTCCTCTTCTAATTTTGTATGCATTTTCTTTTTCTTTCTTTCTTTCTTTCTTTCTTTCTTTCTTTCTTTCTTTCTTTCTTTCTTTCTTTCTTTCTTTCTTTCTTTCTTTCTTTCTTTCTTTCTTTCCTTCTTTCCTTCTTTCCTTCTTTCCTTCTTTCCTTCTTTCTTTCCTTCTTTCCTTCTTTCTTTCCTTCTTTCTTTCCTTCTTTCTTTCCTTCTTTCCTTCTTTCCTCTTTCTTTCCTTCTTTCCTTCTTTCCTTCTTTCCTTCTTTCCTTCTTTCCTTCTTTCTTTCTTTATTTTCCTTCCTTCCTTCCTTCCTTCCTTCCTTCCTTCCTTCCTTTTTCTTTCTGTCTCTCTTTCTCTCTTTCTGTCTCTCTCTTTCTCATGCATTCAATTATTCAATTTAGACACCATCCTTGGCAGAATACATGTCAAGCCAGGAATCAGAAAATAACATGACTACTCAATGAAGAGACATCAAAAAGACATAAAAATGTGGAATTCATAGGAGAAACTTCACATTGGCTCTGGTTATTGCTATCTTCTTGCAAGGAACACAGCCAAGTTATCAGGCAGTTCTTCTTGGTGAACAGCAGGGCACCCAAGGCAGTAGACCTTTAGACTTGCTTTTAACCCAAGACTTGCTCTTGGGGCTGCAGTCCTCAGTTCTCTGGCAGAGTAGGACAAACAAGAAGTGTTATATTGAGAAGGGGAGACAAAATGGGCAGAAGTTATGTGAGGAAGGCTGATGGCGAAGTGAAAGGCAAAAGAATGAAACTTTTCCACTGCAGGAAAGAAAAACAAAGCAAATGGTAGACGGATCAAAGATTGACTTGTTTTGCTGTATGAAGGCAGTTCTCTTTACTGAGAAACATTGTAGAATCCTTTCCCATTTAAAACTTCTCTGAAATACTGCAATACGAGGGATGATTTACCATTTGCACACATCACTTATCTTTGTTCATTTCTAATGCAAGGATTACACACCGGATTTAGGCATGTAAGTTAGGGACAGATGCATCTACACTTTGGATGCCTGCTTCTCTTTGGAGCGAGTAGAACAGAATTGCACCAAATGACACAGTACTATATTGACTTTGCTTGCCTTTTAGGAATGACAATAATGGTTTGCTGTTATCTGGAATATCATATAATTCAGAGGCTGGTCATGCTATGTATGGGCTGAATGAAATAAAATCTACGAACTTTAAAGCAGGCCTCATGGCTTCTTATTTGCTAGAATGAATGCCAATGGGCTGTATATGAGGCAAAAAAGGGCATGACTGCGGGTTGCACTTCTGGGTGGGAAGTAGACACCTGTCTCCTTACAACAACTGTATGTGAATGTCCAGAAGTTTTTCAAACTTTCCTTCTGTGACATGTTGGGGAAAATTAATGTTTAGGAAAGCAGACAGAGGTGAAACCAGTGTTTCACTATCAACTTTTCAAAAAAAAAAAAAAACTTTTCATTTTACTTATCACAAGATCCACTTTTGCCAACTCCACAGTCATACGATAAGCACCTTAATCTGTGAACAAGTCTATCAAAATCAATTGCCTCTTCTCACATACTGAGCTTCTATTCAATACAATTAATAGTGACAGAGTCATGGTCTTCAAGCAAACATGATTCATTTTATCTGCCCCCACAGAAATAAACTCACGTATTATAGACTTTCTATCATTGAATCTTCCCCTTATTCTCAAAAATGTATCTCTTAAGACAACTCAGCAGTTTACAAAACTTGGAACAGTCATCAAAGCACTTTTATATCCTAGAATGAAAGGTCAGAGCAGATTCTAAATTGGTATCAGTTGGCACAAATCCATGAGCTTCCATGGAGCTGAGTCTATTTACATCAAATGCCTTCTTGGCCTTTTGAGAACAAGATTTTATTGTTATTATTCTTATTATAATTTTAAAGGCTACCAAGGCAGCAACATTTGTGCAATTTGTTTTCTGAAACCTGAGTTTATAAAAGGAAAGCAAAACAAACGAAAACCTTCTACTTTCTCTTTATTCATTTTCTTATTAAAACCACGCGTAGAAAATTGCCACTTTGAAAATATTTGTGTACTTACGCCTGTTCTTGTAAGCATGATTTTTTTTTCAGTAAAATCACTATATGAGATATTCCCTGTAATAAGCTCAGTGGCTCTCAGAACTAATTGTGACATTAGATCATAAGAAAAACTCTATAATGCTCCTCCACCACTGAACCAAAGAAACAAGCATGACAATATATGCACAAAAGATATCTCCAAGCTAAACCCCTGCTTCTTGCTCGGAGGTTGAAGACGCTGCTATGCTTATGCTAAAGGAAACAGTATCCCAGACAGAGTCCTGACAAGCACTGGCAGCCATGACATTTCTGTAAGTACTTTTGTAGGGTGTCAGGGGCACATAAGAGACCCTTTGACTCTCACATGCAGAGAATTAAGGGTTTATTGCCAGTGTGGTTTGCAATAAAATTTCAATGGTGGTGGACAGATGACCCTGCACGAAGAATCAGGCGCCTGTGAACAAGCCAGGCTGTGGTCCAGCAGGGCTCAGCTCCAGGAGAGTCCCTCTCCTGACAAACAAGACTCTCGGCCATGGCCTGAGTTCTTCTGGTGCTCCTGGTCACAGGCAGCACGAATTAACACAGGTTTGCAATTGTATGTTCTTAGTTTTAGACTAACAGTTGCTAAGCAACACAGTGACCCTTTTTGTTCAGAGGTATCATTTTGTTAACTGTAATTGTATATACTCGCTCTGCTTTAATGAGAGATACCTAGTAAATTATACAGAGAAGCATTTCACTGATGAGAACACAGGCACACAGAGAAACTCCAGCTGTTACTGAACAATATTTATTATTCATACGCTAGCCCTGCTGTCTGTACAAAGCACTTCATTCTGCAGCAAAGGCAGAAAGTGAAGAAGCTATCAACTGGAATCTTACAATTAATTCTGGGTATAAAAGTTTCACAGTTCAATTCCATGGTCTTCAGGCAGCTTACTCAGCTTAGTAGGAGTTTCGTTGTCTTGCAAATAGTCTTAGCCCTTATGGTAGGTGACCAAATGAGTCCAAGAAATTCTTTAGAATAATGATGGTCTTCATTTAATTGATGGCTGACATTAAGGCTCCATAATGTCTTATCCTTTCTTATAGAGAGGCCATAAGGATTCAGCAGGTTAATACCAGTGTCTCTTGCCATGGCCTTTGATATATCAGATGTTTGAGGTTGGCAGACAAAAGCACTTGCATTTATGTCTGAGTCAGCTGTGTTGTTTGTTAGTAGTTGTTTGTTAAGAAAAGGGAGGTTGTAACTATTTAACTACTTGCTGCAGACATTAGGAGGGTCCATAACATGCAACACAGGGGACTGAGAGAAAAACCTTGTTAAAGTCTCCTGCCTTTCGTTATTATCTCAGACTTACTTCTCCTCTGGGTGTTGTAGCACCAAGAAAAGTTCCAAGACTCAGGGTCTGCTTAACCAGAGCAACGTGTCATCAAAAATTTTAAACAGGAGGTAAATACACTAATAGACTGTGAAAGATGAGCTCAGGTGACCTACAGGTCTGATATTTTCTTTTCTGGGACAGTATGTCAAGTGAACATTCCAGCGCAGAAGAAAAAAAAAGGTCTATTTTTTTTTTAACTATACTCTATTGAAAAATATATTTTGCAGAGATGGCAAATTTGGAGGGATATTTTTGTCTACTGAGCAGAGCTCTGCAGATAAGACAATGAAATGTATGGAAAGAAAACTTTCCTGAATACCACAAAGAAGGAGTGAGCACCAAGAACAAAAGAACTGGCATCACTTTAAGTCTTCAGGTCTTTGAAATAAAAACAGCGAAATCATGATTAATAGTCAAAACAGATACCACTCTATTCATAGAACAAAGTGATGTAGTATTCTCTAGTACCATGGATACTAGGAGAGTGGGTAGATCTGTGGTGAGCAAGGGAGAATTACGGTGCCGTGTGGCAGCAAAGAAACCCTCAGAGAAAGTGCAGCTGCAAGTTCACAGCAGCAGGAACAGCCCTGGAAGGGACAGAGGGACAGGGAAGATCCTAAAAATATTATGGTGTGGGGAGTACTCATGCCGCTAAAGTTCTTGCTATGATCTGAACATGCATGACTCCAACAGCAGTGGAGTGGTGCAGGGTCAGAAGATTATTTGCCTGTTTGTGACTTTTCTCACTCCCAAGATCCTCTCCACTCTCTATCACGTCTGCCCCTTGGCTCTTCATCCCCTCATGTTGCACATGGTGTGAGCGTGAAGTGCTCTGCATTGGGCTCATGAGCCAGTTCTGAGTATGATATGGAAGCTCCCTCTGTATAAGCCGGCATTGAGAAGATGTTATGGAAGTATTGCACAGTCAGCAGTAACCATGTCTGATGCTGGTTGTGTACAAAGAAGTCCTGAAGCAGTTCTCAGCCTGTACTCTTCACTCTAAACCCACACCTGCTTGTGGGGAGGAAGCAAAGGAAACGCATGCAGAACCAGTATTAAAGAATGACCCTTTACTAGAGTCTGTGCTGCCCAAATACATGTTGCAGTATCTTCAGTTACAAGTGTACAACAAAAAGCTATAACAACCCTTTAACCAGAGAAAATAAAACCAGAAGGAAATACTTTGGTATTTCTGCAGTACAAAAGGAAGCTAGGAATACTTTGCACCTATCTTTGCACCTGTCTGAATGTGCACCTCTCTTTCAAAAACAAACAAACAAACAAGAAACAGACAGTCTTAAAGAATATTCCCAGCAATGCAGAATCCATCAAAATCCTGAAAAGGTTTTTCCACTGTTTAATTAACTTCACCATAATATACTAATCAATGGTAAATAATTGCTTTTAAATGGCAACCGTTTTGTGCAGTCCTTAAATATCCACAAGTTGCCTTTAAATCATCACCATCTCCAGCCATGCAGTAACATATCCACTGATAGCATTGAAGCTTAAAAAAATCTCCAGCGATATGCTTGCCTCAGCCCTGTCCCCCCAAAGTCAGGCACTTAGAGCAGATTAGCATATTTCGAGAAGATCAGACCATAAATGGGAAAAAGGGCAACTTTCACCCGTGTTTACCAGATGGAGGTTGGCTTTTACATAGCTGTTTTTCTTTTTCGCTTAGCACATGTATTTCATTTGCAATGAAAAAAAATTAATGTCCTCATTTCATTTCGTACATCGTACATATGGGAAAAGGCTTCCATGTGGCAGCACTGATCTTAACAGATGCTCCCCTTTGGGCAAACATGGGCTCTTAGTGGAAAAAGTGCTGAGAGAGGTGCCAGCTACCTTATCTTAATGGAACAAATTCATTTTGAAATGAATGTTTAGTTTCACTTCAGTGTCCCTTATTTATGATGTTAGCTGTAAGCTGTTATCTTGCACCAGAGCCAGTGTTTACCTTAACGACCGCCATATCAGATATAAAAACAGGGAATTGGAACTTGAATTAGTTAATGAACACAGTTTGTTAAATTTCCAGTCGAACCCATGAAAAGGGAGATTGGAACTGTAGTTTGTCACTTTCCATGTCATTCATTTTTCCTAAGAAAAATGGTTGTTGCTTTTTTTTACATTGCACAGAATCATCAGCCAGACTCCTGAGTGCCTGATGAACTGTGATAAAATGCATGTAGGAAACATAAAGACTCAAGTCATTCATTGCTTTTTCTTGTGCACTACTTGTAGACAAGGTGCCAGCTGCAGGAAAATCTCACTCTGCCCCACACTTGAGTTGCAATAGGCCTATTATTCAGTGCCAGGCTACAGTTTCTTAACTTTTCCGGAATCAGCTTAATAGTAGCGTCAGCTGGGCATCATGCCATGTACATCAGCTATGGTTCATTTACCCTCTTGCTCCCAATTAGCTCGATCATGATGATAAAATCAGGAGAAAGACCCTTGGATAGAAGGCACATATTTATTTGGCCAACAATCTAGTTAAAGGAAGGAAGGATGAGGAACTTATAAAGGAGAGGAAGGATGGGTTGTGATCTTGGCTATTCTGCAAATGCTCTGCGTGTCTGCCACTTCCCTAAGGCTTCTCTTCTCCTTCCCCCCCCAGCTGGGATAATTCTTTGCTTCACTCACGGGAGTCTTGTGAGCTGTTCTGCTGCCACAGAGATGAGACGTAGAAATGACTGAAAATAAAGTAGTCCCAGGACTTAAAATAGCAGGGTTAAACACTCATGTTTAGACCTACAGTTGCATGATCTACAGTTCATGTCATCATACTTCGTTTGCTGTGGCTGTTGGCTGTTAAGCTGCAATGCTAAAAGCTGAACTTGGTTATTTTGGGCAGAGAAATAAACCTTCCCTTTCAAGATCTTTGTTCAAGAGTTCAGTCCAGAGCAATGTAGCTGTGATAGGGCAAGATATTCTGGTTATCTGGCAGGTAATTTTAACAGTAACATACAGGATCATGACTTCTTACTGAGGTCTCTGAATCTCAGATACAAGCAGGACTTGCAATATGTGGGACAGGAAAAGGTAATTTCCAACATCCTGTTACTGACCGTGACACTATCTGGCAATATAGGGGCAGGTTGCTTAAATGCAAAGGTACTTTTTATGTTCTTTTTATGAACCATTGTAAAAGAAGACTTTTTCTCAGTTTGAACATGGACACACCAGGGAAGAGATACTAAATGTCTCTCCAAAGGCCACAAAGGCAGTCTTCATCTTTCTAAACTCCAGAGTTAAAGATTTCCTCTAGCTGGGGTTTTAGAGCCAGTTTCGACAAACTGTTGCCCATCCTTGAAAAAATCATTTGTGATTTACAGTCTTCTGAAAAGAGATGTTCTCGCTAAAATTAATGGCATCAGATTAATTTTTATAAACTCCTGTAGGAACCCTGTAGCCAGCTCTGTTTAGGCCTGTTAAGAGATGTCTTTGACTTCACTGAAAAGATTCAATCATTCTTTAGAGACCAAGTACAAACCAAGATTAAGCCTATAGAAATTCATTTTTCTCTTTGCAATAAACATTTCTAGTGCCATTCATGTTCACATTTACAAACTCTAACATAAAGTATCCTTTTTTGGCAATAAAAATTTCCAAAAGCTTTTTAAAACTAAAACCAAACTAAAACTAAAAGTAAACTAAAGCTAAATCTAAAACCTTTCACAAAAAATCTAAGGCAGTCTTTAGAAACTTTACTTGTTGAAGCAATGAAAGATCCTTACTGATCCTAACAGCCTCTTTCTTTCCCCACAGCAGACAAGACAGAATGTCAAAGAGACACTTCGCAGCACCACCAGGATTTGGAATGCTTTCCATTTTTGCTTCAGTGTCTTTCTAGCAGGGCACTGCAATCCCAAGCATTCTGTCATTGCTCCTCAAATAATTAACAAGGAGATCATTTTAATTGTGCAAGTCTCTGAATACACCCATTGCTCTCTAACATGGGAACATCCACAGAATGGGATGGTTGTGAAATGGCATTTATACGCAATATCAAATAATCTGGAACACCATATGAGCAATATCCTAAAAGTCACGGACAGGAAGTCTCCTTTGCAGCCAAAAGAAAACGCTAGTTTGTTCAACTGAAATAAGAAGTGGAAGAAATGCTTGCTTTCTTAAAAAAAAGTAGTTGGGTGCCAAACATTTTAGAGACATTGTTGAAGAACAGTCCCTCCTCACACAGAGGTTATCCCTGTGATGCTGCCAAGGTCAATGCCTGAGTGGCTGATATGCCAAGTAAATGCCAGTTGTGTAATATATATTGTAGCAGGCATGGAAGCAGATTTTACTTTCACACCCGCCTTCTGAATTGGCATTCTTTGCCTCTTTTGTGCCAAAGTTGCTTCTCTTTCCCATTCTGTGCCCTCTCTTTTCACTGGAATGCCCTCAGCCCTCATATATAATCTGAATGTCCCATTGTTTGCTAGAAAACAAGACTCCCTGAATATGGATTTTATGGAAGTAACACAGTAAAGACAGACTGTATAACGTACTGCATACCTTATTTACGTGGCGACCCTACCAGAAGTGTATTATTTAAACAAAATCCTCATAATTTTGTCCTATAGACTTCTCTATTCTATGTAACAGCAATGAAAATGGCTCTTCATTCCTTAAGGAGCTCTTCCTTCTCTTCAGCCCATTCTATCTTCCTGCTTGCCTAAACTCTGCTTGACCTTTTCCTTCTCCTAAATCTTGATTGTTTTCGGATGTCTCCCTTTTCAGGTTTGCAAATTTCTATAGGTTAAATAAATAATTCCTATTTATTAGACATAAAACATATGCTTAAGGCAATTTCTTCCTTGCTTGGGATTCCCTCTAACTGCAATAGGAAGGGGCAAGATGAGCAGGCTGAATAAAGACCAGACCTGTTCCATCCCACATCTACCAGGATCTCATCAGTTTAGGATACCAGCCATGCATCCTTTGAAGTTTTATGGCAATCTCATTCTTTTCAGAACCAAGGGAATCTGGGAAGCAATAGTTATTCTGCAGGTCTTGATGTACATACAGGTTACCTCAGCTGACTTCACATGTCAGTGAAGAGACTAGATTAGTCAATATGTACGCTCTGATTCTGGGTCAAGCATTACGCATTTAGCTTAGTTTGCAGTTCTTTCTTTGTTGTCTAATACAACTCACAGTTCTTTTTCTTATTATCTCAGAATATGCATATAGGCAATTACTGCAACTCAGCCAATGGTTGGCCAATTGTTAAGTATAGTAATGTGACGAGGTGTGAAAACTCTGAGTCATGATATCTTCATTGAACCCCTCCTTGACTTAGAAATGAGTCAAAATATTAAACCTAAACCAACAAGGCAGTCTATTAAATTATTTTATATACATTTCAGGCAGAACAGACAGAAGGAACCTTACTGTGTAGGACTTCTGAAGACTGAAGGGATTTCTGAGATCAATTTAATACATATTCTCAAGGGTGGCTGCACAGTGACCATTCAGTAGCTTTATACCTGCTGTACACTTTGGTGCAGTCTCTGTCACGCTGTGATTTTGCCAAAGCGGAATTCCATTTAGATTTTTTTCCTCTGGAAGCAAGTTATTACCTCCTATTCATCTATTAATACCTGCTATCAACAGGAAACAAACAAACAAAAAAAGATAACCTGTGGGAAAATAAGGAAAGGAAATAATGACTTGAAGAAATTTCTAAACAATATACTTTAAAAAAACTCTTAGGACATCTATAGCTTCATCTATGCATCTATACATATTCCAAAGCAAGTTAGTAAAAAAAAACAGCTGTTACTCAGTTTAGACTCCCTGTCAGGCATGTTCATGAACATGCAGGATTGGAGGGAAATACAGTGAAGTACTTGTGGGGAGAGATTAGCTATGGATGAAAATTTCTCTAGAAATAGAGAGTTTTTCTTTTTAATACTCACTTTTTGTTAACTTCCTTCTTGTCAGAAATTGTGACAAGATTCTCAAATTATCTTGTTTATCCAGAGACTTTGCAGCCCACATTTAATCAGAGACTTCATTTTATCTCATTATTGCTCCAGTTATATTAATATATTTTACATCTATCTCTAACATGTTAGTAATTTGTATCACGGTGCTGCTAGTTCTTCACAAGTAAGTAAATAAGTAGTAAAGAGTACGATAAAATAACTTTTCTTCTTTGCATCTTCCTAAATTCATAGAAGGTAATAAAACATTAATGTTTGAGAACTTGTAAAAGCGTTTCTCACTGCCCCAAATCCATAATCTCTCCCATCATTGTCATAGCCAAACACCTTTATTTAATGAATACGGTGAAGATTTTTTAAGGGTTAAAGTTTATCTCAGTTGGAACATAAATACATGGGTGGTATTTTGCCTTAATCATGAACAATTTATAAAGAAAACCATCAACATGGTTTCCACTTCACTAGGAATCTGACTTTATCTTGTTATACAATAAATCCATTTCTTTTCATTAAGGGAAATCTATTAACAAAAACTTCCTTAATATTCACCTATCAATGCCTATTGTTAGATTCTTGTCTCCTTTGAGCTGATAGTCTGTCATTTCATTTTCAAGTTAAAGACAATACTTTCAGACTAACTCATATTCCTTGAGTCTCCAAATTTCTCTGAATATATTGACAGTTTCTCCACACACAGAATCTTACATGTTTTGCCACTTCTGTGACACCCTTCTAGGGAAATCCATTTGTAGAACACAGTCTTAGAATAACATCTTTGCTCTCTTCAGGGAGATAGCACAACATGTTCTGCAGTGTGCTTGCTGCTGATGTAATGCTATAGGCAAAGCATGGAAAGCATAGGTTCCTTTTACTGTGCTCATCACCAGCTCCTATTTTGGGCAGCCATCATCAGACATATATTTCAGTGGGCCTGAAACCTGTTTTAATTTTTTTTGAAGACTATTCCAGCATGCAGTCAGTTTAGAATCAGGCTATTGTAATCTATATGCAATTCAAAGGAAGGAACAGAGTTTGCAGAAAGAAGAGATTAGAAAAAGGACGAGGAAGTTAATCTATTTACACACTGCTAAAATGCTTGTTGTGGTTGTAGCAGCTCTATATATAGCCTTAAAAAAAAAAAAAAAAGATGTTTTTATATGCCTGGAATCCAGTTATATTTGATATCACTTGAAACACAGAGGAGTGCAAATCTGAGGTGAGAAATTCCTGGTACAATTCATTAGCATACCTAAGCAGCCAAGCACAGAGCTGGATGTGCTGTCTCATGAAACTTTCTACCTTCTGAAACTTTACCTGCCATTGTCAGAATGTGGCCCACTGATGACACATAAAAATAGCAACTGACCTGAGGAAAAGCAACATTATTAAGCTGTTTTAGCATCATAAAACCTATCACACGAGGTATTTCAAAAAAGCTGTTACAGGCTGCTAGGAAAAAAACTTCCCATTTCTGCTTCATTCACTGTGATGTGCCTCTCACTGCTTTCTTCTCCTCACTCTAGCCCTACTCTCCCCTCCTCCTTTCCTTTTCAACTTTTAATTCTTTCACTGCTTTCCATTCAAGCCTTGCCCTCTGCATTCAGTTTCTGCTTCTTATTCCCTTTTCCCTCTCCCCACCCTGCCTGCTCCTTTCTAGGTTCAGTTCTTCTTACTCCAGCCTTTTATTTCTCTGAGGGATTTGAATAATCACTCCTCCTTTTTTGATCTCATTGTCATCTCAATAGGTCTTGCTGCCTTCCACCCTTTCCTCAAACGGAAGGTTTCCAAAGAACATATCCCCTCCAGAAGGGAGGAAAGAGACCTCTGAAACTCAGTGACCCTTTCTAAATTGGATGCCCTATTGTGTATCATGGAACTAGGCATTTTTCCATTGTATAAGAATGTTAACTTTGTTAGTGAATATATATGTATTTTAATGAGCACATTAAATTCCACCTCAGTTTTTAAAAGATGTAACTTTACCTATTAACCCACCATGATTAACTTTGGTCTTCTCATGGCCAATGTTCAGCGTTAACAGAGCTGTGCTTTAGTGATACGCTAAATTTTATGTAAAACCTCAGAAGTGGCAATCCTTGCTAAAAGCCAAATAAGTGCTTTTGCAGTATATCAGCTGGAAACCTAAACCAGAGCAGACACTGTTGATAATATTGACCACATTTTCAAAATGCTGTGCAAATCTTCCATCTGCAACTGAATGGTCTTCAATGCAACTGTGTACAGCTGACCATCTAATTACACTATCTGGGCAGAGAAGTCTTTCACATCTGTTCTTGTATCTTGCTCGGGGTCAGATCAAGGAGTGAGACCTAATTACCGAGTATCGCAGAAAGAAATGTTACCATCCTATTTCGGCAGCACAACTGCTAAGAATGAACTAGAAAATAAGTAGAAAAATAAAATGAAAAATAAAATGAAAAATAAGAAACAACCTCAAAGCCCAACTTTTTCTTTTCACTGTATGTGAAAATTGAAATAAATTTCTGAGTAGAATGCAGCTGAAGACACAAAACAAGACCTAGAGCTAAACCTCTTCAGAAGTCAAGGATACTGGCATAAGATATACAGACTTTTTGTTCCTGACATATTGAAAGGTAGACTGCTGCAACTTTGATTACTGTTCTTTGTAGGTAAGCCAGGAAATGGTGAAACTTTTTTTTTTCCTCTACACTCTTATAATCAGGGTACCAAATAAGCATCTTGAAATAAAGTGAATGCAGAACCATATGGTTAATTCTGACTATCATCTTGCAGAGAAAAACACTCATGCTTCTGTTCTGTACTGCAGATGGTTCTGATGGACAGCCTCATGCAAAGCCACATTTATTATTACTGAGGAAAATGTGAATATAATTCTGAAAATCTATTTAAGGAACATTGTGCTTCTATTGGATACAGGAATAGACAACAGTAGCTGCCATTTCTGTTTTATATTCTCTTCCACATGTATTATCTAATAATGCTTCTTGGTTGGTGGCTTTCTGGCCAAAACATGGCTAGATTAAGCCCTCAAAAGACTCCATTTGTTTTTATCACATGCATCTCAAAATTCTCATTTCCACTTGCCAGATCAAGCCTATTGTTACTTGATCTTCTTGTGTATAAGAAAGTATGGTTATGTTTTCTTCTATACTTGGTAAGTTAGGCTGCCTGGATGTTTGAAGCAACAGTGGTATTTAGTAGACACATAGTAGACACATCTGACTCATCACCATCCTTTTGTGGGCTGTTGATGAAAGAAAGGAACAACAAAAATTTGTCCAAGATCCCTGTTCCTTTTCTGGCAGTTCCCATTCCTCTCAATAGTTTTCTTTAATAGAAGATGTAAACCAATAAGTAACTTTGATACCTTTCCATTTATTTTTTTTTGCTGTACACAGAACAACAATGTTCAACATTTTCAGTCTACATATGTGGCATTAATGAAAAATAAAATGTGATTGCAAACATAAATATTTAAACAGTTTCAGAATGCTTTCTTCACAAAACACAGAAACATTCATTTTAACAACATCAAAATCCCAATTTCATGTCATCTGCCTGTGACCATAATATTATGAGTTTAAGTCTGCTTGCCCAAAACTAAAGGAAGAGGAATCTAGCCCATTCGTACTCCTCCTTCTCTTTGCCCTTTGCAAGAATTCAAATAAGATTTCCATATCTACTTTTAGCACTTTCATTCTGTTTCACAAATAAGCTGTTTTATGCAAATGCAGATAGCACAC
>NW_010589481.1:177419-248377 GCF_000705375.1 Tinamus guttatus
CGGAACGGGACGCTTTGGACATGCTCATTCTAGGGCGCCTGGTCGCTTGTATCCAACTCGTCTGTATCCTCAGAGTGGGTGAGTGAGATCTGCAGCCATTAATCCTTGCCTTGCCAGCCAAGTTTTCTCCTCCAGCTCCAGGGGCTTTCTCCCCTCCCGACGCGCTTTTGTGTGGGGATCCAGGCGCAATCTCCGTGGCTTTTGCACCATGGAAACGCACCGCCAGCATCACGGACGGGAACGCTGCTCCCGTCCGTTTTTGCCGCCACACTCACACAGAGACATTTGCAATCAGCCGAAGTAACCGCTGGGCTATAGCCGGTCCTGGGATGCGGGGCCATCCGTGCGGCCGCCGCGGAGATGGGCCCCTGGAGCCTCTCACCGTAGCCTCTTGTGCTAACGGCTTTTAAGCGAGCCGGGAATGGGTGCAGCACTGCAGGCTAAAAAAAAGACTTGCTTTCCAAGACCTGGCAAAGTCTGGAATTGCCCTAAGAGGAGCTGTAGCTGCTGCTATTTGCTTAAAAGCAAAATACGGTTCATTCATTCCTCCACATGGGACCCATTTTCCATATAGAATGTGCATTCCTTTACTGATTTTAAAGGATTACTGATATAGCCAAATTAATTTTAAACTCATTCAAATCTGCGCAACTGGAGCCCATCCTAAAAGTCATGCAGCGTTCTGTTGTTCAATATCATACGTAACCCCTGTGAGTCGGCTGATGCTGTTGCAAGCGCAGTCTTCAATACTTTGTCAAATAAATATTAAGAGCTTAAGTGAGAGCTTTGGGTTACACCAAATGCTTGTTTTGAACCTATGAGCCTTTGTCAGTCTGGCCAACAGAAAATATTAGTTGTTTGCTTGTACTGAAGTACGAAAAACTTAGGATCTTCAGCCCTCTGTGCACAAAACTGACTCTACAATAGGTCTCAGTGATAAAGTAGGTACTAACCTACATTTTTCATCCAATAGGTGGTGCTGCTTCTGAAACCATGGGCTTGATAAACAAAGATCAGTGTTAGGTTACTAAGAGTGAGAGCAATTTCATACTAAGTTCTACCAATTAGTAGAAACTGTTTATTTTTATACTTTGTGTGTTTGTACCTCCTTTCCTAAAGTTTAATAGAATAATTCAACATTAAATGTGCTGAATGTGATTGACCTTTAACAAAAATATATCATCCTTATAAAGATATTGCTAATTTTTGATGTGACCTTTTGCATTTTAAAAATATGTATTTCTAAAACCAAAACAAAACTAGTAGAGATACACTAATACATTTTTCTTATGCTAGTTTGGCAAAGAATGACCTATTGTAAAACTTTTGATAAGTTTTCATAATGTCTTTCATGTGTTCCCAGCCTGTTTGCTAAAATCAAGTGTACCCCCAAGCCTATTTAAAAGATGAAGTTACCAGGTGTTTGCATGTGTGTGCACAGGTATATAGAAATGTGTGGATATTGGTCAGCATACTCTGATGTAATGCAATAAAACACGATTCCATATTGGAGCCTAACTTTCATGTTCATATGATCCTACCATGCACTAAACAATGGAAGGCACAAACATAAATTTTCTAGTGAAACTTTTGTTTCCTTATTAATTTAATCTCATGTAAGATTAAATTAAGAGATAAGGTATTTATGTATAATGTAACATTCAACTACTTGGTGTGCCTATGTAAGCACATGAGTTGTGTGTGTGTGCCTATGTAGGCACATGAGTTACACTCATGAATTTAAAAGAGCTTCAGTAGGAGAAAACAACATGTTTTTTTACTCACACATGAGGTATAGTACAAGCTGTTGCTACATTTTTGTCTCTAGACTGTTGCACTATTGTTCTCAGAGCTGACCTGAAGGGGACACCGTTTCTGAGAGTGATAGATGATTTGGTCTCAATGATGGTTCATTCTGAACACTCATGAGCTAGACTGCTTAGGGTGTTCAATGGAGTGATTGTTCCCAAGAACGAATACATGATACAGGTTATTAGACAGATTTATTCAGATTTCATCTGAATATCTTCCTATTTGAAAATCCATCCAATAGCTTGGTGTGATGTCACCTGGCATTATTTGCTTATGAGAGTAAATGTTTTATTAAGATGTGATTTTGTTTTCTCGTAACAAAAATAAAATGATTGCATAGTGCCAGTGTTACGGCTCCTAGGGCCTCGTGAGAAAGGAAGACTATATGGGGCAGGCAGGTTTTCATCATTAGGTATTTCTAGTGTGCAAGAAGCAATGCCACTTCACACGCAGGGGTCTGTGAATGGGTCATTGCCGAAGAGCGTGGTGATCCGCCGGCGCGTCTGGAGACTGCGCTTCCTGGTTTGTGTGTTTCAGCCCAGAGCAAGGCGATTTGTAAATGCAGCCTCATTTCTATGTAATTTCAAAGTAGTGTTGAGCACTTAGCTGGTCACGTACAAAGCTTTATAAGAGATTCTTTCTAGCGAGTCCATTTGAGAGTTTCGTTACTGCCTCTGGTAGGAAATTCTTGGTCTCATATGTGTTTAGAAAGGACAAGAAGACCAACCTTACCAAAAACCAAACGTATTAGAGCAGACTAAGGCAAAAAGTTCTTTTGGGAATGACAAGAGTGACAATTTGTTCTCAGTATCACTGAAGAAATGCTTAGAGGTCTGATTTAAATATCCTTCCTGAGGCAGGAATAGCACCTTCCTCCACTGTGCTACTGGGGGCAAGGGCAGCACTGATATAATTATCTGTAGAGTATTACCTCCGTTTTCAGAGTGAGAAAACTTAAGCATTACCTCAGTTTTTATCAGTAAAGTTCAATGGGACAACCTGTGGAGTAAGGTGCAACAAGTAAAGGTAACAGTAGCATGGTTGTTTGTGCATGGGACTGATTAATTAGAATAGAGATTTCCTATGAAGTTATTGCTCTTATTAAGATTAAAGAAAAACATTCCTTTGTGGACAGTTCACTTTTTTACATTTGTATTTTTAATGAGAAATATACTGTATTCAGTTAGAGACAGCCCTGCATTACTGATGCGTTCCATATAACTGACTTAAATTCAGTGGAGTATATCTTTTTCACAGATTTTGTTTCACACTTACAGAAAAATGTATGGAGTCTTTTCAGTAACTCGATTATCTGTGAATAGCCAGAGGCAAGAAAATGTTATTAGAACCAGGAAGATATTTTAACAAATACATTATAAATGTGCCTACCTTTAAGTCAGAGAGATGCAAATAATGTAAATTGCATAAGATTTAAAATTATCTTATATTCTCATTAGAAAAAGGTGTGGATGATTGCACCCTAAAATATCTAAAATCACTAAATACCTAATAATACCTAAAATCGCTGCAAAATTGGCTTATCTACACTTTATTGCCATGAGCATCTGGCCTCAGGCAGGCTTTCACATCTCAAATGCAACTAATTAAACTCTAGTAATTGTTTAATTAGTAGTGTATCACTTCAAGTTTTTGCTGTCTAAAAAAGATCTCTCATAATTGGTTTCTTTCTAACATCCTAGTTACATGGCATTATTCAGGTAAAAGTTGTATTTTTTCCCTAAATGTTTTAATTTTATTAAACATCTGACATTAGGACTATATTTCTAAGCTAGCAGACAGCGTCTGTTTCTCTACCAACAAGAAAATGAACTTCTCTACTCTTTACTGAATGACCCCAATTAATAATAATGTGAATGTGAAGGGCAGCATTAGCTGCACTTTCTAAATCCATTCACATATTCTGTTCATTCTCATGTAGGCACACTTGGAATCAGCAAGTCTTTGGACTTGCTAAAGGAACTTATTTTTTATCTCTGACCTCTTATATTTATATTATTTTTGCAGATCAGATATTAACTTCAGTATACTTCAAGCTAAATTACATCAGAGTGGAATTACTGTATATTATTTTTAACATTGTAGCTTATTTTATGCTAGGATGATAAGCTTTTGCTATCATACTTAGTTCCTATGAAGAAATTCAGTCCTGAAATGTTTAAAACGTATGCAATAAAACAAAAATTGAAGTTTTAGAATTGTTTAATCATGTATTCTAACCATCTACGTTAGTGTTTTGGTATCATAGAGATAGATATAAGCCATAGCATAGATATACAGTGTGGACTTAAGTTCAAATACTGGCAGATATGGAAAGTTGTTCAGAAGTTAGTGACATTTTAAAAATTAACTTCATTGTAAATTTCTTCAGCACATTAGTGTATGGGTCATGTTTAAAATAGCTAAAGCTGTAATTTTCAACATTTAATCAACATAATATTAAAGGAAAATGTCCTAAGTTGTATTCAGCATTACTTTAAATACACTCTTCTGTTTGAATTCCTGGAAAAAAAAAATATAAAATTTCTGACCAAATTGTGGGTGTGAATTGAAACCATTTGAGTTATAATCTGAATTATAAATCAGGATGTTATTTTCTTAATGCAGATGTTTGCCTGTTTCTTAAGGAAGGCATTTTCCTTCATCTTCTGTGCTCATCATTTAAGTGGTCACTTCCCACTATGAGTTGTCTAATTAGGAACTTGAGGGTGAACAGATTCTGTTCTTTCGCTGACAATTTCAATTCCTCTTCAAATGTGCAGTGCTTCTCAGTATTCCCCCTAGGGCTTGGAAGTCTGAGTTAGTTCCGGAGCCTCGGTCTTCCATTTAGCAGCTTGATTCTTACAGCTTCATGCACCATTTATGTGGCTTTCCTGTATGAGACATCCTTTGGCTATTCAATAAGCTTCTTTTCCCATAAAGACAAAAGTTACCTTTTTGAATACATGTCAAGAGTTCTGCAATAGAAAGATAAATCAACAGGAAGAAAAGGACTTACAGTATTAAATAAGTAAAATCCTCTAAATGAAAAGTAGCATTTTTTTTTCAGAGAAGTTTGGGCTACAAATGAAACTTGGCTCCCGTAGGTTCTTGAGGAATGGTTGGCAGTAAAGCACTTACTTTTGTAGGAAGGTATGGTTTGGGTTGCTTGTTGAATACAAATTACTGATGCCAGTCAATTCAGTCTTGAGGTTCAGGTGAAATTGAGGGATTTGGTAGAGATTTTAGAAATGGGTTGAAGATGGATTTTATTTTTTTATCCCCTTACTTTACAGAGTGATGTTAAGGGACTATTTAGTCAAAGTTAAATAGCATATTTTCTAAGAAAAACTTTAGCACTGTCCAAAGTATCATGGATTATTATAGATGTGAGATCATGACTGTGTCCTCTTATTGCTGCCCAGTGATTGAAGCATTTTACCAAGGAAAGCTATTCTACAGGGAAGAACTGTTCTGAATTAAAGGGGTTTAACCTAATTCTCCTTCTGTAAGCATTAGGTTCTGGACTCCTCTGACTTCTTGATTAAGCTGAAGCATTTCTTTTCCCTTAGGGAAAAAAAATAAAAAGCAACAAAATAATAGCTAATCCACTTCTTACATATTGTGCATGCTTATGGTCCCCCCATCTTGCAAAGGCCGCAGTAGAATGGGATAAGAGTAGGACTGGAAAAGAGAAAATAGACTGAACTGGAAAAGAGGTAATTGGAAAAAAGGAAAACAGGGATGATTGTGGGTATCTGTTTTGAGGAATGAAGCCTGTAGGACCAAGCATTCAAAAAAAGAAAAAGAAAAAAAAAAGGAATAGTTCTTTCTGCAGGAGGCAATAGAGTTCTGAAATGTTTTACTAAAGGTTGCTGAGAAAGCAAAAGGTTTTAAAGGGATACTGGACAAGTTCCTGAAAGAGTAGCCCACTGAGAGTTGCTAAGCAGATAGATACTGCCTCTATTTCAGAAATTTTTGGATCTGGAAATAGAACCTGGGAGAGTTTTCAAGGAAAATTTCAAACCTATCATGTAAGTTTGCCCTTCTCTTACTATTTCTTAGGCATTTGCTTCAGGCTTTTGGACATAGGACTCTGAATCAGTAGGAAAATACCTCAAGGGAGGAAATATGAGTTTTTATGCCTGTTCCTCTTTCTCTGTACTTATATAATGCATAAATTACTACTACTGCCTTTTCTCTGGCTGTTCTAAGAATAATTTGTGATTGTTTCTTTGGGAGAAAGTTGCAGACGCTTGTTACCTGCAGGGTATTCTAGTAATGCTTCTGAAAGACCGGCTCCCCAGGGGGGACAGGTTTCCAGTGTGCTTCTCCATACTCAGCTAAAACAGCTAAACTCAGTAAAAACAGGAGCTGGCCTGGGCAGCTGGATGCTGTTTAGACAAGCTAGTTGCTCGTTACTGCCCTCAGATTCCTAAGTCTCCTAAGTACAGTGAAGGTAGGCTGTACTTCAAGGTCTGGACACTCTTCCAGGGGCTGACCAGTCAGGTGTTCAGCCAAATGACTTGTTGCACCTGGGATTTTGCTTAAACTGAGACTTCAGAATCCATAGTTCATGCCCTAGCTTGAGGCTCAATGGTTGAAAGAAAGGCTAGACATGACTTGGCCACTAGATGTGCAATGGCAATATTTACCTCTCTAATCTGGTAGAGCAACCAGTCCAACATACAGTGTAACAGTGTTTTGGTAGAGTCCTTTATGTTTCACATGACAAAGCTATTACTACTTTGGGAATGTGCTAAATATTAGAGATCCTATTTTGCAGTTGGCATTCAGCAATCTGAATTCTGTTTTATCACACCAAAGAAATAAATTTATACTCCTTCAGACTCATTAGGAGAATATAAGAATTGCTTCTAAATCAAAAGGCTTATTCCAATGATCTAAAGAATTTTTTAGGGAGATTTATACATGTTTTACACACACACACACACACACACACACACACACACACACACACACACAATTATGAGGATTTACTACTTGTTCATAGCTGTCCAATCTATTACTCACACTCATATCTTTTAAAAACATTTATGAAGATGATTAAAATGGGAAGGAAAACCCATATGACAAATGCACTGCCATTCCGGATATTTTACAGGGGTTTCTACTTCGCCTTTCAAAGGCAAATCCTAGCCTGGTTTGTATCCAGTGTCTGTTGAGATAAATAGTTGATAAAAAGATATTAGGACTATTTACCTAATTAGTGGAGATTTCAGTGAGAGTTTTCAGGAGCAATATATACATATTATTACTTTGCTATAGATTGTTAACATATTTCTGCTGAATTCTAGGTGCCCGATGCCTGAAATATAAAGCAGGTAGCATTAGAAGAGGCATCCGTCTTTACTTGCTTATTTGCTGAGATGTGATAACAGTAAAAGCTGTGAAGAACTGATTAAACACTAGCTTCTGAAAGTGTGAAATAAGAGACATCTGGAGTACTTTTTCTGTCTTGAAATAGTGTTATAGATTAGGTCTTTGAAATGTAAATAAAATATGTTGTATAAAAATAAATGAAATCAAATGTATCCTAATAAGTGAAGACCTATGTTTCTGCAAATGCCCTAAATGAATTTCTCAAAAACCTGCTAACTCGTTTAGAATCTCCATACAAATCATGATGTGTTAGTGAGGCTAGTTTTATATTTTTTAGAATTTACCCAGGCCAAAACCAAAATATTCCTGAAGTAAATAGAAAGATTTGGTAACTTCATTGAGATTTTGACTGGTTCATGTCATAATACTTGAAATACTTGTGCTTTTCAAATGCTTTTCAAAATCTAATGCGATTTTTCAAAGCTGTCAAAACCTTGGAAATTAAAAATAATGTAGTGTTCCACAGGGAAGCTGATACCGAGGAAACTGAAAGCTTTTGAAAGCTAAAGCCAGCATTTGAGTGAAAAATAAAAACAAACTTTTATCCATGTCTAAAGAAGACTTGATTCCTCATACATTTTTGATGCTTAATACCATGATTTCAATGAAACTTCCCCAAAAAGAAAAGCAGCTGCTTGCTTAAAATAAATACTTCATGGTCAGAGTAAGAGCTGGCTTTATAAAAGTGACCTAGCATTGCTCTAGGCAATTTATCTTCTAGTTCCATTGAACGGACCAACTATGTTTTATCCATTTCTCCCCATTCAAAATCAAAAACATTTTGTTCAAAGTTTATGTCTTTTGTTTCTGTAATTTCCCCTTGTAAATCTCATTTTGATAAGTACCTATAGTACTTATACCTAATGAATTTGGCAGGCAGAGATTTTCTGGGAGGCTTAAGGAGTCTCCCTACTTCTAAGCTACTTGTCAGCACTTGCTGCTGTGGTGTGTGGAGTGCTTCGTGTTACGTGATATGTGTACAGCCCATCCACCTATCATCTGCACAGAAATTGGGGCTATTCCTGTGTGGTCTGTGCCTACTTATTTCTTTGTAGCCTTCTTTGATTTTAGGACAGTAAATGTTCATTTCATTTGTCATGCAATGGTAGCTTGTGTCAGAAAAATCCCAGGGAACCTAGTTCTCTTTTTTTACGCAACTCAGGCTTCTATGGCTGTGGATATACTGTCTTATTTTTGGCTCAAATTAGTGGAACTATGCATGAATTAGGACCTGGATGAGCGTCACAGAGCAAAGATCCAGAAAAGCTATTTAATTTATAATGCTGACACAAAAACAAATGGTTATAAGCTGGCAGTGTAGTAATTTAAGCTGTAAATTAAAATAAGGCTCCTAACCATTAAAGCAATGAGATTTTGGGAAGTCTTTCCAGTGTTCACAGTAGGAAAAAAATCCTACCTATTAAAAAAAAGTGGGAGATCCATTTAGTTTTTTAAGAACAGGGCTCCATGTTTTTCTGCAGTACCAGAGTTCAGAGGCTCCTGCAGTAGCAAAAAAAAAGAACTAACATTGGTGACATAAGTTTAGTGAATTCTGTTATAATTTTAGTTGCGCCAAATAGGACAACTGAGCTGTGCCAGCCAGCTGTCAAGAGCTGAAACAACATAAAACAGTCATTCCACACTTAGGACTAGTACATTTGTATGCCAAGGCACTAGAGAACTGAGTGGTCACTTAGCATCTACATTACCTCTCAGCATTTTGAATTGCACTAAGCATTAAAATGTCATAAATCAATGCAGAAAAAAAAATCTCTATAAAATCAGGAGATTTAAAAATACGCATTTTGGGCTATGGTCATTGCATTTTGAGGCTGTTAAGTTCACCTTTTAAAATAAAATAATCTCTGTTGTGCACATCGTTGGAGATGTCCTTTGAAGAAAACTGTTTGAAATTTCATGTGGCTGTATGCTAGTTGGAACTAGGGTTTTAATTACAATGCCAACTATTAGAAGATCTTTGGGAACTGGCAGTTTTCTCCTTTTCTCACATGGTAACATCAGAAAAATTAAGTTACCTATATCCAGCCCTTCTGTACAGCCTTCTTATAAAGTTCAGGATGGCTCAGATGTGTTACTAGAGAGATGGATAAGCCTATTGAAGTGTACACACTAGAAGTGAGATTTTTCCAGCTTTTACATGATGCATATACATGCTGTATAAATGCATATACCATTATTTTTACATGAAATAGTGGAGTTGTGGTACATGTAACTATAAAATAATTAATTACTGCCTCTGTTTCATGTTTCTAGTTGATGCTCCAATAATTGAATTGTTATATTTCATTGTCAAATTTAACATTGGCCAAATTCCAAGACTATTGTCAGGCTCATCTGCAGTTCTGCCTGTTTCTCTTTAATCCTTTCCATGTCCTCTTTCACATTGCCACATAAATGGTATGACCTCCCTGACATTTTCGAATGAACTTCTCTCCTGTCCACATGTACTTTTTTTCCAAATACCAAAGTATTGGCATTTTAATGTGCTAATGCAAAAATATTTCTGAAATACTGTGAGGTTCCTTCTCAGAGATTTTCTGCACCCTTTTTATGTGTATTTCCTACTTTTTGACACAATTCTTCTTCACTGTTTCTTTATAAATTTTGTACTGGTAATGACTTTCTATGTTTATTTATCTGGCGTGAAGAGAGAGGTGTTCACATTTTGCTTACTTCTGTATCTTTATATAGTAATGTACATCAATAAAGTACTTATTAGAAATAAACAGTAGGTAAAAAGTATAAATTCCTTAATTTTCTTTCTTTGGAATCACCTACTAATCACTTAGTAGGTGTTTACAGTTTTCAGCTTCTTTTTTTTTGGAGAGTAAAGACAAATTTCTGAAGTTAACTTATATATTTCAACAGAGATCAGCCAGTACTATACTCGTCAGAATTCACTGAGGAGTACTTAAAAAAATAAGCCAGAAAAGGAATTTTTCTTTTCAGTGATTAGTGAAAATTTGATCCATGCAAAAAGATTTTGGAGAACTACCCCTTAATCCTGAGTGTTTTTGAGTCTTTCTGATTTATGCCATCATCTGCAGGATTTGTAATGTATGAATCAGCAGAGAAAATATATCTCCATGCAGCAAGTCTTCTCCATCTGTATGGGGATTCCCAACCTTTTTATGTGAGGTGAGTGATATGACTGTGACACACAATCTGCTAAAATTTTCTTTGAATAGCTATACTGCCAAAAGTCTTGAGGGAAAGATACGGCCAGGGAAAGACCTATACTTTTTGTTGGGGATATATGTACATCTTAAATGATCTGATTAGCTTTGCAACTATTCAAATGTTTACAAAAGGAAAAAGGATTCATCATATGAGAATAATTTACAAGTTCAATTTAGAGCAGATTAAAAATATTCTTAGTGCTCTGCTGAATTGAAGAAGACGGGTTCAGCTAAATCAGATGAAGATAATAATGTAGTGATGCATAATAGAAAATTTCATGTTACATGCAGTTCAGTGAAAACAAAAAATGCATACAGAGCAATGAGAAAATTTAGGCTTGTTCTTGGAACCTAAGATGATGTGAATTAATAAGCTTTTTCTAATATGATGGACATATTCTATCTTTATTGGAAATAGTGCGTGTGAATAAAACTTTAATCCAGGTTTCTGTGGGGAAAAAATGTAATTAAATTATAGAAACTATTGTTCATTAGTTAAAGAATTCTCTGGATATGGAGGAGTTTCTCTAAATATATGAAACCTTGGTTCCCTGAAGTCTGCTGCTTACTTGAAGGCAACAGAAAATTTGACCCGCTCAAAGTAGCAATCTATAGCTAAATCAAATAAGATATTTAGCACCTTGCAGTGGAAATCAAATGGTTTGTCATCCTATTTATCATATATACCGAGCCAGCCACAAGAGAGTTTAAGGTACCTAGACGGGAAATTATAGAAGACAGCATGTTCAGTGCTGAGTTGTGCAATCCTGGTTAATAAAATAAAGACTGATGTAGAAAACAAAGGCTGGAAAAATAATAAAATGGGAAATGTCTCTTAGTGCTGCATATGGGAATATCTAAGTTGAAGCTTCTTGTGTAGATGCTAGATCCAACAAAAATGTATAGGAATTCAGAATTTGGTGAGCTTCTTTCTCCCCAGACCAGGCATGGAAGATGATGATGATACCAGATACTTTTCACAATCAGCTGATAGTACAAGATTTGCCAAATAGGAGAGGGGAATTATAAGTCGTTCCCAGATAAGCGAGTTTGACCCACAGTTATGGACAGCTGTATTATCCACAGGACACTAGAGCATTCTCTAGTTGAAGATGGGCTGCTTTGCTCGTCTGGACCCAGGCTGAAGATGGGAACAGTAAGAAAGTTTGAAAGAGAAAGTTGGACTATCCAATCTAATGTGTATATCACAGTGTATGTCCAGCCAAGCAATTTCAGGAGCCAGACTGGATTTTGATATCTATTTCTCCACTGCATCAGCGCCAGCCTGCCACAGAAGCAGCAACTCCTGCTGTTTGCAAGCAGCTAATCCTGTCTCCTGCTTCTGCTATGGTTGCCTGTATCCTCTGCACCTCCCTCCAATATCCCACATTGCTATCTTTCTGCTATCTTTACTTCTTGCATAGATTGATCTGATGCTTATCTAGGCCTTTTTGGTGTTTCTACATAGCTAACCACTTACTTAGTCCAGGTCCATGAAGTCTATGCAACCTTCAACCTCAGACAGTTCCTATTTTTGTTCTGCAAAAACTGAGTCAGCCAGGCACAGCTATTGTAGCTCCCTCAGTGAAGAAGACAGCGAAGCTGGGTCATCAGCCTTTGAAGGTAATGTTTGCATTTACAGCACCCCTATTGGAGTACCAGGAGTACCTTCTCCCTGGGGCAGATGTGGCAGCAGCACTAGCAACAGCAGCGTGTCTAGCAAGAGAACAGAGCATGTGCCCCCGGAGCAGCACATCAGCTGCTTCTGCTGGCATGGAAGCAACACTTGCTTCCTCGGGGAGTCACTGGGCCTCCCCAAGGCCTTCCATCCCCAAGAATTTCAGATGAGGTGGAGCATATTACACAGGTGCCAATGTAGCCCAAACCATATAGGCTCCATCAACCCCATCATTAATCTGTGCAACACTTAGAAGATATAACTCACTAGATAAGCACAACAGCTATTGCTGATGATTTTAAATCTGCTAAGCATCTCCCTAAAATCTTTGAAATTGACAATTATAACTTTCTGTTCCAGATGGAAAAGTTTTGATCACTCTAGAAAAGAAAATAAATGTATGACTTAAATGACTGAGAAACAGTGACAGAACAACGGCAAAGGCTAATTACCCTGACATGGCAGAGGACCAAAGAAAGATTTGCTGCTCCTCCTTCCAAAACTCTTTTTGAAGCCAACTCAGTACTTCTGTATTGCATAAACCGCTGTGAAAAGTCCCAGGAAGCTGGCGGTTAACATGTACTTATGGTCCGAAGATAAGACATAATTGGAGAATTTTACTTTCAAGTCCTACTCACTTTTTTTAATGCGGTTGTAAAGCTAAATTGCAAAAGGTGATAGAAATGAACCAAATAAAAATGTTCCAATTTATCCTATCTTATGTTCCAACATGGATTTGTTAGATTAAAAAAGAAAAATGGCCAGATTAAAAAAAAAAAAAGATAAAAAAGTTTCTGAAAGCAGCATATTATTTTCTTGTCAAGCACAGGAATATTTTGTAAAGAAACTAGCTAAATGCCTATAAAACCCTAGAAGCTTTGATGTTGCTGTAGTGTTTTCCAAGACCAATGAATGTCAAGCTGTTTACTTCTTTGCATGATTCTGTTTTTGGTTTCAGCAGTAGCATCCACAAATTTTCACTGTTTTATTTAATTTTTCATGAGGTTACTAAAATTAAGAAATTACTTGATGCAATTAGAGTTGATATATTTTTAAAGATAAAAACAAAGCATATTAAAACTTTAGAAACAAACTGTATGGATATCTTCAAGCTAGTGGAGTCCTTTCACATGCAAATAATGTGTATCTGTTGAAGGCTTCTTCAGAAACAATTTATATACTTTGATTAATTGCTTAATAAACTCTGCCTGTTGTATGTTTGACTAAGAGGAAAATATCTTCTTCAAATTGCTCCTTGAGGAAATAAATATTATTGTAATGTTTTTATGGAAAAGAAAAATCAGCTTCCTTGTAGATGTTCCCGCTGTCTCAAGTGACAGAGTACGAGGACTTGACTGCTTTTGAACTTTTACTTACATAATACAGCGATGTCCAAGTAAAATCTGAGAAAAACATTCTCTCACTATGTGCTCATTAGACTTTCTGCTTAGAAATAAATTATTATTACTATGCTTATTGATATGACGCCAATAAACTTTTGACATTTTACCAACATTTGAGAAATACAGCCAGTTATGAGAAATAGTCTTTTATATTAGACATAGGAGTTTCTGAACAGAAACAGAAGAATCTATGAACAGAAGAATCACCTAACTAGTCTTCTATGCCCTTTGGGTATCTAAGGAGAAATTAGATCCGAGGTTAAATTAATTTGTGGAGATGCCGAGTAATTTAATCATTAGTGATCAGAAGAGCTAAGAGTTATAGTCACTGACTAGAGTTGCACTATGTAAAGTACTATACAAGCACAGAACTTAAATATGGTCCCTAACTGTAAGACATTTACGAACATAGCAGAATATCAAAAAAAATGGATGGAATGGAGAAGATGGGAGACATAATAAAAATATTACATATATTAATCAGTATAAAAAGACATTAACTTGATGAAGCAGCAATCTCTTGTGGTTTTTTTTAGCCTGTAATTTATCAAAAAGTACTGAACAGGTCATTTAGATTTTCTGCCTCACTTCCTCATCTCTAACATAAAGATCGTAAATCTTACCAAAAGATGTATTGTGTGAACAAGAGCATGTTTTTATTTCCAAATTGCTTGCAAGAGAAAAATGATATGTTAACTCTCAGCCTTATGACACAGGATAGAAACCTTCTACAGAGAAATGATGCAGGTAGGCATCTTTAGGGACCTAATGCATACATATAGGTGAGTTCTTTTATAGCTGTGTTGAATGATTCCTATTGATAAAGTCCCCTCAGATATGATGAAAGCCTCAATTAACATGATATTTGAGGCAAAAATATACATGAAGAGCTAATGTAGTTTAGTGATTTGATAGGGAACTGAACAGCATGAGACCTAGGAACTAAACCTGTCAGGCAGTGCCAACAGGAGCGTGTCATTTATCCTCCTGGGCCTCAATTTACTGTCTGTAAAACTGAGATAATATCCTCATACTTTCTGAAACCACTTCAGGAACAAAAGCACTACATAAATTTTAAAGAGCACAGATATCATAGTGTGAGCACAGGCATGTAAGGGACTGAGATATACTGCTGCTGAAGACAAATCGCCCTTTCAACCAGAGCATGGGCATCCTAATGAAGTGTGGCCTTACATATGTGAGACCGTATGTACTGAGCTTAATGACTTGGGTCAAAACAGCCGATCTGATCTGTATTCTATCATGGATTCCCTCTGATCTCAGTCCTATAGGGAAGTGCTTTTCCTGTGTGACCCAAAGATATCAGAAATTACTTCCAGCATAGCTTCCCTATTACTGAATAGCCCCAATCTAAGGGTCAGCATAAAGGAAATTAACAAGATGTGATATGCAGGTACTATATAAGACAAAACTCTATCATATTGCAAAATAGTTATTGCATACTAAAAGCAACAGTTATATTGAACGGGATTCCCCAATATTATTTTATATTACTCCCCTAATTTAATATGCATATGTACCTAATCAGAATTGTAGTAGGATAGCATAATATCCTACAAAGTCTGTTTTTCTTTATGTTTAGCAGTTAGTTCTTGTTAAAGGTGGGGTTCACATATATCCTGTTTGTTAGTGATAATATATGTTAGCATTTTTCTTCATGCTACAAGGATGGGTTTGTGAATATGGCCATAGGACGGGTGACTGTGGGCAGGTTTTCTGCTGTTAGCTGCCAACCCAGTTCTACAGGGTCTTGGGAAAGATGTTGTCTAGGTAATTCCTAATGCCACAGTGCAGTGGCTAAATGTACAGTTTATATGTTTTTTTGCCATCTGTACTATCAGTTAAAAAGGAACATGGGTCACCATCTACCAGTTGTCTCTAATTCTGATTACAAGGAGGTGGTGCTATGTATCCATCACTGATAATTGTAATTCAGTGGTAAATGTTTACTATTAAGATGTGACCATAAGAACATATATTGATGTGAATGAAATCTTTAATTTGCACAGGCAGAGAAAATTATACCTCTTTTCTATTTTCTCTCCTTAAATATTCATTTAAAATTAATAGAGAGACCATTCCAGATTTCTAATATCTTCCAGTAAATTATGACTTATAACAAAAAAAAACGTGGTGAGCTGAATGGTTTCCAAGAGAAAGGGTGATATGGTAGTTTCCAGAGCCCTTATGAAATACTTGACAGAGAGAAAAAAGAGACAAGAAAAAGTGAAAGAGCAAAAGATAAAGTAAGCAAGGAAGAAAGCAAGAAGCAAAAGTAGCAAACAAAGCAAGAAAGAAAATGAAAAAAGAAAAAGCAGAAAAAGCCTTCAAATGAGAGATGTTTGATACTTGTATAGCTTCTCTTTATCTCATCTTTCTAACTTTTTGTGCTGCTGCAGTTCTACTGATCATTTTGAGTAGAACTTCACAAATGTGGACCAGGGAAAGTAATTAAATTACTTCCACTTTCACTTTTACAGGTATCATCTCATCAAACAGAGAAATGCAATGAAGTGTTTGAGTCACAGTCTTCTCTCTCAGCTGTTCTTAATGTATCTCCTCTATGTAGTGGGAGAAATGAGCAGGGTAATGCTACCATTTTGCTTATTGTTTTTAAACCAGGTAGGTTGAGTTCATTGCAGATATAAAAATTGCAGAATATCTCCTTATGAGATATTCATTCCCCACAGCAGTGAAAAGCGGTCAGAGCAAGACATGAGGAGTCTTGTATAGAATTGCTTTTAATGTGAATTGATTGTATAACTTTCTTGGCACCATCATGACCTTTAAAAGTTTATAGGTATGCAATACTTTTAACAAGACTGTAATGAACAAATTAAACGACACTTGTTGAGACTTGCAAGGAGAAGGTAAGTGATATAATGAGAGGGGCAGTCATGGATTTGAGATAGTAAGACATCTCTAATCCCCAGTGTCCACACTTCCACACCTGCTTTGCCCTCTCATCTGGGAGTGACCCAAAATCCCTCCTTTCTTATCCTACTCAGAAGTGAACTTACACATTTCCCTCCCAGCCTTCTCCTCCCGGGCCCATATGTGACCCAGATTCCATTCCCCTTCAGAAATTCCTGTTTTTCTAGTGGCAAGGAGAGCTGTTGTCTGAAAAGGAAGGGAGGGAAACCCTGCAAAACAGGTTCTGCATTATTGTCACTTACCCCCTATAGTAAGGACCACCCCTATCTGAGATTATCATTTAAATGCTGTTTATAGAACATGTCATCCTCATGTCCTGTCTGCTCAGATTTTATGGGTATCCTAGCAATATTATTACAAATAAATCACAGTAATAGTTATTAATAAGGGAGTGCTCATAATGATATTCATTAATTAAGGAGCTAATTAAGGAGGCTTATTCTATTCTTTTTAATATAGAAATGTGCATACTTATGCTGAAAGGTAATTGGTTGGAATAGTATAGTTCTAGAGAAAATGGCCAGAAACTAAAGCATCAAAAGTTCCACGGGAACTTAGGGAAAAATTTCTTGACAGTGAAGGTGACAGAGCGCCGGAACAGGCTGCCCAAAGAGGTTGTTGAATCTCCTCCAGAGATCTTCAAAAGCCGCTTGGATGCCACCCTGTCCCACATGCTCTAGGTGACCCTGTGTGTGCAGGGGGGTTGGACTAGATGACCTCTGGAGGTCCCTTCCAACCTTAAGCATTCTATGATTCTATGATTTATAATTAATGCACCCAAGTCTAACCCTGCCCCCTTGTACAATACAAGAAGCCAAGAATCAATTGTAGCACTCACTGCTTTCTGATCACTGACTGGTGCCTCTATAGTCAGAACATGGTTAAGCATTATAGATGAAACAGGGGCATTGCTGTTTTTCCACAAATGTATAGACCTTCACAAATAGCTGGTTTTGTGGGAGGGACATCTACAGGAGAGCTTGAACTTATCCCTGTCTAGGAAGAATTTTAGCATGTAACTGGGAATAGACAGACTTGAATGGCATGTAAATTGCATGAGTTTATGTTCTTCCTCAGGGAGACAATATTTGGAAATACCTTTCAATTAAATTTCACAATGGTTTTAATTGGATTAAAATAACTCTAAATACTTTTTGATGCAATATTTATATTGAATATTATTTAAAGAATCCACGCAGAGCTCTTTTCACAAAGAAATGTGTGCTTAACTGGTTGCATTTACTATAGATAAACAAAGCCAATGTTCAACAACAATCAAACAAATTTTTGCAGCTCAAAAGGAAAAATCTTTGTTCTTTTCTCACCAAGCCAGAAGTTCATGGTGTCTGCTAGGAATGTTCTAGTTTCATGGAAGAAGTCAGAAAAGGAGAGAAACAAACCATCATTTCCTAAATCAGAAAAAAAAAAATGAAGAATGATATTGACAGGGAAAGATAATTCTCATGCAAATCACAGTTAAAAGAAATTATCTTACTCAGTTCTATGCTGTATCTGTAAAATTTCAGATATACATCTATTAGGCATTACAGATTCTGACATCTATTATAAAAGCAATAACATTGTAAGACTAAGATAACAGCAAGATAATAACTAGTATTCTCATTGGTATTTCTTAGGCTCTTATTTAGCATGACCTACGAGGAATGAAGTAGGTGGGACACATCACCAATGCCAGAAGAGTGTAACTTAAAGGTGTGCTAGTTATCAAGCATCACTAAGAAAGTAAGGCATTAGAAGAGAGTTGAACAAAAACATGTTGCTGGCGTGACAAGTGGAGAGAGACAAGTGTTGTCACGCATTATTAATGTCATGGGAAAACTCCTAAAGGATGGAACAGAAGGAAAATGGATGTTGGTAGCAACTCTGTCAAGAGACCTCGTTACAGTCAGAAACAAGGATTGTAATGTAGACTGGACTGGATCTATACCATTGCGTGATGGCCAGGGCAGAATTTCTGCATTACTGAGTTCAACACTATATTACAGTGTTCAACACTAGGGTGTTGAACAGACAGAAGAACTTGAAACAATGGCCCCTAGCACGGTAAGAGCAAATTTTTAGCAGCCCTATTATTTCCCTTGAGACTAACCTCTGGTAATAAGTAAACAAATATATGGAAAACTTCACAGGTACTATATTGCTAATTTAGCAAGACAAATGTTGTTCTCAAAATATTGGTCTATACAATAAACTGCACTTCCCCCCTTCCCCACCCCCCCAAAAAAAAAGATCATATGTTATCACACTCAGCTCTCCTTGTCCAAAAGTGCATGAAGAACTTCTCCAGTTATTTCAAGCATTTGGAGTAGGGTGGACATTTTTCTCTTTCTCATATATATCACTGATACATTCATACTTGCACAGTCAACAGTCTCACACTGATACATGTGCATCTGCAAAAAGTCAACTTTAACTTATCTTCTTATTTTAACATGACTTTTTTTGAGGATAACAAAAAGGGGAGGTGTTAAATATAATTTTCCAATACTCCTTATGTTATGATGTTGTTTAGCAGAGTAGACATTTAGAAAATGATGGAAAATGGATTCCATTCAGCAGAGTTCCATACAGTGGTATAACCGGCTGAAAAAATTGTTGGGGATAGGAAAATTGGCTAGGTTAGAGGAAAGACTTTCTGTAGCAAAGTGTTTTAAGAGACTTGTATTTGTGAGATTCTTCTCTATTTGTTACTGAAATAGGAAGCATTGGGACTTTAAGATAATGCCCTAAGAGGCACAGACATCTGCTATAATTTCACAACACCTATATCCAGCTACATACTATGTAAGCCTAAAGTCTAAATGTCTAAGGATTCATGCTCTGCTGGGACCTTCAGTAGGGATTGCATAAGATTGTACCAGTCTGAGAAACTCATTCTGTTCTCTGACATACAAATTTCAGTGATTTGATGCCTAGAAAGAAATTAGAAAAAAAATGTAACTGATAATGCAAATCTGCTAATGCAATGATAATGCAATGCTGTTTATATAGCAAACTAAATTTGAAGAATATTTGGTTCCTAGAATACTTGAACTTTCTTTTTTGCTTAATGTAAGAAAGTGTCCAAAACATGACCATAAAATGTGGAATATTAAATTATTTGAATCAGAACAATCTATTTATTAGTCAGTGTATGTGTGTGCTATAAAAATAAAACTAAAAATGAGGATACCCCTAAAACCAATAGAAGTTTCTTCCTAATGGTGTGCTCTCCCATCTTCTTTCCTTCCAGTGCCATTTTAAATACCGTAAGAGACGAGATGTATTTTAATGAATGAATAAATGAGACCCAGTCCTAACATAAATAAACCAGTATTCTGTAAGTAAAAGAGCAGTGTGTCCCTAATATAGCAATAAATTAGGTACTGATGAATAGATTTAAATGCAACCCATTCATCACTGCTTGATTTAGCATTTAGTTAACATCAAAGTACTAAATATATTAGAAAGGGAGTATAGAGTGTCATTTCTTCATATTAATTGTCTAATCTATCTTTCACTACATACCTTCAGAGCAAGCAGAATTACTGCTGATAATAGAATTTATATTATTAGCTCAAAAAAACCTTTCTATCGTATTACAGTGTTACTTTGCAGTGAGTTGGCACTTACCATAGATAAGATCTCCCTTCACTTCTAATCTAATTGTGACAGAATTAAGAATGACAAACCTTGAGAAAGGAAGTGCATGGCAATAAAGTAGTGGCGAGTACGAACGAGTTTGCTTTGCTGATGATAACAGAGCTCAGCCTACAAGTGAGTAGTATAAGTATGCTGAGAAAAGGCAACTGTAGAGATCTAAATAATTATGAGATACAAATGAAACCCTGTAGATTAAGCAACTATTGATGGCTGAATCACATCTGAGATGGGGCTGAAGTACAAACATATGGGTGAAAAAGGGAGTTTGAATTTGATACAAGGGAAAAAAAAGGGTTCAAGCTGTGGACCCTGTGTTAAATGCAGTCCTGCAAAACAGTTCATCCATCATTCAGCCAATTCCTGGCAGGTTTCTTTCCAAAGGGAATTAACTTGATGGCAGCAGCCTGCCTTAGCTGTCATTTCTACCAGGTCTATTTGTGTGACGCTGAGCTAATTGCACTTGCCTGACACAGGTTGTGCACATAAATAGCTTTCTTCCTACTCTTGAGTCCAGGTAGCCACTCGGAGCAGGCCACATAATTTGTTTGGCCCGTAGAAACCTCTTGATTTGATCCAAAGGTGATTTTTTTTTTTTGATGTTTGGAACTATCTTTACAGCAATTCCATTTGCAGGTTTGACTCTTCACTGTCATGTGAATCCTTTTTGACAGCACACTAAGCTATGGGACCTACCCAGTAGGTTGAACTTTGCAAGATGAAATCTATGGGAAAAAATGATGAAATAAAATTATTATTAATTTCCAGTATAAAACTGGAAATAAGTGCATGTGGAATGATGACTGGCTTAAAACTTGAAGCTAGCAAGAAATAGATAAAAAAAATATAGAAACTAGGAATGAAAGGAGGGAGAAAAGGAAAAGAAAATAACCTGGGAGAGAGGAGGGTGAAGGCCTGGGTCTCATTCTGAATTAATAAAGAGCTTCTTCATCCAGAAGCCCTTTTTTTTTTCCCAAAATCTCTGTTTTCATTTGGTCTAAAAAAAAATGTTTTAATAGAGTTATCTTAATTCATTTATTTATAATACACTAAATGCATTTTCTTGTAACTTGATGAAATATTTCTCTGGGTGCTTTTTCAAAGTGAAATTTTAGGAATATGAAGGGATATGAAAACATCCCATGAAGGCCCTATAAAGACCTGGAAAAGGATATCATAATTTGCAATTTGTTCTCACAGACAACAAGGGTCCTTTCTGAACAGGCCTCCGTTGTGCCTCAGAGGTGACAGTTAATTCATACTTATGCATTCAAAACATTCAGGGACTCAGTATTTTTTATCTTTGGGATGAAGATTAGAACTTTTATTTTCTAATTCAGACTTTGGTAGCGTTATCTATTTCTTGATGATTTGTAATATGCATCACTTGAGAACCTTCGAAAGCCACAGGTAGCACAGACCATAGCTGAAATGCCACTAAGAGATAAGCTTTACACATTCTCCAAAGATATCACTGGCTTCATGCTAATTTCTATGTCTTATTCTATTAAAAAACGTTTGATTTCCTAGTTTCTGCCCTTTTTGTGCTTTAATGTGCAGAAGCCTCTGATTTTTAAAGACTCAGAACTTTTCATCATATATTCCAAAATTTGAAATACTTTCAAATGATCAATGCTTGTAATTTGGAAATTTGCATTTCCCATGAATGAAACAGTATAACATTCATATATTGCTTGTTTACAACAAAGCTATTTCTTCTTTCTGGAGAAACTTATTGTCATGGAGGCCTCTTGAAGTTGATGTTAAAATTGAAGTAACATGTTAATGAAATGGAGTAGCAGAGGATATTGCATGAAGTATTGAATGAATTACAGAAAGCTATAAGGGTGTATGAAATATGTCTGTTGTTAGTAGTAGGGATTTATGCACAAAAGAAACATTTTTCTAGCTTCTGCTTCAAGCTGTCATCACTTCTGTGCATGCCCTTGGGCAAAAATCATTTAGAAAAGAGATCATTCGGGTCTTTCAGACAAGTGTCAGAATGATTGATTTCTTCCTAGGTTGTTTTTAAGAGTAAACTTTAAGATACTGCCTTGAGATGAGCTTTGATTTCTAAGACGAAGGTCACTACATATATACAGTGCATGATTATTGATGTCAGCCTAAAAATTTTTACTTACTAGAATTCTCTCACACACTGAGAAAATACTTGAATAGCGCAGAATAACTTATGCTAGGAATGAATTACCTTTGCTTTCTAAATTCTGTCTGTTTGTATTTGGATAGCTTAAAGCATAAGGGTCTCTTTAAAAAGAATACGGTGAGAAAAGGAAAAGGCTTGTTCAAGTTTATTTGAGGAAGTTCTGTTGTACCTTTTTTCAGTTGAGGACATTTTTGATAACATTATGAGTTCTTTGTACTCTGAGATCACATCCAAATTTAATGGTCTCACCAAAATCAGTGGCAAATCTTCCTGTTCCTTTGATGAAACTACAGTTTCTCACAGAGAGGCTTGGGTGCATCAGGAAAGCAAGAACAAGCTTTGCGATCAGAATTACTACATGGTAGCCTGACTTAAAATATTCCACAACTCGTCAAAGAAACTAGCAATTAGCTTTGAACTCTGAAAATTTTCATCCTGAGATATCAAAGAGAAGTGTTCAATTTGTAATTATCTTTACGGGCTGTAAAAATAGACTCTAGATTAAGAAAAAAATAGAATTCCTTTCTGTAAAAGCCATGAGTTTTGTTCAAGGAAAGGACATTACTATCAAAATGTTGGCAAATTTAAAACCTCAGTTTGTGTGTTTCATTATTGGTAATTACTGGTGATACCACAGCAGAGACATAGGAAGGGTTTTGCAGGTGCAGAAGCTGCAGAGAGAAAGATTTTGAAACCGACAGTAGGAGAGCTCTGTGGAGGGGCAGATTGAAGGTCAGCCCTGAGTAAGTTGAAGGGTGAGAGAGTAAAGCTCAGATGGTGATCAGATCTGAAATAAAAGCTAAAGCGTTTGAAGAAGTCTGTGCTTCTTTCAGTCCCTGTGGAGTAAAAGACTATTCCTGTAAGTGTACTGATCTTTCCTCCTCATGTAACCTATCATTCACCAAAAAGTTAGCTCAGGAAGATCTGCACAGATTCCTTGGGAAGATTTGGTTTTCTTCTCATGAGACATTTTAAAACAGCAGGGATACTGAGAAATGAAACATATGAAAAATGCTTATGTGATTTAGGTGCATGAGATCCGTTAGAATCGTAGAGTCATAGAATCATAGAATTGGAAGGGAGGGTAAGGTTGGAAGGGACCTTTAGAGATCATCTAGTCCAACCTCCCTGCACATGCAGGAACACCTAGAGCATGTGTCACAGGACTGTGTCCAAGTGGGTTTTGAAGATCCCCAGAGAAGGAGACTCCACAACCTCTCTGGGCAGCCTGTTCCAGTAAAACATTTGAACATTAGAACATTAGAACATTTGAATTTGAAAGACTGAAATCTTCTAGGCCCATTTTAAGAATGGTTCCTAAAAATGATACAGAAATACAGTTGTAATAAATCCTACATGTGGAAAAGCCTGCCTTGGGTTCTTCTCATGCAAAATATTTGAATGCAAAATTACAGATATGACTGAGAGACCAAAATTGATTTTAGTGTCTTTTTTTGAGTAAGACCTATAAAGATGCATCTGAAGGGAAGTAGATATAATGAATATCCTCCTTATATTTAGAAGATTCTGATTATGACAGAAAATGTCTTTCATTTTTAAAAAGGTAAGTGCTTTTAGAGCGCCTTATTGGTTAAAGTCTAGTTATTGTATCTTCATGTAGTTTTATTCACAGCAATTAAACCACTGTAAGTACAGGGGTAATATTTTTATGTTAGGGCAATACCATGGCATAGCAAAATAGCTTTTTTTTTACTGTATTTCCAAAATGTACTGTTTTTTCATCAAATTAGTTTTAAGTAGTGATTATTTATTAAGATGACCACTTGAAAAAGTCATCTGAAATATTGTTTTCTTTACCATGTATCTAATTTGAATTTTTTGGCTGTAAACTGTGTTTTAGGAGACAAAAGTACATATTGTTTGTGAGTTTCATCACAAAATTCATGCCCGTGAAAGCTTAACTGCCTGTTTTGTCTGCAGACTTATGTAAATTTCTTGGGACCTTGTGTGAATGGAAGGAGTCTGAATTTGTGTCCATGGTAATCTACTCGATGTGTGGAGGAAGTTACAATGGCATTAACCCATGAAAAGAATCATTTGTGTTCATTGAAAGCAGTCAAGACATGCTTTGCATTCAGATCACCAACTTGATCAGAGCTGGACATTTTTTTTTCTCTCTCTTTTTTTTTAAGAGCTTCTCTTTAAAAGAGCTTAATGCTGGTCACCTGTTACAGTCAAAATATGTCGTTTATCTGTAAAGGGTAATTAAAAAATAAAAAAGTGGAAGAACAGAAATAACAGATACATCCCTGAAATAAAAGGCAAAAAAATCCTGCAGTTGTTTACGACTTCTGCTTATGCACATAGCATAAGCTTAAACATGAGCATGAAGCCTGCAAATGGCATAACCATCAAGGCTTGTTACCTGCCTGAAACTGCATGAATTCATGCAATTTTTCCTTAGAACTGGAAATCTGGCAATACCTGCCTCACTGCCTTCCTGGGTGGAGCAGGAGT
Organism: Tinamus guttatus; assembly: GCF_000705375.1. Next base: position 202,170 of record NW_010589481.1, read on the forward strand.
CCTGCTCAGGTGTGACCATTGAACTCTGTTGTAGAGGGACTTTCTCAAACACGAGAATTCAGAATCTCTCCATGCTGTTGCCCTGTATAAGTTGTGGTCTTACACAGACCTGACACGGAGAGAATTCAAGCCAGTTCTGCACTTCAGCTTACTTTTCCTGCTGTTACAGATTCTCAAGTAAAAAGAAAATAGTTGAAACTATGTTTTCTTTTACATTTACAAGAAGAAATTGTATCCGGCAGTCTCATTTGGAGTGTCCTCCTGCATTTAAATTAAATTACACTACAAGGAAAAGTAACATTAAGCAACCTGCATTTATTTATATATTCAGTAGAGATTCAATTTGGTAGATTAATCCGTCTTGGCTTCATATCTATCGACTAGTGAAAGTAAAAGATCATTTTGCTCTGTATCTTAGTATGATACTGATATCCACAGTTTAATGGTAGACTTCTATGAGGTATGGTTTGCTTTTGTCGCAGAGGAAAATGACTTTTATATAAAAATAATATAACAAAACAAAAGGTTTGGCTATAATTCATGTCATTCTTTTCTATAATATCTGTCTAGTGCTACTATAAACATTTTATATCACTGTTGGCTAAATAAGTTTGCTCTATTGCTTTGTGAAGCTGCATTTAGAGGCCACTATAAGTACGTTTCCTGGCCTTCCTTGAAAATGGCCTCATCCAACAGCTTTCCAGTGGGAGCAGATAGGTCTTTCAATGCAAGGTTCTGAATTAACACAGCAAAAACAGCTGGTATTTGCCCCTAATCGCATTTAAGAGCTGTATTTCCAGGAATTATTTTTGTAAGAGCTACTGTGCCATTTGCATGTTCATCAGTAGAGACATTTGGGTACTTAAGATATAGCGGGAGACATGGTAACACCCCAAGGTACAGGGCGGGGAAAAAAGCCACTGCTGGATGGTCTCACTGTAAGCAACTACAACATGTCGTGAAGACAGAGAAAACAGTTAAGTAAGTACTATAGTGGCTGGCATTTTTACTGGGGTCTTAAATTGTCCTTCTCTTACTTGTTGATTATATCGAATCACAGAAACGTTTTTTAAGCCCTTATGCTGTTTCAGACTACTAAAGAAGACATTTCTTAAAAACAAAAACAAAAACAAAAAACAAACAAAAAAACCCAAGCACTTAAACACAAGCTTAAATCTAAATAGGGGAATAGCCAGTCATATTCACTTTTCCTGACAGCTTTGTAAAATTAAATTCTTTGCTTACTTGAAGGTAAGTGATGTGTGTCTGTTACAGAATGGTAATTAATGTTTAGATTAAAAAGGTTTCAATAGAGTCTGCATTTCATCTAGGGCAAGTACTGCTCCAAATACCATGGATCATTCATGTTCACTATGTAAATACCGGAAATAGTCATATTGGATCAGACCTGAATTCAGTATTGCCTGAAAGCAGCCAATGCACATGCTTCCAAAGAATGGTACAAAATCCCACAACAGGTAAAAGTGAGATATTCCCTAGTCGCTTCTCATACGTATTCTGATCTGTGTCGGGTCTCCTTATAAGTAGGTCAGGATAACTCCAAATATTCTTGATATATTTATACTATTTTCGTCTTCAAGCTGTTAGACTCAACAATTTCTGGAGGTTCCACAAATATAATAAAAAATATACCCTTTCATAGTTTTTATTGCTTTCATTCTTCTCGTAAATGCCCTGAGTGTTTTTGTTCTTCTAGAGAAAGGGAGAACAGAAATTCCCAGTATTAATCTCAGGAACACTGATTATTGTTCATAGTTGTTTTCTTCCTCAAAATAAGCATTCTTAACATTTTCCATCTTCCCTAATATTTTTTTTTCTTCTATGCCTGTGGTCATGCTCATAACTCACTCTGACATAATTCTGCAAAGTTATTTCTGAGAAGGCAAGACCAATGTAGAGTATAGTTTTCCAATACAGGACATCATAGTGTTTCAGATGAAACTCTACTGTGCTATGTTAAGGAGTAATAACGTTCTTTCTTCACTATTTCTTAAATATTTCCAAATTTCAGCTTTGAATTCCATCATATATTTTAAAAAAAAACTTCATTCAGCTGCCCAAAGGGATGCCCCCAATCTCTTTTCTCATTTTATACAATTAATTATACAATTAATTAAAAACCCTATAAATTAAAAGTAGTTTAGTATTTTTTCTCAATGTACATATTTTTCTATTACTTTTCTTATGTGTAGATATATATGTAGAATATAATTTGCTGTTGTTACACATTTACATTTATTGTTATAGCTCTCTGAGCATCCTTGAAATTATAGTCCTGCCTAATCTTAATAGCAAACATTGGCACACAGAAACATTTCTGCAAGTGTCATCCCTATTAAAAGAGGAAATATTGTTTATTTCTAGGGCCTTTTAGCAAGCATTTTATTTCTTAAAAGCTGATGCCAGTGTATTAATTTGGCACCTGTTCTCCCCATTTAATGTGAAATTATATTGCAGTCATCACTATTTAATGGCTCAGTTGCTGTTGCTTTGTGACCTAGCTACTATGTGTGTTTTATGAGTATGCCAAGAAAGGCCTCTACCTATTTGTGTTCTAGAGCTGCTTTGAAAAGATTTGTACCTGTGTTGTTTCTGTAATGTTAATTTTTCTTGTTGGATGATTTGGTCATTTTACTCGTGGTAATGAAGATGTTACTGTTTTGTTAGATTGTGCTGGTGGTTTGTGCTTGCTTTATTTTATGAATTCAATTTGCCGTTCTTTGCTCTGTGGTATAGACATACTAATATATTTATGTTGCTAGACATAGCAACAAGAGTTAACTTTTATATGGACTGAGCTGCATGTTCCTCTCTTCTCACTAGGTTTATTATTCCCTAAGATATTCTCCAGGGTCTATTAAGTTTAAACTCTCCTTACTCATTCAAGAAAGTGAGCTTTAGCACTCTCTTCATTTTATCTAGTTGGGCCTGCTCGTTTAATTGGAAGTATTTTACACGAAAATAGCTACTGAGAGAGTTTCTTCTAAGTCTCTGTGTAAACATCCAGGCCATCCCCTATTGATAGCGCTCCGTTAGTAGTGTTGATGTGCAACATGATCACAAAGCCAGGCTTCCCCCCCAGCACAATGACACAAGTGTCTAAGTGGCTCCAGTACAAAGCATCCTAATTACTTGACCAAAGAATATTCACAGAAGACCTTCTCTATCCAGCCTATTGAAGTTATTCTCCATACCATAAAAACTTTAAATCCATATTCATAGGAGAGGGAAGGATGGGCAAATGTTTTGGAGCCTGCTAATTAAGACCTTTATGCAAGGTTTTAGTGCTCTACACCTAGACCTAGGGCAGGTGTCTGTTTGCAGGGGTACCTTTGAGAGCATGAAATGGCCGTTTGGAGCAAAAATCCCTTTGTAGAACTAAGTCTCCATCACTTAAGTGCCTAAAGCTCTTACTACTATGGAGAGTTAAGCTCTAAACTTGCAAAGACCTTAAGTGTGTAAATTCCTAATAGGGAAAAGACTTTGTCAGTCTAGCTGCAATTTTACAAGTCATTTCAGATGTGTTGAAATGTACTTATAACGTATGAGAGTGCACAAATCATTAATTTACTGTACGTTTTTAGATTTTTTTTTTCCTCTAACTCTCACTGAATTTAATTGACAAATGAATTAATTTACTAATTGGCAATAAACTTCTAATCTGCACAGATGAGTTCTTGTAATTAACTGGAAATGAATTTAATAGATACATTAGATGCATTGTATTCATTTTGTTCATGCCGCAATGTTTGGCTGTGTTAAAAAAAATGCCTGTGAATCATAATAACATTCCCAGGCTTCATGTTTTTTTCTTGCAAAGATTAAATTCCTTAGTTGTAGAAAGTTGCAGTCCATTTGTGGTTGGTTATTGAGTGTTGACAGCTGACTGCCACAATATATGAACTTTCAGTTGTATTGAACTAATCTGAACCTAGGAAGAGGATTACTGCAATGAGGTTTTCAGTTCAAACCATGTTATACACTTAGGATAGGATTGCAAGTAGCAAGAGGTCAGAGCCTCCATTTTGTGGTTCAGTGCACAAATTAAGGCTTTTCATAGAGTGCCACCGCCACCTGAGACCAGGATAAAAGCTTTTTACTGTGGTAGCAGAAGGCTGGGTAGTATTGGGAAGTGGTTACTGCAGTAAGGTAAAACTTCATGTTGATAGTGATAGATTGAACCATGTGTATATGATCTTATTGGGATATTATTTTCACATTTTGGGTCAAACCTTATGCAACTAGGTTTGTGTGTGCTGGCAGCTGAGAGATTAGAGAAAGAATATGAGTTAAAGTATTCATTTTTTTTTTCTCCCTGAAATTTCAAAGCTGTATTCTGGTTCCTACTACTGTTACCTGAAATGTGCATAAATTACATATTTGGAGGATGGAGAGAAGGGGAATATATATCTCTACTGCATCTGTCTGTCTGCATTCCTGTGGATACATAGTGTGCCAGGCAGATTAACCTCTTCTCTCCAAAAATAATTGATTACCTGCAGGACAGACTATAGATCACACTAAATACCTGACAAACTCCTCTCTCTTCACTCCTAAATATTGTTAGCTATCTGAATTCAGAAAGGGTCTGTGAAGTTCCAGTTTTGGGGGAAATAAAGGGCAGAACTGAACCGGGTCTCACCATTTTCCTTATGGTACTTTCTTGAATGTCTATAAAATATGAGATATAATGTGGTCTAAAAATAATACCTAATAGTAAGACCAATATACATAACAAACACTGATGTGTATAATAAAAAGGAAGAGAAGGAATTCAAATAAAATAGACTTTAAAATGTCACTTTTTTGGTGGGGTGGTATCTCATATATTTCATTAAAGCATCTGACTGGAAAAAAAACTCAAGCATTAAGAACATTGCTTCTGGCTGTGCTGTAATTAGCTAAAACAAACAAACAATCAATGAGCACTAACTGGTGGAAATGTGTGGAAACACAGCAAGAGTATGGTGTTCTACTTGCGAGAGAAGGGGGCATTCAGTGCCGGGAGCTCTGTGTCCTCCCACCTCCGCTAAGGACCAGAAAGTGACCATGATCAGTCCCCAGGCTACAGGTTGCATTGCCCTGTGTTAGCACACACAGCACTTGAAAATGAAAGTGTAAATAAGACTATCTTGGAAAAAAAAAGCAAGAACTACTCCCTAGAAATCACTGTGTAGGTATGCACAATGCTTGGCCTTGATATTTACTGTCTTCCAAATACTGGCCTTCTGCATTTACTGCATGTTTGTGAATTTAATGGGGGCTAATGTGGATGGCATTGCTGCTGCAGACCACACATCCAGAACATACACCATGGGAGATGCCGTATCTGTCCCATGTTCAGGAGCTAGCCACATGGCAGGGCTGTAGTAGCAGTGTAATGAGGATCTCAAATGAGGTGAGGCGAAGGAAAGTGCTGTTCTCATTCCCTGTAACAGCCAGCTTAAATGGAGAAGGAGTAGTTATTCCATTCAATGAACAAAACATTCTTTTTTAGATCCAGGAAAAAGCTCTCCTTGAGCATACCAGAATTTTCTTCTGATCCTATGTAGCATGTACATCTTTTTCCAATCATTTCTATATTGGATTGTGCCTTAAAGACTAAATTGAGGCCTTATATTTAAGAGTGAAATCTTTTGTAGTACCAGAATGTACTCAAAGCAAACAGTTATCATTTTGTCCATTCAGCAGTGAGTTTCCCAAAGGCTACTGTACTTTTAATTTCACATTGAAAAGTTAGACTTAAGTAGAAGACTGACACCCAAGCCCAAAATTACCTGGAGTAATTTTGAAGAAAATTGCTGAAGTTTTTTTGCACAATTGCTGTCTGACTTTGAAGATATCTCATCTCTTGACCTGAAAGTCTTTCAGATACTTAAAATTCCGCTTTAGTGTTTGCTGTGAATTTTCAGTCTTGATAATATGGAGTGACATGGATCCTATTTCATACCTAAGACATGCTTCTAATTTAAAGAACTGAACATCTTTCAGGTACATTTTCAAGACTAAACCAGGTAAGAACATGTGCAAAAATACATGTGTGTAGTGTTAAATTCCATGTTTCATCAGTATTACTGATGCTTTTCCATTGGTATTACCAGTATCACACTGCAGCCTATCAATTCCATTGGGATACTTACTGGGCAGGAACTGGGGAGGTTCACATCTACATAACAAATGCTCCAGAACAGTACCCAAAGTGCAGACATAATTTCTGCAGAAACAGATGAGAGAAGTACTCCCCATGTTCCTATTAAAACTGCTATTGTGCAGAAATGTCTAAGTAATGCAGGTGAAAACCCCAGGAGTTAAATGGGTGCTATAGTAATAACTCAGAAAATCAGTCTTCTATCTAAAAATTCAGGCAAACTGGATATCTTTAGAGAATGCTTTCAGGGCAGCATTGAGAGGGGGATGCTTTGGAACTTGTTTTGAAGTAAATATTCATACATGAATTAGAAGGTACTTGCAGTTACTCTATTTTTTTTAACCTGTGATTTCCCCCTCTGCTACTATATTAACAGTTCTGCCAAACCCCCGTAAATAGAAGCTTAATTAATAGAAGCTTAATTAATAGTTTGGGTTTTTTTTTTTTTTTTTTAGGAAATAACTAATTTAGTTCCTTTGTTTGCCTTTGTGTGCTTCTTCTAGTGTGGCAGTGGTTTACATACATACTTCTTCCTGTATTTTTTAGCAGTCATGAGATATTTCCTTTTCTTCTTCAAAAGATTTGTATGTATTTGATTACAATAAGAGGAAGGGAAAGGTACACATGAGTTTCACAACCTGATGCAATTTCAAGAAATTCCAATATCTGTATGTACAAAAATTGTGTGTGTATATATAAATACACATGCTCAATTTATATATATATATAGCCATATACTTTTTCTGACAAATCTATATCTATGCTTATTTTCACAAGGTTTCTGTTATATTGTTTACATTATTTACTGTGTTAAATAGCATATATTTTAGTAAAGGTTCCTTTGGGATGACTTGCATAAAGTCTACTCATGAGTATAAAGACTACTCATGAGAGATCTAGGTAGATATTACTAAAACTGTAGTGCTTCACTGATCTGTAGATGTTCATGAGTGGGAAGGTATTAGAGAATGATATTGTGGAGCTTTTGGAGTCTAGTACAGGACTTAAAAAAAATTATTTTCCTATCATTGCAATTTTGAAGTGTCTATTGTACCAAGTTTCCAGTTTGTTGAAAAGGAGATTGTAAATATTTTTTTACTTGGTTACCAAATACAAGAGGCAAAACACATATTTTATTCCTAATTATGTGCAATATATTCCTTAAATTTTCCAGAAATCAAAATCATAAAATTTCCTTCAATCTTGCTAAAATACTTGTTTCTTCTAATAAAACCCAATTTGCCTCAATACGTACATCAGACAATAATATAATATCTTTAGCATGATTATCGTCTTCCTAAATCTCTTATTTTTCTTCAGATACCTAAAATCCATTTAATATTTTTAAGTTCAAGTTGGTCATCCTATGTTCCTGGTACACAATTATTGAGGTATCTGTGTATTTAGCCCAAAAGCTTCAGGCACTTAATTTTGGTCACCCATGCATGTTGAGAAATATCTGTTTTGAAAAGACAAGTACCAGTTTCCCATCTGAAAGCTCTTTTGCATCTAAGTTTCAGTGAGCAGGCATCTGCATGCTTCATAAATTCACAGCCTTAAAACTTTACATAGTCAATGCTACAGCTAACCTCTGGTGGTTGTCCAAAAAGAGAAAGTCTAGAAGTGTATAAAACTTTTGTGCTTTGTCTTCAGGTGATACCTAGGGGTATGGGATCACAGGTAGAATGACACACCGGACAATTCCTACTACTTTCCATGTTTTGTATGCAAATACACTAAAAAACTGTATTCCAGTGTGATTTATAAATCTTACCTGATGCTTTAGGGTTTATTCTTTTAATCTATTACATTTTCACTGTGAAGTTATGACAGGTTAAACAACCAGTATGCCATGTCCTCTGATGCTCAGGGATATGTACTTTTAAATTAACCCAATCAATCTTTCAGGGAATCAGTAGTTTAGGGAAAGTCTCACTGTTTTCTCGGTCTGTATCAGAATGAGCAACCTACACTGCAGGGTAATAAATAGAACTGATCCTCTAAATACCCTGACATATATTGATGCCTAAAAAAGAAGTCTACACAAAAGGAACTCTGTTTTATTTTTTTTTCTCTAAGACTGTTAGTATTCTCAGACCCATCCTGACAAAAGATTTTGATACATGTTGACTTTCAGAAAAAAAAGAATATATGAAAAGATGAAGGTGGGCTATTAAATCACTTTGGTATTCTTAAGGATTTTACAGATAGCACTAACAAAATAAATAAATCTGTGGAAGAGATACTCTATTCACACCAATACTTCTCATTGTTATAAAAGAATTTATTGACACTTCTTTTCAATGAGATTTTTTAGACTGTTAGCAGGTTGTGGTCTGAATATTTTTGTTCTTCTATTAGTGTAAATCATAGCTTATTTACATTAAGGAAATAAAGCTGTGTGAAATAAAGTTTAATCTATATTATGATCTGTGGTCCTATGATCTTCCTATAAATGGAAGGAGCTAAACCAAAGACACAGACATTATGGGAAAAGCATTGTACGCACTGTCAGACCTTAGTTTAGGCTGAGAGGAGGCTAAACTAGCTTTCAGTTCTCCTTTTGACCTCTTGGTTCTAGGAACTGGTATCCCTGACACCACATTGGCAAAGCAGACAAGCATAAAGGTCTGGTAAAATTACAGCAGGCAGGTGTGCATTGCATCCCCAGACTGCACCTGAGCTATAATCATGCCTGGCAACACATCATGTGGAGTGCTGCGTCCCAAAACGTGCCTTGCGTCTATTCTGCGCTGTCCTCAGAATACCCTTTTTATTACAGAGGGATCTCTGGTGGATACTTGAGGCTTGTTTCCTTAGCATCTGTCAGAGGATTTTCCCTGACAAAATTCAGAGACTTAGGATTCCATTTCCACTTCTTTGATTCATTTACTGTGGCACAGAGTGTGAACTAAGAGGCTCTCAGTCAAACATTCAGACATTTCTTTACTTAAATTTTTAGATTTTTTTGGGGGGAGGTATAAATAAATACACATTGAGGACTTGGGTGTTTCTTTCTTTCACAAAAGAATTATCATATCAGGAGGAAGAGAATCTGGTTATTTATATTTTTTTAATGCGAAAAATTACCTACCAGATCTGATTACTCCCAGTACTATGCTTTAACCAGAAAGCCCTCTTCATTTTCTTCCCATAACTGTAGAGTGGAACATGAGAGAAGGTAAGCCATAAGTCATTTCAGTCACACCTTATGAACAGAAGAGGTTTTGTTGCCTTTTTTCATAACTTTATGGGCCTCTGGGGTTGAAGTATGTGCTAACTGGACAGAATATAAAAGGAAACAGGTCTCACAGCCACATGCAGAAAACTCTGGCTTTGAAAGAGGTTAGAAAAAGGGGACAAAAAGTATTAATGATATCTTGCACATCTCCTTGACTTGCATGGAAATATAACCATACAGTCAGTTAACACATGATCCTGCAACTGAACTGCCTTGTTCTATGAATAAATCAACAACCTGCAGAAACATGTTCACCAGCATCCTGAAAGCCTGGAAGTAAAAGAGAACATGAAGGATTTTTTTTTCTTCTTCATAAAGCAGCTCCTCAACCAGTAGAATTAAAACTACTTTAGGCACTGGCTGAAGACAGTGTGACAAGGGTCAGCTGTCTCTCAAGCTGATAGTTTTAAAAGTCCAAGTATCAATATGGTAGATTCATCTGCCAAAATGCAAATTTGCAGTTTTTCTTCCTCTTTTGTGAAGACTTTCACATTATTACTTTTATCATTTAAATCAAATGCAAGGCATATAAATATATTATTTAAACAGGTATCTACTGTGATATACCAAGAGAAGAATGAGTATCACTTTGTTCACTTCAAAATAAAATAATTTCCTTCTGTCTTGTCTCTGTACAATTGGTTAACATGGAGCATTTACGCAACAACACTTTATACAATGCATGACTGTGATATTACACTGGTAGTTCAGGAGAAGAATCACTGCATTGACTTGTGCCCATACACTAACACGCAAATGTACAACTTTTCCTTTGCTAGCTGTGATTTTCAATTGCTTCCCTCCCCTAATGAGGTTTGCTTTCTCTCCGCCTGCCCTTTGGCCATGTATTTTTAATAGAAAGGGGCAATACCCAAACCACTGGCAATCACTGCAAATGTGAGAACGCATAAGTCTGTGAGTGTGCTGTGAACAGACTATGCAAACACAATAGTTGAATAGCAGAGAAAAGAAGGTGTATGAACGCCTAAAGTCTTTTGGCATTTATATAGGCTTTCCGTAAGATTTACTGGGTCTATACGTGTGTAATGCACCAAAAAAGTGAACCTTGCCCCTTTTTTTCTTGTTCATTGAAGCTATCACTCCTTGTCTATCAGACCTCCAAGTGGAATTTAAAGAGTGGTGGGACACTCTCACGCCCAAGCCCTGCTTCGTTAGCATATGAATGCTTAAGCGATTGTTTGAAGTAACAATTAGGAGGACAATGGATAAAGGAGGAAACTGGAGACAGCAGCTAACACCTGTGAATCAGAACTTAAACAACTTACTTTTGCATAACTAATTAAAGGGAGAGGAACAACGCACACTGACTGAAAATATGGTCCACAGACAATTGTAGTACATGCAAATCCCTTTGCCACTGCTTTCAGTTACACTAGTCACATAAAGGGTTTGATCTTACTGCAGAAATCTTAATTATGAACGAATGTTGTGTAAGTGTTGCAAAAGACTTTCTGGCATGTAGTGGGAAAGGAAGAGAAAAACATTTAAAGAAAAGGGGAAATGGATACTATCGACACTGTTTCATGGAATGGCATTTACTGCAAAATATGAGAAGAATTCTGTGTTATTTTCTCATGGAGACAATTCCATATGTGTGCTGCAGTTATTGCTGAAGCAGATTATATTGTGCTTCCTTAGAATTTCTTACTGCTCCTTAAGATTATGACTGTAGATATGACAGTCTCAGAAAACCTGTATACCCAATTTACATATATTAAACAATGTCTTGACCATGATGAATTCAGTATTTAGCTTTCACTGAATTCAAAATATTCCCAAGTGGCTCTTTCAGGAAACCATATAGAAGAAACCATTCTTCAAGTGCAATGTCTAGTTCTATTTGTATTAATTTTACAAAGGAATATATGGTTATGATGAAAAATAGAAAATAGGAAAGAAAATAGATATGATATGAAAAGAAGACCTTGTGTTCTTCTGTTTGCTTTATTTGTGGCCTGAATGATGAGGCTAATCACATTCCACTTACGAATTCTTATAATTCAAAGTCTAAGACAAAGGCGAGTGGCTGTTTTGTTCTTTGGCAAGGATGGTCATCTACACTTCTTATTTTTGTTAGTGTCCCAATTTTAATATTGTAAACTCATTAATATTTTGCAGATTTGGTGTACGGATACTATAGACAACAACGGAAATTGGTTGAAGAGATCGACTGGTCATACACAGGTAGGATACTTTGTCTTTTTGAAGAATTACTATTTTTGGATATTTTCATGTCCACCGTTAGAAGTTCAAGAGCCTGTTATGTATATATGTGTAACACTTTCCATACACCTAAACAATTGCTAATGTAGAAATATTATGTAGAAGTATTACATAGTTTCTGAAAACTGCAGGAACAAGTATTCCTTTGCATACTGCATAAGAGGAGCAACTACTTTCATTCCTTATATATATAACTTTTGGAAAAGGCAAGTCCTCATCCATATGACCTTAATCGTGAGATGTGATTTACTTGAGGAAGGTTGAGCCAGTAGATTGTTAGACACTCTAACAAGTTTTGATCCTGGAGAGAATTGAAACAGGCAAGTCATAAACCCTTCAAAATAGGCTGAAACAAGACACCGGACAGTATGTGGATAAGACATATCCATATACTGCATATGAACCTCTACACTTTGTTCTTGAGCACCTGAGCATCCTTTTCACACCAGGTCACACTTTAATTAACATGAAAATAAACCAGGTATTTTTTCACTGAGTCATTTGTGTCAGTAAAAAAGATATACCCTTAAATTCTGCTTGAAATTTACCTAATTACAGAATGGCTGAGAGAAATTCACAATTTGACCAAGTATTTTTATGTTTAAATGTTATGTATATTTTACCCAGAGTGAATTATGAATGTAGAAAGTGGCTGCCTGGACTTGTGCATAGGTACTGGCATTTTTAATAATTCAAGTTATTCTGTTTCAAAAGACAGCAATTTATAGGAAGAAATAAGGTCTCACTGACAAATCTCAGCATTCCATATATTTTGTTCAAAATATGTTCCTGAAGTTAAAGAAAGCTACACCATTCTTTTTTCTTTCTCTCACTCTATTTCTCATTTTTTGAGATGGTTTTATTTCTTCAAGGCAAAATGTCTAACAAGTTTTGATCCTGGAGAGAATTGAAACAGGCAAGTCATAAACCCTTCAAAATAAGATTTATAATTAAATCTCCCACTTACACAAATTATTCTACAAAATCCAAGCATAAGATCAATCAATAAAATATTTCCTTTTCAAAGTCAATCAATTTTTAATATTTCAGTTAGAGAAACACAGGAGTAAGCCTCTAGGATTACAGGTTTCCAGAGAACTATTTACGAGTTTTCTTTAAAGACTCAGTAAACAGGTTTAGCGTAGGTTATCACAGGAGGATCAAGCTATTCCCTTGCAGAACATGCACTTCCTGCGTAGATGCTGCAACAGGCTGAGGTCACATTTGCTGGGTATATCTTGCTGCTGGAGCTGTACCATCCAGGTGAAGAGGATTGCACCCAGGTGTGCTGGAGCCACCAAGCACAGCATCATGGCATTGGCTTTGCTGGCCAGAGGATCCAGATCTGTTGCTTTTCTCAATGTGTGAAATACCTTCAGTTGATCATCCCACTTCTTGTTGCTTGCCCCCGACTGGTACTGGCAAAGCCTTTCTCCCTAAGAAACTCTGTTGTGTTTGAGGCATGGGGTCTCCAATGTGAGGAGAGCCTTGCTAGGCAGCATGATCCCTGTCACAGCAGCCCCTTGCCACTGATCCTCCTTCATTCCCTGGCCCTGCACAGGTAGCATCCTGGGCCGCATCAGTAGAAGCTGAGTGCCCTGAGGACTTATACCATGTCCGGCCCTAACTTGGAATGACCCGGATTTTCAAAGCTTTTCCAGTGGCTGTATGTAAACCATATACTCACTTTCTAGCTCGAACACCTGTATTTCACACCTTATGATACATAGTGTTTTTCTTAAATACTGTGCATTTGATTTTCAGCACAAAAAAGATTACAGGAATGTTTCAACTTTCATGTAAAAAATATTTAGTCTTCATGAATGTGAAGTTCAGTTTTAAGACAGATGTGTATTAGTGGCACAAAAGTCCAGGGGTTGGGACATTTATTTTGATGTCTGTCTTTTATGTTAATTTATTTTTGAATTATTTTATTCCTGCATCTCTGCTCATTTAGTGTACATTCATTGTACATTTAGTGTACAAAGGTTGGCAATACCAGGTATTTGTATGTATAACTCCTATTCCTATCTGGGATTTATGGTTTTGAGATAAAAATCGACATGCACATTTTTGATTAGATAGCCTATACTTCTCAGTTCCTTGTTTCCTCAGACGCTAATTATATTCTTCTGACTTGTATCCTGTTGACTGAAGGACTTGAAACATTCACTCCTGTGTGCCTAAGAAATTTTATAAGTGGGCCTCGAGGCCATGCGACAACAGAATTTTATCAACCATGAGTTAGAAAAAGCAAACTCCGACAGAGTTGAGCAGGTTTCATTCTCTGTATCAAATAAAAAAGGTCAAATACATTAGTCAGACTGGATCAATACATTTCTGTGCTAGAGTGGTACTATGAGACTGAAGTAAAACATAACTAGAGAAATAACTAGAATCATGCAATTTTTGAAGGCAAAATTTCATAATGAAATAATTTTACATGCTATTATTTATATGAATTTTCATCAGAATCTGTTCTTAGTTGGAAGTCTAATTAACAAAGATGTAAATGTTACCAGACACATTCCATAGTACTTCCAAGTGTTCAACTTTCAGCCATAGACAAACTTTGCATTTTCAAGCATGAATTTGGGGGGATTGTGCTCTGATTGATTTGCATAAACAAATACAGATTTTCAGATGTGAAAAGTGCAAGTGCATGTCACAGGTGCATCTAATTTTTCCAGGATTAAGTGGTTCCTAGAGTTAGTTTCTTAGTAAAATGAATTTAGTCAAAGCACCTTCAATATATTTTGTATTAAAATGGTAATTAAAAAGATTTTGATGACATAGTGAATATTTTAAGTCAAATTCTAAAAACAAAACCAACAATTTCTGTTGTAGAAAAAATAAATTTACTGAGAAAATGTATATCCTCAGATGAGTTATGTAAGTATTTGATGGACAAAGATCATCTAGACATTATTTATCCACAATACCAAGGCTTGCTATTTCAAACTATAAAACAAGCAATGTGAATTTCTTTTATTTGTCTCTGTCATATAGATTAAAGATTGTGTTTATCGATACTCTTGTTTATCTGCATAGTTTTTTGACAAAATGAATTGCATGAATTTGAGTGAAATATAAGGCTCTTTTTTAACATGGCTATTTTGCATTTGTTTCTGTATCTGAAAGATCATATATAAAATATATATGATTTTTTTTCTTGGTGAAGCTTCTTTCTATCAAGGATGGCCATTATGCTTGGAATTCGGGTTATTTTGTCTTATACATCAAACAAGATACTTGGTTAAGGGGAAAACAGATCTGGATTCCATTAAAGACAAGAAATTCAACACAATCTTCCAGGAATTACAAAAGATGAATGCTTTCTAAAATTGAATTTGTGGTGTTCTTTGTCTCATCATTCAATGGGATTAGCTTCAGCTTTTGCTGCCACTCATTATGTGATACATAATGCTGCAATATGATGATATGATGCAATATGATGATACATAATTGCCTCACAAATGTTGGCAACTCAGATCCTGGGCAAAAGGTGATTTTAGCATAAACTATTGAGTCTTATAGTATCAAATGAAAATTTTGATGGTTCCTTGCAAAAGTGTCTCATATTTCCTGTTCTTCTGAATGGGAACATGAATCACAGAATTAGAGGAATTTAGATTTGTAGGAATCGTTGGAGATCATCTAGTTCAACTCCCTGAGCTGGGCTCAAAGCCCAACTAACTTCAAAACAGAAGCAGCTTGTTCAGGCCATGTGCAGCTGAGTTTTGAAAATCTCCAAAGAGGGGGATTCTGCAGCTAGGATGACATGTTTCACCTTCAATTTGAAGATTTTTTTCCCCTGTACACAATTGAAATTTTCCTCCCTGCAACTTGTGAAATTCCCTCTTGCCCTTTGCACCTTTGAGAAGAGTGTTTCAGTGTCTCTTCTGTAAATTTCCTTTACATAGCAGTAGACTTCAGTTAGCTTTCCCTTCAGCCACTTTCCTTGTCCTGCTGGTTGAACCCTTGCTAAGGCAGCCCAGTATGTTGCTGCCCTTCCTTGCTGCAAAGGCACACTGCTGACACACATACAACCTGTGGTCCCTCAGGATATTTGGTTGTAACCCCTTCAGATAATCTTGAATAGCTGCTGTGTATCAGTGGTAAAACTTGGCAGTATGTTGATGCACTTCTGGACCTTCGACCAGTATTTTTCACAATTTTTGTTTTGTTTTGTTTTGGTTTTGGTAGGATGAACAACACTAAGCATACAAATGTTGTTGTCTCTTTCTATGCAAAGGAGCTTATCACCCTAAATATGATGCTTCAGAACTGTGTGGCTTTGTCAAAAGGAGCATGGAAAAGAGCTAGATGCTGGAGTGCTGATATAAGAGAACTTCAGTTTTAGCACAACCAGTGGCAAGGAATTGTTTCCAAAATAATATGAAAATTCTGAGAGGGATTTAGCTCTCTCTAAAGAGAGTTTAAGGCTCTGGATCCTGTCCTTTGCAGGGCAAAGTGGAGTCTGATATTGGAGCCATTTAGTGAGCCAGATCCCGACAGACTGGCTATGTGGGAGAGCGGGCAGTCCCAGCAGGAGTTTGCAAGAGGTGGAAGCCAGCAGCTGCTGGCTGAACTGACTGTGATTTAATAAACAGCTCTACCAGAACAACCTGAAACATCTCCAAGGCAGCCCTGGCCAAAAGCTGAAAAACCTTTTAGAATCATTGGACAGATAATACTGTGCTCTGGGGAGATGATGCATATCAAATTAAGTTTATATATTTTTCCTAGCTAGCTAGCTAGCTATCATGACAATATCAACATGGGTTTGTGAAAAGATCTGATTTTATCACCTCACATGAAATAAATCACTTTGTAATTTATGGTCCCAAAATATAATAATGAGTGATGTGTCGTGTTGGTTATGAATAACAAGTGAATAATCAGTTATGAACAGTAAAGAAAAACTTACACTCTTGGGCCCTATGTGTTCCTTCTATAAAAGATACAGCATAAGAAATCAAAATAACATGCATTGTTTTATTAACTCATATAAAAGTAACTCTGCAGACGATGTCTGTTCAGTAGACCTTTTGCTTCAGAGGCTGTCAAACCATTTTTTGTATGATAGCTCATTATATGTGTTTACATCCCCCAGATCACACAGTCACTGATGGTTCCAGTCTTTTGTCACTAAATTTACAGACTCATTAATTAAAAAGATAATTACATTATTATGGGTTTGGGAAGGCTGATGATTCAGCAACAGAAATTACAGTGTTATGCATCCTCCCACCAAAGAGACAAGGTGTCCTCAAGCAGGGAGCTACATGCTGGCTTAGCTGGACATAGAGAAATCCTCTTTTAAGATATCTCAGTGTACTGAAACAACAACACAAGGTGGGTTGTTCAAAAAAACAAATACACAATAGCAACAACAACAACAACAAAACAGAAAGCTATTCAGTATATTTATGATTAGACCTCTGAATTCATATGGAATTCTGTGGTTTGGAAGAGTCTATTTCATCGCAGGCTTGATTTCTGTGTTCCTACGCTGATATCAGGAGAGTTCAATTTATTTGATTCAGTCAACATTTTGGGGGTAATCTGCATGGAAAACTGAATATATGAAATAGGCATAGAAAAGGTGAATAGAGTTCAGTCGGAACTCATAATCATGACCTTTCAAAGTTGGATGCCTGTACAAAGTAATGAAGAATGGCATGCTGATAGTCATATTAGGTTTCTAACAGATAAAATCATCTCTCTTTTTTTTTTTATCATTTCACAATTCACAATAAAGATTTCAGTGCTCTGTTTGCTGGAATATCCCAAACCGATAACGTCTATTCTGTCTCACATTTTCCCCCTTCATAGGAAAGGAACCTGTTAGGTCTTGTTCAGGAACAGTACATCATCTCATTCCAAACACTGAAGAGATTGGGAGAATCTGTTTATGAGGTGTAGAGAGTAAAAGCATGAGAGGTTTGGGTTGTTTTTTTTGGATAAAGTGTGGAATTGTTGTTTGATAGGAAAAGCTAAGACCCAAGGGTCAGAAAGATGTAGAATCTAACCATTAAGTAAGTGTGATTTAAAGTTAAAAGGTTTTCTTAGGATGACTGTCTTTAGGAATACACTAAAATAAAAGGCAAAAAGGAGACTGAGAGTGTCTCACAGTAGACTGCAGCTTCTACTTAAGCATGTTTGCCCTTCAAAAGGATCATAAAACTATCCTCATATATATGCCGCTTTTTTTTTCTTATTTATGAGTACATTCAATCTGTGCTACAGTGGGAAGGATATATACTTGAGGAATGCATAGATGAGATCATCATCGTCACCATATGAAGTTGATTTATGGATCTGTGAATTTAAAGTCCAGAAAATAAGGTCTGACCCTGATGATGCTCAAAAAAGGCCGCCTTTTCCTCACTTGCTACAGCTATTTGTTTAGGACCTGTCTTTGAACATTTTTACTGAAATGGATATTCTACTATATTGATACTGCTGTTCTACTCTATTTATAATAGTCTGTTGTTTTTTTCTACTGTAATCAAATACCATTCATTTCACCATGCCCAGTTTGCACGTGTACAGACCAACTGAAGTAAGGAAAATAAGTTTTTTTTTTAATACACCCACAAATTAAATATCCAATGATATAGACTGATGCAGACAATTGTAAATTCATGTATTCCCATAACATGCAGGAAATCCTTCTAACAGCTCACTTTTACATTGGAAAATCATCATTTTCTATGACCATGCCTTTCCATTGGTTACCTTGCAATAGCATTCACTGAAGCCATTCATAATTGTGCAACACAGTAATTCAATATAAACCCTTCCATGTGTCAACAAGGATTAAAGCAGGATAATTATACAGGATATTTATAATAGAAAGATCAATTCTGAGTAGTTTTTCTGAAGAAGGCTGTGCCCTGTCTACTGGGTAACAAGCTTTCCATTCTGCACTGAAGAAATAGTGGGGCACGAGTAAAAACTATGTATAGTATGTGTTTACAAATGACATCTCTGTAGACTTATAGTTGTACTTGAGTTTCACAGCTTCACTTCCCTTTGCCCTGTTTTACCATTTTGATTTGTATAAGACCACACTTACCCATTCAAAGTGATCCTTTCATATAGAGTTGAGCTGAAAGCTATTAAAATCTGAAATTGTTTTTCTGCTTCGGTGTCTGCTGGTCCCTGACTGTGGCCATATGCACAGCATGGATTTACCAGCCAGGCTGTTCCCTCCATCATTTGGTTGCCAGAATTGCAGAATTTCAGTTCTCAGCCAGTAATCTTGTCTAACTGTGAAAGGTGCATAAAGTCCTTTTTGCTAACAAGGCAGGTCAGGGCATCTAGCTGCAGGACAATTAGGCTGGTTCCTGCCATGCTTTAGCAGTCGTGTTTGCAACAAACTCCATATCCTTCCTGGGGGCGGCCTCTTTTCTGCTCCCTTGCAGGAGCTTTCTTTATGAGAAATTAAACTATGGCTTGATCTGATATTTCTTGGCACTAATCCTATTTTAGGAGCCACAGAAACAATTGACTGTCTTATTCCACCCTTTATTATAGATCCTGCATGTCAAAGCTAACCTGTTTTCCCTCTGAATATGATGTTTCTCCGTCAGTGATCTTTATCTATCTGATGAAAACTGTGTTAACCAGAGATATTTTTAAAAGACAGTTAAGAAAATAAAGATATTTAAAATGGAAGCACAAAGAGAGTGATAATGTATTAAAAGCTGGAAAAGAAGAATTATTGACATGTAAGGACTTGGACATTTTTCAAACTTCAGATCTCTCTTAGCTATGACAGGAATCAATTCAAGGTATGGGCAGATGGTCATAGACTAACAACATTTTTAATTTTTTTTACTAAGCTGATGTTAAAAAACAAGCATACAACAAATGAAACACCTTGATTTACCCTGCTTGGTTACTTGAAAAGCCAAAATTGAAAAAAGAGAACCTTATTGCCAGAGTATTTTGGAACATACAAGACAGCAGTTCGTAAATCCTTTACTACTGGTTCAGAATATAGTGGATTTTCTATCTGTCTTTACATGTTGTGATCAGTTTGTGTATATACAATATTCTTTTTTCCAGATTTTTTTTCTGTGTTTTCATGACAGTAAATACCTATGCCTGGAGTGAAAAGTTATAAGCTCAAATGTACGTATACATTTTAAAATTCAAAAACATATATATGAAACCTAATTTTATGGCCAGGTCTGTAATTTGCGTGAAATGTATTATAGTGCCTTGAAGTTCCAAGTAATGTAATTACTAAATAGGAACATTAACTCATTACTTTTTTAATCTGTATTTTAGCTACTTTCAGAATACCTGAGACAGATTAAAGGAGAAAAGTACAAAGCAGAACAGATGCTATGTAATACGTTTAATTGGGGAAAGTGTACATACTTAAGTAATGCAAGGACACATTTTATTCAACTATAAGTGCATTCTTTTAATGGAACAACAGAATCTTACTCTAACTATTCTTTAACAGTATATTTGAAACACCAAAGAGGGAACTGTACACCTGCCCATCCTAATGTGACCATGCCATGTGCATCTGTTCAAATAAATAACAATATTCATCCTCTTCAGCATAAAAGTAACAGCTGATACTCTGCTGCAGTCCTGATGACTTATTTGAAGTTCCTTTTGAAATTCTTCATAGCATCTAGACAGGCTGTAGAAAATGTGCTAAAAACAGCTTTTCAGAATGACTCCCTGTATCTTCTCACACCATCCCTTTCTCTAGATCAATCTTCTTACCCTTTCCATTTGACAGTTTTTGTCAGATTGTTTTATCATCTCATATTGATGCTTTTTTTTGCATTATAAAATTCTTTCTTTTACCCCAGACGAAATGATTGTTTAGTGTTTGCAGACTGCTTCCCTCTGACATTCATTAACGGATGCATGAAATAATTGCCAATTCATTTCTTTGTTTCTCCTGTGTTTCCAGGAGAAACTCTTTCTCCTCCCAAGAAACTAATGGAGAAAGAGTCAGCTGGGTGTTTCCTTGACTATCTTGAACTCGGTCTCTCCCTGCTGCTTTTCTCTAAATGTCACAGTCACTCTCCAGTGTGGTTACCGGGGTGCTTTCTCCTGGAATGCTTGCAAGAGTTCACAAAAGGCAACAAATCAACTGCACATTTATTGGATTATGCTAACATGGAAGCCATTTACCTGCTGTATCACAGTTAAATAGAACATAAAGGAAGGTACACATTGGGGCACGTTTTATATGAGGCTGGCCCCAGTTTGGATACCACCTGAAAGCTATCCATTAATCCAGAAGAGTCTCTTTCCTTGTTCCTCCCTTTGTGAATGTGTTGGTGTATGTATAGATGTTACACGATACATACCTAAATCTACTGGTGAACAGGTCAACTCAACTGACCAATCAATAAATACCAATGGTGAAGAACACTGAGATGCATTCCTTTGTTGCCTTCTTTAAGAAGGTTTGAGGCTCATACCTGTTTCCTCATAGTTGATTATTCAATCTGTAACATTATCTTTAATAAAAAGATTTATTTGATACAGTTTCATTGTGTGAAAGTCAATACAAATTAAGTGCATCTTGCATCCAGTGATAAAAAAGCCTTGGGATTTTAGGTAGCCATCTGCACATATACTTGCAGCTGAAACAGCAAGGTCCTTTGAAAAATGCCAATAGTTTTTAAAATTTGAAAATCCCATGAAAATGAGTTGTACAATTTTCCCTTCAATATTTCATTTATTTCATAAACAGAATTCAAACATAAATATGAATAAATGCCTCTGTTCCAAATATTAAGCTACCAATTAAGTTCTATTGCAGTCATTTATTTCGAAGTAAGTTGATTATGTTTACTTAAATGAAAGTTAGGGAGATGCAAACACCTTGTGGCAGATTCAATGCTCATAACAGAGAGGAGCTTGGAACCTTTTGGTCCTTTTCTTTGACATATGCTTCATAGAAACAAAATATTGTTCACCCCACTGCATAACTTTAGACCTTGTGAAGGAAATTGGTAAGATTTTTCACTACAGGAGCCTTGACTACCTGTCCTTGAATAGTTCAAGTTTTTCTTATTAGGCCTAGAAATGGTCCCTCCAGGTCCAGCATTAGGCTATTACAGGCAAGCATGTCTTCTGTCTACTGCATAAAATTTATTGAACTGTTTCAAAAATAGTGTTTGCTTCACAGCATCACTGGAAGACTATATCAGAGATCTCTAATAATCTCTTGGCATCTCGCTAATCTCTTGCCATTCAAATCTTATCTTGATTTCCAGGTGAGCTTGATTTGTGGGTTCTTGAGGGCACTTTGTTTCTTTGATAAAATCGATTTGTTTATCTTCCAATGACTTCTTTTCCCTTGTCAATATTTCTTTTCCCTTTTAATGTTTATTTTTTAAATTGAAGAACAACCAATGTGTTTTGGTCTATTCTTATCCTATTTTGATGATTTTACTTTTTTTCCTGCTCACCTACATTTCAGCTCAAATTCCTTTGACTTTAACATGGGTGACCAGAATCTTGTTTATATTGTGTGGGTAAATTATACGTTGCTCTAATGCACTGAATTTATGAGAAATATTAGGAAAAAGTACTCTGTATCCTACACAAAATATTTCTTATGTCCAAAGTTTATTTCCTGTTCAAGCAGTCATAATTATTACAGCAGTCAATTGCTACTGTCTTCAAATAAATACTAGTATTAAATATCTAGTTAGCAACTCTCTTAGTAACATTCTATCATGCACAATTAAATCTCATTTTTGTATATATCAATATAAACAATATTTTAATTATACTATGAAATTACTAAATTTTACAAGCGCTACTTTTTTTCAAAGGTCAATTTTTTTTTTAACAGTCTGAGCTAAAACCACTTGGAATTTCATATTTAATATTTCAATAATATTTAATATTTCACTCCAGTTGAAGATTTCATACTTAATATTTCACTAAGGTGAATTACAGCTTACATTTTGAAAAGCTATTCTTTCAGTCTGTCATAATATCAGTTCCAAATTAATCCACACAAGTAACTTTTTCTGCACGACCAAGGAAGGGAGAGATTTTTACATAGCTCAGTTATGTGGAATTATAGAGTAATTCAATAGAACCTATCAAGATATATGCTACAAAACTTCTTCCTGGATGAAGAAATTTTCAGTAGCTTAGGTAACAGGATAGAGAGGGAATTTTCAAATTAATGGAGGACACCAAGCTGGAAGTTGCAATAATTTTAGACACGAGAATCAAAATTCAGAATGAGCTTGATGAATAGCGGAAATGGTTTGACTTTGTCAATACAATTGTAATAATGAGTACAAAATACTCCAGTTGGGTAAGAAAACCAAGCAATGGATGCAACATGGGGCTGTCTGGTTATTTGTCTTTATGGCAGTTAGCTATAATTAAATGTGAATTAATGATATGCTGCTGTTGCAAGAAGACAATCCCATTCGGGGGTGAATTAACAGGAGTGTTGTTTGTGAGATATGGGAGGCAATTATTCTGCTCTACTTGTCACTAGGAAGGTCTCAGTTACTTTTCTATCCATCCTTGGGTTGCATTCTAGAGGATAATGATTTGAGAGAGGATCCAGAGAAGCAGCAGATAGGAATCTAAGAAAGTGTGAACTCCTTGGAAAAACTAAAGGAACTGAGTTTGTTTACAAAGGACAGTTATGATAATAGCCTTCAATTTTTTAAAAGATATTATAAAGGGGACAGTGATAATTGTTCTCCACTTCACTGAGGTTAAAAGGACAAATCAGCCGAATTTGCGAAAGAGAAGATTTAGGTGCAATAATAGGGGATGTTAGCAATAAGAATATCTAAACTCGGGACCAGTTTACCTAAGAAGACTTGGAATTGCTTTCACTGAAGGTTTTGAAAGATAGTCTAATTACAGTTGACCATGTGAGGAAGGAAAAAGCCCAGCTGACTTTTCAGTCTTATGCATCTGTGATGCCACTTAAAGGCCTGTTTCAAATAGTACCTAGTATCTGTGCTCTGTAGAACACCTCTCCCTAAAGTTGCACAAACTTTTAGTTGTTTACTATTCTGTCAGTCATCAACCATTTAGCTAGATAGCGGTTTTCTAGGCTAGGTTATATCTGAAGTTTGAAGTTTAAGATTCTGAGAGTAAGGGCTGTAGGGAGTGTTCCAAACAGATTTATAAAGAGACCCAGGAAAAAAATGGATACATTTTTTGAAAAATGTTGACACTCTCTTTTCCCGAAAGCCCAAATACGTCCTCATTTTGGTGCTCTAACCTGAAAAATGGAGGTATTTTTTATTTTGTCAAATCACCTCTGCATAGGGCATCTGTTTCCAGAGCATGCTTTTGACACTAGGTTTTGGATCCCATACTCTCTTCAGGTCATGTTGCAGAGTTTGAAACTCTAAATTTGCCTTACATGGGGGTTAAAAAGCTTTTTACTCTTCTTTGGACACTTTTTGCAGACAATTTAAGAATAAATTGATTTCATTTTCTGCCTCTTGGACTATTGCAAGACTGCAGTAATGCTAGCTCATTACCTTGGTCTGAGGCAAAAGCTTTCTACAGTAGAGACCTGGAGAGCTCTGAGCACTTTCTTCCTCATTCTACTAAGAACTACCAACCAGCTTCATTTTCAGTAATTGGAACCTGCTGACTTTTCTGTCAGAGCAGCCCTATGGTCTTATGTTCTGAATTTGCACTGCTTTTAGCTTCCTCTGTATTTATGGGCACAGTGTTGACTGACACTGCCTGCCGTTTCATCATACCTTCCCTACCTTGCCTTGCCATGCAGCCAGGCTGTATCACCTGCTCAGTCATCTAACAAGCACTAGTGGACCCTTTGTACTTGTCTTAGCGTGCATGATTTATATTAAAGTGAAAGTATGATAAATAAACTTTGCAAGCCTGCAATCTCAGAATATCTCCACAACTTCCTTCAAGCTGTGATGTTGTGCATTGATGCTAGCATACTCATGCTTCATGAATCAGTTTTCTTCATGCTTTTTCTGCTGTCTGTCTAGCTGGTGAGTTCTTTGTAGCATTCCTAGAGGTGATTGCAGCATGGTCTGTGATGAATCTGTGTCCCTGAGCGTGTAACATTACGTTTCTTTCGCTTATTATAAAGATATTGCCTAGCAGAGCCAGAATATGTACCCAAAGATTGAATAGTTACAAACAAAATCAATCCAGCAACAGCAGATGTAGAAAAAAACAATTATAATCATGTTTCTTCAACCTGTTTTCACCTGTTTTGAAAACACAAACTACCTTCTGCTTGCTGAGCAGCCCAGAGTGATCACATAACTATGTGTTCTGTGCATGCTTTAATAATAAACTGGCATGTTATAGCAGGTTCTCTTTTAACTCATGGAATAATAATACTCCCATTTCAGACCTGATTCTGGCAAGGTGGTCCCCTGAGCACTGCCAGGAGCGGAGGGCACTGCAATTTATTTATAGGCTTAGGCACTTGCCTGATTTAAAGATAGAGATGCAATCAGGAAAAAAAATGTCTTTAGCAATTCCCAAACATCTTTCCTCTTCCCTCTGACATCTTTCTGTAACCCATAAAGTGGTTGTCCTTGTCAGAAACCAGTGGCTTTTGTTTGGAAGCAAAGCCCATAAATGTTGGTGTATATGAAGAGCAGGTATGACTGTAAGGTGTCAGGTCCATCATAAGGTCATCAAGCCCATCAAGCTTAAATATCACCTTCTTTTATATATGTAATTTTGAAGGGAAGCATCCACTGCTATTATTTAGTTGAACTGGAATAAAAAATACATAGTCAAAATACTTGTCCATTAAAAAGTCCATTTGAAAGATTTTCAGTTTTCTTTTTACATATCTGTGTGCTCCATCCAAACTCCAAAGTCACAGGTTCATATATGAACTTACTGTATCCTACAACTTCTTGCTTCTGGGAGATGCAATCTTACTGCAAATTAACACAGCTAACTGGAATTGAGGTTCCAGATGCAGCTTCCATGTCTCTCAAATTATATTATCTCTGAAAAAGAGCAAAAAGCAGTCCTAGAAGCAGATACCGGTCTCCAGGATCTCCCGTCTTTCTCTTTCCTCTCCTTTGAATGCACTAGGTGAAAGTTAGGGTCCT
This sequence comes from Tinamus guttatus, assembly GCF_000705375.1. The sequence goes on from NW_010589481.1 coordinate 227,926, forward strand.
TTGTGTTGCCTTGTGACCTGAAGTCTCTTGCTATCCAGGAACTACAGCAGCCCATCTTTTTCAGAAATTTTCATTTACTGGTTAGGTCTTCGCATAATATCTTTGCTTCAGGAAAAATAAAACCAAGAACTAAAGTTCCTGCTTCCATATGTTAGAGAACCAATTGAACAGAACAGATTGGTCTGTCTCTTGATGAATACCTCCATTCAACATAGTGGAGAGAGCAAGGCACTTAAAAACACTGGATCTCCTGCTCCAGATCTTCTCACCTATGTAGCGTATTTCACCAGTTATGTTAGATGTATTGAATTAACCCCATGCACATCCACCAAGAGGCACTTAAAGCACCAGTGCATTTCCACTCTGTAAAACATTCTGTAAAAATAAGCAGTGTGATTGCCAAGCCTCAAAGACTAGCAAATGTAATCTCTCAAAGCAAATGATCTGTTTTTCTTAAAAATAATTGTCCAGATTTCAAGGTGGTAGTAAGCATCCTTTAAAATGTATAATCTGTGCAGGGTACTAAAACTGCAGTTGAAAAGCCAACGCCTTTAGCAGAAGTGCAGTTTATGTAGACATACCATTTCTTGAAGTTCATTTGTAAATCCACTTTAGATTTTTCATAAAACTGTTTCAACTAACATTTTTTTACATTCCACAGTTCATGTAACAGGCAATGCAAGGAGTTATTAATAAAATATTAATGCTGTCGTTCCACAGTGCATATTGTTTATACCATCATAGATGCAGATTACATCTTAGATCAATGGAGCAATTTAAAAAAATATATCTGAATATTTCTGAAGCAGCAGTTGGGGTATGATTACAGTTGTCCACTGTAGTTAAATCATGCAGCAAATGAGGAAATATGTGTCAGGACCCATTATTCTAATGGGGCCTTGTAGGATACTTAAACAATGTAAGTAGATGCCAGGTTTGGAGAGCAATGACCCTCCTTGAAACAATACCCCCAGCAGAGAGGAGGGACCAGAATGCTGTTGACTTGTGCATGGCTGTCAAGTTAATGCTTTGCAGGAATCCACAGCACTAATCGCCTTTCTTGAGTGCAAGTTCTTCCTTCTGTTGGCTCCCTCACAAGGTATCCCTTAAGCACTCATTAGACCAACAGAGCTGAAAATTTGTAAATTTGTTTTCATTGTCAGCTACCACCATTTTAATCCTGCCAGATACAAAAAGGACAACACGACAAAAAATACCATCACTTTTTTCGAGTAATTTTTGTAAAAAGAATTCTGTTTTCAAAGCCCATCAAAATAAAGTAAGATCTTGGATATTTACACCCTGTCAAATACCCACTGTATACTACGATGGGAACTATAAAACAGTATAAGCCTGGAGATGGAAATTCTGTCCTAAATGACCATTTAACTAGAACATCTGGCGACATACAACTGCCAAATTTTTAGCAATCATCTGCATTAACAAGGGAACCATTATAGTATGTGTAGTTGCAATATTTATTTTATACAACAGTTTGTCCTAATATCAAATTAAATTCTGTAATAAATTAAAGGCAAGATTATGTCTTATATCTCTAAATGGGCTCTATTTGTTATAGAACAGGGACTTACCGTAGGTAATCTGAAGGGATGAGTTTATGCAGAAACACAGCTGCAGTCAAGTCAAATGACATTGGAATACAGAGTGGGCAAGGAGTAAAGCTCCCTTATTTCTTCCTGTGGCCACAGAAAGTCTCTATCTGCAAACTCCGGGTTGTTGGAACAGTGACCAAATGCTCTGATCAAGTGCATTTTAATTAAATTCCACTTAACTAAGTGAGACACTCAGCTCAGTAATTCTACTCAGGAGACAATTGTCAACTTTCTGATAGAGAGCTCAGTGCTAGTGTCATGAATGCCTCACAGCATCCCCAATATTTCACTTTGGTGGAATGGCAGTAATATTCCAGGATTACTACAAGTGCTCTTCAGGCTTCTCTTACTGAGATTCCTGATGTGGCCATGGAAGAGTTTTCCAGACTCTGAAGCAGTCTGTGCAACACATCCTCAGATTTTTTTGGATCCACAGTTGAGGCCAGGAAGGCCATGCAGAACAATGCTCCAGAATTTGTTAATGCTCCACCCTGGTGTGGCATATGCAGCTCTGACTTGATTTCTCAAGACCGTATTATTCTTTCTTATCCTCCGGATAGAGAAGAAATGTGATGTTTCTTTCTGGTCCACTTGTTTTTTTCCTGTTCATCCCCGTTAAGAGAAGTAAGACTCTCAGAGAGCAGACAGATCATTAGTAAACTAGAGAAGTAAAAAAATGCAAGAATCGGGGCAAGCTGAAATGATAGGTATAAGCCTTATTGCTTAATACAAGTCTTATTGCTTATACGGTCTTATTGCTTAATACAAGTCTGCATGGCAGGTCTATGCAGAGAAAACCCATTTTCAGCTCATCTCCTGTTATTTTCAGGCTTAGGCTACTAATGAGCAGTGTTTTATTTGAAGCCCAGAACATGTGTTTTGCAGGAACAATTGCTTGGAATCTCCACAAGCTGAATCTTCTAGATTTGATGGTTTCCTGTGAGTGAATAGGCTGAACTAGAAACATGAGATTCTGGGTTTAATTACAATATAAAGGTAATTGTAATGAAGGGAAGATTGTTCCTGCCTACAACTAACAGAAATTATTAATAATAATATTTTTAAAAGGAGTTCACAATTAAATTTGCAATAAGTTTTCTCTCCATTCTCTCAGCACCTTTCATTTACATAGTGCTTTTACCTTGATATTTTACCTCTGAACTTCCCCTTTTTTCTTTCTAGTATTTCAAACTTTACAACTGATGAAGAAGAATCCTCTAATTCACTTTCAGGTTCTTTTTGATCAACTGCTTCAGATTCAAATCTCTGTGTAAATGTCTTGCAGGTCACTCATGAATGAGACTAATCCTTTTATATCTTAAAAGTCATACTGAGACATATAGATTCAATACTTGGACTGCAGAATAAGCTTCAATATGTCCATGCTTATCTGGGCATCTCCAACCCAACCGTTTACCCTTCTACCTTCCTTTTAATCATTGCAATCTTTTGCTAAACTCTCCATTCATTACAATCAAGAACTCCATTAGTCATCCACACCTAATCTGGTTAGGGAGAAGTCACACATAGGTACTCAAAGAATGGAAACACTGAAAGAATTACACTGTGACACATATCCTGTGGTGTACAGTGCATATGGGCTAGGGCAAGAGATATTCTAGAAAGGAAATAGAAATAATGCTTTAAAACATGGTTGGGTTAGAATTTGTGTAACTTAGGTGAGATTTCCTTCATTCATTTTTCTGAATTGTTTTATTAGCCTGAAATTTGAGTTCCTATATCTTTTGATACACTTCAGTCAATAGTCATGCAATTGCATCAGAAATCTCATGATGCTTGTGTTGCTATTTGGAGATAAATGCCATGTAACAAAAATTACCATTTGAGTAGCAAACACAAAACCATTAGTAACTTTTTATATTAATATACTGATAGAAATTAAATGTTTTAATGTTTAAAATGTTTTAATTGCTTTAATAATAACGAACTTTCAATTTGCCTCAGAAATATTATCTATATATATGAACAGTTTAGTTGTATATAAAGTTTCTTATAGCCACACACGCATTCTGTGACCTGAATATCTGGCTGCCAGTCTGGATGTGCTTGTGGGACTAGGGCCTAAGACGAATGGAAAAAAAAGAAAAGACTTGAGAAATATTACAAAAGAAGTAGACTGTGATTTAGGTCTTGATTGCCTGACGAAGCTACATAATTAAAGGTGCAAAACTGAAATGTGATAGATGCTTTGCAGTAACTTGCTGTGTGGCCTTTGAAAATGCACAAAAATTTAATGTATCTCACTATGAAAGCACAGATGACTACGGGCCAAATTTTACAGGGAATAAAGGTCATGCCTGAAGTTGACAATTAAAGGTCAGGCACCTAAGCAGCACAAGGGGGAAGGAGGGCTTATTTGCTTCAGAATGAGATTCACTGATATGCAGGGAGATGTCTATGTCACCCTGTCTGTTTTCTTCCCTGCCCTTTCCTGCTATGCTGGGCTCATCCTCCCAATTGCTTGTCTTCTTCTGGACCAATGACCCTTGAATATTTAGCCTCAACATGTCAAAGCATTATTGGTGGGGTGGGTGAAGAGAGTTCATGCCCCTTCTATCTTAAATACTCTGTAGCATAGTACTTAAGGCCTTTTCATGGGAAGTGGATAGGATTTTTTTTTTTTTTTTTTGGATGAGGAATGAGTTTGATGCACGGTACTTCAGTTCTACTGCCTGATGCTGTCCCCAGCCCATGTTCTTGAATAGAAACATGTGGCTGCAGGGCTTTGGTTTTGCTGAAGTGCTGTTGGCCACATATCCCAGTGTCACTTGGAGCACGCCAGCAAGAACGATGCTTTGGGAAACTGAGGAAAGGCCTCATAATACTTTGTGAATTCAAAATGGGCTTTGATGGCAATCACCTGTTTAGTCAAACAGTGCCTCAGGGCACAGAATGTGGTAGAAATTATCTGTTTAGGAAACTTTTGGTATAAATCTGAAAACCTAGGAACTCTAACATAAATTGATCTTAATGGGGGTTGGAACACTATATGTGTGTCTACTTTGGGGGGCATTTTGGCCTGAGAAACCCTATTTAATAGCGGATAGTACATGAAATTCCATATTTCATCATTTTAGGCTGTCCAATTTCTAGCAGTCTCCTGAGAAGAGAAGACTCTTGACAGAAGATTCCTGACCAATTTTTTTCACTCTAATATAAATAGTAATTCATCAATTATAAGTCTACTGTTCAAGATAACATGTACTTTTGAGATTATTTAAGATATTTTTTCCTTTTTTTTTTTTTGTAACATAAAATCAATACTTTCCACCAAGGAAGAAGGAGATAAAATTTCACAGAATGAAACTTAATTTTCATCTCCCCGAATGTGAACTGATGGAATTCTTGGATAACAAAGGCACCTATGTGCATCTCCCTTTAGCACTTCTTTATTCCCCTTATATGAATGGTAACATAAGCTAGAAGAAAAAAAGTGGCAGAAAGAAAGTTCTCCTCTGCACTGGGGAAATGCCTGATGGTTAGATGATGTTAATGCAGGAGGAATACAATTTTTTCCTCTTGCTTCTGCCATAACAGGTTCCTATTTAAAATAATTAAAAAAAAAGAGAGAAACATACCTTTAATTTGTCCAACTCTGGTATAGCACACTACATCATTTCCTCCTCAAATGGTTTAGTGAATTAAAGAAAATATTTGATAAAATGATTAAAAGTATCCTACATTTGATCCTTAGGTAACCATGTGAAGAAGAAAATAGCATGCTTCTCTGAGCCTCTTCTATTTTTATACTTGAAGATATGAAAAGAAAAAAAAATTCTCACAGAGGAAATAAAAGAGAAATATGATGACATAAATCTTCACTGAATTTGTTTTTCCTGTCTATCAGCTACTGATGGAAAGAAAAATAAAATTGCCAAGCCATTAAAGATTTCTGTGGATTTAAAGGAGTACTGATAAGGAAACTGGATTCCTCACTGTGGACCTTTGACTCGGAAGGCTATAGTAGGCTATAGTTTCTGTTTCTTTCTCTATACAAACTGTGCCATGGCTTTACTCGTAGTTTCAGAAAATATGATGCAAACAGCAGGGCTCCTAAGAGCAGCAAGTCTTTTCAGGACATGTTGTAACACCACAAGACTCCCAGAGGGACAAGAACTTGCTGGTTGACTGAGGTGGGTGTAAGACCACGATGACCAGAGATGCATGGGCAGCTGCCCAGAGACACAGAAGTCACAGCTCTGTAGCAGCTCATGATGCTTCCATCCACAACAAGCAGAGTTTCTACCACAGGATAAAGCAGAAAAGCTGTGAGGATAAATGCTATTAAGGCACTGTGAGTTCAAGAGGGTTATCATCAATTTGGGGATTAGGGCAGGGAGAAAAGAGTTTTTGCTATTGCAGTTAAGTTCTTGCTTAAGATCCATTTTATGAAGTAGAATTATGTTTTTCAGGTAAATATATATATATATTTATACAATAGGGAAATGTGTAGTTTATCACATATACAGCTCAGGGTAAGAAATCAATATAGCACAATACAAGACTATAACGCAAATTCCTATTCACCATGTCTTATATTCTCACCCTTATGCAAAAATAATATTTCTTAAAATTCCTGTTGAAGCACAATAACAAAGTCTATAAATAGATGCTAGAAGAGCTTGCTTTCATGTGTTGGTATGTTGTTCTGGTGATACATAGGAGCTTCCTTGTATTAAAAAAAAAATGGTTTATTACTGTGTAGTGCTTGCTTCCAGGATCTTAACATTATTTTTCAGAGTTGAGATAAATGTCTTGTTGATATTCAAGAGTAAATGCCAACATTTTTATGGTTATTTGTGGAATTTTGGCATCCAAGGTTCCACTAGTATTATCTTTTTTTTATGCATACATAGCATATCTGATCCAAAGCCCACTGAACGTACTTGTCATTTACTTATATACTTAAGAGGCTTCAAATCAGAACCTTTGACTGTGGCTGTTATTAGAAATACCGCTCTTGTAGATAGGCCAGGACTAATATAAATTATTTTCAAATATAGTAACAATGTAACACTGCACATATTTGGTAGCAGGAAAAAAGTGCCTCTGTGCTATATCAGAGTATTTGAAATTAAAGAAACTACTCATTAAAATTTTATATTCTGGGAGGGAGGGGAAGAGTGAAAAAAGGGAGGGAGGCCACACCAAAAAGAGAGAATTTTTGCCGTGGAAACAAATGCTGTTAAATTTGTTAACCTGTTGAGAAGGAAATGGCACATCTCTTTAAATACATGGTTGTATTTTGTTTCAGAATAGAGTTTCTGGTTCTACCACCCAAAATCGTTTCTAAAATACAGTGGAGTCTCCCTTGTAGTAATGAGGAAAGAAAAGTCAAGCCTGTCCTAGTGCAATTCATTAGACTTAAAAGGGGAACTGCACTATGGTTAAAATAAAGTCCCTTGCCACCGAAGATGGGTTCTTTGTGCTCATCTCCTGGGATTACAGCAACTATCACTTACCAGACAGATGCTGTATACTGCACATGTAGTTGTTAACTGCTTCCTCTTTCTTTGCTCTAGTTGATGGTCCTTTAAAGAGCATTTTTATGGTCCATTTAAAATTGGTGCAATTGATTCTACACAGTTTTTTTTCATATTCAGCCATTACACTACAAATAGGCTGTAACTTGTATGACATGAAGGAAAGGGAGAAAAGAGCTTCAGTCATCCTCCTTTTCAATCACAGAAGAATGATATTTTTCTTTTTATTCTGTGTGCACTTAGGGAGTAAACTTTGTGTCTACTTCCAGGAGAAGAGCTGAACTGTGATGGGGCTGTTTTGCACTGGAAAGATTTTTCACTTGTGTCTTGCAAATAGTAGGCTTTAGGGGGACAAAATGGCCATCCCGCTTTCTACATCTGCCTTGGTAGAAGTATGTCCAACACTTTAGGAACAGACAGGGAAACCTTTCCTTGTGGGAGAAGAAAAAGCCTTTGGACAATGCCATGGAATCTAGTTGACATCTACTCCTAAGATAATCAGCATGAAAAAAATAAATAATATCTTAAAATAAATAAATAAAAAGCAACTATCAGATCTATGAAAAGAAGTCATAGGCTATGTTCTTTAACCTCACCAAAAGACATCGCCTATTTTTTAAACTGAATCAGCTCTACATATAACAGTTCTGTTTTCAGCTCTGATCTTCTGTGATTTTAAAATGATCTTTCTCACAGAACAATATTGTATTCAGTCTCATGTTCTGAAGTATTACTATAGGTAAAGGAAACCTTGCAGCAACCTGACTTCCTGGCAGCAAGGTTTAGATATAATCAAGACTTCCAATGAGCTTCCCATATGGTCAAAAAAGAACAAAAAAGAAATAAAAACAGAAGGCAGAATGTGGTTTGGTTTCTTTTTTATTATTTTTTTCCTGGGCATTTTCCCAATTAAAAAAAAAAACTTTTTTTTTTTGCTTAAAATTTACTTGAAAATATAACTTAGATCTATATCATTTATCAAAACTATGATTCAAAGCTATCAGAACTATGTTAATTATCACAAATACTTGGCACATTTTCATTATATATAGCTGCATAACTCTCTGGCAGCATTTATGTGCAAAGAGCAATGGGATGAGAGAATAAGGGAGAAGAGGTATCTTAGATGATTGAGGGATTTTCTACTGTAATCTTTCTTCTAATCTAAACATCTATCCCACTGAGTGTACTACAAGTGGAGCATCAGTGATTATCTCCTGTATATCTCTGGCATAGAAGCATTTGATTATTTTTGAGCTAGCCAGCAATAGCCAGATTTACAGAGGAACAAAAGAAGGAGAAGAGGAGCAGCTAACAGTTGCTATATTGAAAGAAAGCTGTCCATTGGCATTTATCCTCCTACACATTTTTCTCAGTAATTCACTTAGTCTGACTATGAATCATTTTCAGATTGATTTCCAGGATAAAAAATCACCAGACAGCCACCTTATTTGTGATACTTATTACAGGTTTCCTTTTTATCTCAATAACTATAATTTCATGATGTTTTGTTCTGCAAGGATGAAATGAAAAAGAAAATATTTTCTCGCATGGTTGGATGGGGATATTTTATTGAGCAGTGTCTCAGAGACCAGATATGTAGCGGAAGCACAAAGTTTAGGTTTAGAAAACAAGTAACACACACACAAAAAAAGGAAAAATCCAGAATGCTTTATTTCATAAAAATTTATAATAAAACTGAAGGACAGAACTCCTCTATAGTTAAAGGAGTTGACTCAGTTCTGACAACTCTTATTACCCCTAAATCTTTCTTTTCAATCTGAAAAACTTGTAGAAAGCTTAATGAGAGGCCTGTGAGAATCATTTTGGTTAGATGGTCAAATTGGGTTTAGAGGGGGAAGGACATGTAACCGCAAATTGCTTCTAATGCACATTAAGATCAAACTGAAATTTTGTTTTTCTTAGTAATATATGCAAAAGAAGCCATTCATTTCTGAAGACCAACATGTTTCCCGTTAGGACTACTATAATATGAACTATAAATAGAAACATGGGACTACTACCTCTCTTTTGGTGCAACTTTTCATTCACTCAGTTCAGAACATGATTTGAAATTATTTTTCTAACTTGGAGATGAAAATCTGCATTGTACATCTTTCCATAGTAAGCTGAAGCTATTAGTCATTATGATACGAGGCATACTGAGATGTGTTGATCTCCGTCTGCTCTAGTGATCCAGTCTGCATGCACAGTCTAAACAGTGAATCAGAAATGAAGTTTGGTGTTCAGGACAGATTTTGACTGGGCATCTAAACTTATACTCTGTCCTAGTTTAAAAATCCACATTATTTTCATGGCTTTATCCCTGTTATCTTGGGTTAAAATGAGTTTGCTCAGAAAAAAAAGAAAAAAAAAAGAAAAAAAGAAAAAAAAAGGAAAAGAAAAAGAAAAACTAAAAAGAAGGAAAAAAAGTAAATCACCTTCGAAATCACTCAAACCTTCCAAAGTCCATAAGATTTTTGCTAAGGCAGGTACAATTCAAGCAATCCACACAGAGGGGACATCCTTCATTACACATACACATTCAAAATCTCTTCAAAAGTACTCATAGAATCATAGAATCATCATGGTTGGAAAAAAACTTCAAGGACTTAGAGTCCAGCTGTAGGCCCTTCAGCACCATGACTGCTAAACCATGTCCCTAAGTGCCTCCTGCACACACTTCTTGAACACTGCCAGGAACGGTGACTCCACCACTTCCCTGGGTAGACTATTCCAATGCTTGACATTATTTCCATGTAGAAGTTTATTTAACCTAAAACGCCCCTGGTGCAACTTGAGCCCATTTCCTCTTGTCTTATTTTTGGTAGTTGTTTTGGAGAAGAGATCGAGTCCTGCCTCACTACAACCTCCTTTCAGGTAGTTGTAGAGAGTGATAAGGTCTCCTGTTAGCTTCCTCTTCTCCAGAATAAATAATCCCAGCTGCTTCAGATGCTCCTTATAAGTCATGTGCTCCAGAATCACATGATGGAAGAAAAAAAATATGATGAAAAAGGGAGTAAGAACAAGTAGAAGAAAAAATCAATCTCTCTTTTCTTTCCTCTACAACACAAACCATAGGATTAGCATCACTTTAACTTGTGAAATATAAGTGAGGTAGGAGCAGTAGAAAGTGTGAATCAGACTTACAATTATTTCTGCACTACCCCTCATTTTACTCAAGCTATATTGCCAGTTTTAGATGCCAGTATACCTGGCAATGGATAAGACCTGAGTTTTGAACTAAAACTATTTGTAATAGTATTGTTTTTAGCCTTTCAGTATTTCAAAGCGTATGTCTACAAAGTATGGCTTCTTCCCCTAGACATATGTTTAAAGCATTTCTTTTTCTGTAACTGTCCTTACCCTTAAGGCTTCTTACAGTTCTTCAGGGCACACATGCAAAGTGTACCTTCATTCACAAGAAACATGATCCTAATGAGACCTACGAATGCAAACTCTGCTGTCAAAACAACACTTAACAAAAGGCAGTGGTCCAAGGAATACTTGTCTCTTCACTTTTCTGACATCATTATTAGTCCCACAAAGCCAAAGCTTTATTATTAACATTCTGCTTCTTCAGAAACTATATCTATGTTCAGTAAGAAGAGGAGGTGCGGAGTATTTGTTTCATGCATTCAGAATCAGATTTCTTTGGTTCGAGGTTTATATTTTATGTCCTTTGCGTATATATCCTCCAGTGATTTAAAAGGACATCTTTCATTTTAAGTAGATTATTTATACCATACAATCATCACTGATGCATGGTAGTAAGCAGTTATACTCACAGAGAGATTTAAAGCCACATGGACAAATGCCCTGTAGTATTTCAGCACTGAGAAACGCCTCTCCTGGCAAGCTGCAGAGGGGACCACAGCCCACACAGCTTCACGGCTCTCTCTTTCAACTTGCTTAGGCTACTGACACCCAGAATTGCTTGACAGATGCATTTCTTTCAAGCTCTTTCAATTTCCTTTAACAAAGGACAGAAGTTTCTGTCAGCAGATAGGAGCTGAGCATGCAGCGAGGACTGGTCTCATCACAGAGCTGAGATCAGTGTAGCTAGGGATGAGTCACAGAGCTGCGTATGAATAATTTCTAGAAAAAAATTAAAAGGTAGAAGAAAATTTGTGGACATTCTGTCCTGAGCAAGAAGAGGTGTTACACGATAAGCAGTCTTCCATGTATCCCATAATCGACTGTATTCAGATGCATTTTCATTCACTGTGAATTGTCAGCTCATTTTTGGAGCTGACAGCTTTGACAAACATTGCTTTCTCTGCACACGGTTCAAGTTGTGTCATGCACATTTTTATTCTTCTCAGGTTTCCTTTTGAACAAAGCACAGTTTGGGGGAATTTGTTTTCAAAGCTCAGTTCCAACAGTATTTTTCAAAATTCTATTATAACACCTACAGTAAAACAATCCAATCTTGTTAAAAACGCTTGGCTTTCTGCAAGTCATGTAAACTACAGCAGTTTCACCACCTGCTGCCTACAGTGGGTGCATTTACAATAACACTCTAGAACAAAAGCGGACTTCCAAAGCAAATCTCCTGCCTACTCCCCGCTTACCAGACGTTTGGTTCAGAAGTTTTTCAAAGTGTGACTTGTCTTTGTCGCAAGTTGTGACAAGGTATGACTTGGATCCACCTCAGCTGAAATTAAACAGGAAATGTGCACCTAGTTGCTAATGGGCATTCAGCCTGTGGGACCACACAGAGCTGGTCTTGGAGATAAAAATCATCTGAAATACTGCGGGCATCCGGTCCACAGCCCCTGCCCCTCTGTTTCGCTCTATTAATCCACTTCTATTGGTTTCCAATATTTGCTGATATAGACACAACCAATATCTGCTCCATCACTTGCAGGATTTATGCAAACAAAATGCATTTTACTTTTCAAATATATTTTGAACCATCATGATGAAACTCCAGTTCCTTCTGGAATTATCTGTATTTCTATTCTAGACAGGAGCCTGATTATGTTTAACTATGAAAGGCTCTGGTCCTTTCATAATGATACAACTTCTCAGTAGTTACGTAATTGATGATGCTCTTGAGCTAAGGAATGAACTTGGAATCTTGGTCCTCATCAGTGTGCTCAGTATCATCTTCCTACAGTGTCTTCTACTTAGAGAAGTTTTTGCATCATACTTGCCAAAAAGAGCTTCCATATTGCCAGAGTTACTCCCGCTCAGATGCCAAGATCATTGTGTATAATGCTGGAACTGTAGGCAATAATATTTTCCTTCACTTATTTAGTTTTTCAGTTGCACCAACTGCTGGATCACAAAGAAGAAAATTGATCAAAAGTTGTTAAATACTTATTCAAATTAAAAAATAATCACTGATCTGGCAGGGGGAGGTATTTAATTTGTCTTAACAGTGGGACAGTGGGATGTCTTCTTTCTTGTCTTTTGCAACTGTGAAAGTACTTTTATTTTTGTATGATTTTGCTTAACATTCATATAACTACAATAGTATTTTTCTTTTTGTCAATCGGAGAATAGCAGAAACCATATTTGCATCTCCTTCATATATATTACACACAGATTAGCCTCTTGCTGTATCTACTGACAAGTGTATTACAACATGTAATTACATGAAGATCACTTTTCTAAAATTTTCTTTGGGGCAGAAGAATTTGCAGATGCCATAAAATTTCAGTAAAGGGCAAACTGAAAAGCTCTTTATGAAAGGGGTACTTTTTACATACAATAAGTTGCTTGACTAATTTGTCATTGTTTCTGCATAGAAGAAAATGTAGAATATTATCAAATCTTTTTTTTTTTTTTTTAGCAAGCCCACCTCAGAGGATTGAGGCCATATAGGGAGACAGGAAATAATGTTCTTCATCAGACCATGACTTCTCCACTTTCTTTATGGCAATATTAACAATTCTTCACATCCAGAATGAAAAAAAACAAACTTTCCCAAGTAGACAACAGGCATTGCTGCTGCCAGCCTACAGCTGGCATCCTGAATAACTCCACATACCTTGACTCAGGACGCTGTGATGGATTATAGTGCTTGACACAACACTGTCTTCTGGGATGTGTGAAAATTATTATTGCAGTCATTAGCTTTCCACTAGGGATTTGTTGTATTATGTGCTAAGGCACAGATAGTAATAAGACTACTGAGTCAAAGAATTTGCATTCTATGTAATAAAACCTGAAATACAAAATATGAGGCTAGGAAAAGTGGAAGGAGATTATCATTTCTTTTAGTTTGTTTGTTTAAATGAACTTCACAGTGAATAGTGGAGTATTTAAAAGGAAAGTACAAACTTGGGAAAGTTTTTATTCACCAAAATAAACATGTAAGAAAGTGCAAAAAAGTGCAGCAGTGAGAGAGAGAGAAACAAGGAGGACTCTTGGTCAATTACAGTATCACTGGTGGAGAGAGCAGAATAAGGGAGACGCATGTTGGAAAAAGATTCATGGTGATAATCCTAAAGGAGAGCTTGCAGGTGGGGAGAGGGATTGGAGAGGTCAATGGAAGGAGAGAGGAGATTGCTCCTCCCTGGGGAAAGCTGCAGGAACCTCTGGAAACCATGGGCTGTGACAAAAGGAAGGAGTGAAAGAGGCACCACACAGAGGGGGGAACTCAGGCTGACTTCTGAGGGATGGCGCTGGGCAGCTAACCAGGCCAAAAACGCCCTCCGAAATGACAGGGAGGGGCCTGAAGAATCTGCTGCAGCTTGGAAAATTACTGAGCTGGCTGAAGCCAAGCATGGAAACAAGGACCCGTCTGAAAGGACACAAGGGGCAGGCTGAGAATTGCGTACAAATGCTTGTTACTTCTGTTCTGCCTGACCCTATCTGAAAGCTCTCTTGTATAAAAAGTTAAGTATTCTAACTCATATTCAAATAAATTTGGATTTATTGGGTTTAAAAGAAAGACATTTGTAATTGTGATATTTGCCATATGAGATCTTAGCAGATTAATCTCCAAGTTTTGGTTGACTTGGTCTCAAAATCTATTCAGGGAAGCTTTTGAGAGAGAAAGGTGAATATTGTTAGCTGCTCTTTTCTTATGACAAATACAGTAGAAATCAGAATCTTACATTTTTCACCCAGGTGATAAACTATACTTCATAGTTAATGTCCAAGAAAAGCATTATTTGAGGAGGAGCTGGGAAACTTATACAGTGTGATATTCCCAAGGGTAGAAATACAGAGTCATAATCCACAGCTGCAGGAAACTCGGATTCATAATATTGCAACTAAAATTCATTTTGGTTCCCTTGAATGTTATGCCTAACAGTTTCTTCTGCTCCCATTTGAAAGGCGTAAAAGAGTTTACATATCATCTGACCTGCGGTACTTCTGGTTTGGCAAGGTGATATTGGTAACTTGCTTTACTCAATATTTCTTGAATAATTTAGCTCAGCTTTGTTTCTAGGTAGCTAACTATCCAGATGAGCATCTTGTATTACTGCCTATTGTCATGGTTACAGCATTGGCTGCATCTGGTCTCCTTTTCTGAGTTTTCTGTGTGCAATATGAGGCCTGTTGTTGCCTGGGGTACAATACAGCAAATCTTCTGCTAAACAGACTGGGATGTACTACAGCAGCCTATAAATGAGCACTGCCTCGTTTAAGCCTATCTAACAGCCTTCAAATGTGTACCTTTGATGCATTAATATTAGCTCTTAACTGCTTGATACCAAAAGCGTTTTATATTTTTGTATGTCTGTACAGTCAACCTTTGATTGTAATTAGACTCTTGAAGTGTTACCAGAAAAAAAAATATATATATGGTGGTGTGTGTGTATGTAAAACAAAAATGTAATATTATGTATACTACTGTATTATACAAATACATAATCAAAAGATTCTCAGAACAGCTCTGAACCCATCGCACTGATACCTTGAATACCTGAACATTTTCCATAGAAAATTTTGGTGTAATTCAAGGACTTGCAGCTTGTGTCCATTTTGTCTGTGTATAAAATTGTCTGCAGTGAAATACTGTGATGATCCCTGTGCTCTGGTAAATGTACCCTACTGAAGTGCAAAGCTTCCCATCCGCTCTTGCCTGGTTGTAGAGAAACGTCTGAAGAGCTTAAGAACAGGGTCCTCTATGGGCAAAGGCAGGCCATATGTCCACACACTTTAGCCATTGCATTGCTAACCTTTTCCCTTTTGAAATCACTTTTCCTTCTTTCATTTGCATAAATATATTTTAAAGATCTTACTAGTTTTGTTTATTTAAAGATCATATTGGTGGATTGACTTTCATGGACAGAAACAATGTTGGAAACATTCTGGTGATAAAAAGAGCTGTCCAGAAAGGAAGATTTTGCAGCAGTTACCAAAGATTTTTGAATTATAGTTAGTTTGATCTGAAAATATATTTCATTCCTCTTTTGTATTGTTGCATACAGTGTGTACATTTTTCTGTTTTCTTCTTTCTCTGTGGATTCATGATCTTATATGCTTCACTTTTAAAATGGTCAAAAGGTGGTCTAATTCTGAAAGTTAGGGTGCAAGTTTTCTGTGCTGAGTTATTATGTTGCTCATAAGGCCTAAGAAGGAAGTGTTCTGATCACATATTATAAACTGTATCTTAACATTCAAATACATATATATTCCTACATATAATTTTATACTTTATATATATATACACACACATATATATACACATACAAGTTTTAAAGAGTTTATAAGAACCAGTTTAGGTTTTAAATGTCCCATTCAATGCATGTAACTATTTATTCCAAATAATGTCATTTCTAGGAACTTTGAACCAAAAGAACTGGGGAAAGAAATATTCATCCTGCAATGGTGCCAGACAATCTCCTATTAATATAGATGAAGATCTTACCCAAGTAAATGTGAATCTGAAGAAACTTAAATTCCATGGGTGGGAAAAGGAAACTTTGGAAGACACATTCATTCACAATACTGGAAAAACAGGTAAAGGATTCAGATTTCATGTGCAGATTTGAATGAGTCAGAAAATTGATATAGGACAGGTAAGCCAAGGACTTTAATGTTTTTTCATTTTCTGTTTTATTTTTCCATAACATTTGTGTTTCTAAGTACATCCATAAAAGCAAAGCAAAACAAAACAAACAGATGATAGCAGTGGTCAAGTGTAATAGAGAAGTTACTAAAACAGAAAAAAAAAGAAAAAAAGAAAAAAAAAGGAAATATATGCACAAAAAGAAGGAAATATATGCACAAATAGAACCAGAGCAATCACATGATTACTATCATCTCATCATGAGTACTTTATTGACTCTAAACAGTAATTTATCATTTGCCACAAAATGATTACTACTATTATATATGTAGAATATTTAATGAGAGTGGAAAAAAATGATACTCATACTTTTTTAAAGTATGAGTAAATTAATCATCTAGAAGCTCTTCATGGACTAGCTGTGGTTTCAAATACGGAGGATGGAATTCAATTCACCTGTCTTTAGACGTCTGTAATTAGACCCTTGCATCTAAATTACTCACATTATAGTGCAAGAATTAAAATAGGTGCTTTGATGATCCAATGGTCTAATCTATCATAGAAATGTATTTTAGGAAGAGATGAATTATGCCTACAAATGCCTACTTTAAATTACTGCAAAAGAAGCTTCTGGTGGCATTTGCGTTGCCAAATGAATCTTTTTACAACCGCTTTGCTGTATAAATCTAGAATATTACCGTGAATTGCTTGTTTGGAAGCACTTTGTTTCAGGAATAAGCATGGAGTAAGAAATCTCTTAATGATCATCGCCAAGCTTCTACTAGATACTGTAGGAGCGATTGACTAGCCATTTTATTTTGTTTTAGTGTCATTGTTCCTGGTTTCTGTTCTTCGTACCATCAAGTACTTCCTACACAGTGCTCAAGAAATTGTTTATGCCCCTCTTGTCCTTCTAGCGGAGATAAATAGTTCATTTCTCCTTAAATGAGAGCTCTGAGTTCTGAGTCTTTAAAGACTTAAAAGTGATCAGAGCTTTTCCTCCCCTTTCAGATATTATAAAGGGAACTGCTAAGCCCTTCTGTTAAATTTGTCTTCAAGGTCTTGAGAGGAGGAATGAGACTGCAATCCACTTACACTGTTTTAGCAAGAGGTCAAACAATTCACAGTCCACAGAGGTGGAAAAGCCAAATGTGGAGTTTAAGTCTTTCCCACTCTTCTAATTCCCTGCAGTAAAAAAATGCTCAGTCTTTTAACAATTTGCATACTGCTACTACAGCCTGGTGAAGACTTGTCATCACCTATTTCCATGCCAAAATGTTTTACAACTAGGGCTCTCACAGACAGGACAGTCTTCCTTGTAACTGGATAAAATTTTCATTTGTAGTTTTGCCTCCCAATATGTATCTAGAATTAAAATTAGTGGCAGATGTCTCTTTTCCTTACAACCACATATGCTTTCAGGAAGCATTATATTTTAGGGATTTCTTTTCTTAGAGGGACATTTTCATGACTAAGCCATTTTTTATGAGCTTAGGTTTAGTGTGATTCTGTGGCTAGTTTCAGATGACAGGGGTTTGTAAAAATATTTTACTTCATTGGATAGTTATTTCATGACTTGCAACATGAATAAAAATGAAATATATTAAGTCAATATTAACACCCCTTTTACTTGGTTTAGATAATCAGCTTTCCATGAAATTGCTTATGGACTGCAGAAAAAGAACCTTAAAATATTTCCCTATTTTTTACCTTATTTCGCTAACGTCATAGGTGCCTTGGCTGGCTTTTATATTGACCGTCCTTTTCTCTCTGTCTCTCTTTATCTTCAGTGGAAGTTAACCTGACAAATGATTACTATGTAAGTGGAGGTGGCTTAGACACAATATTTAAAGCAAGCAAGATCACATTTCACTGGGGAAAATGCAACATATCATCTGATGGGTCAGAACATAGTTTGGAAGGCAGAAAATTTCCTCTTGAGGTAAGGTACAGAATAGATTTTAAGGAAGTGACTATCTGCTGATGTCACAATGTTTATTTAATAACTTTATCACATATTTAAAGGCTATTTCTGTGTATAATCATCACAAATCAAAATTAATATTTAAATGATATATGATTTGAACACAAAAATGTGAGGCACACTGAAGATGTTTAACTGTGCATTTTCACACATGCATTTTAAGAGTGCATTACAGGTTGCTCCAGCTAATCTGATAAAGGCCAAACTCCCCATAACAGTTAAACTCCTTAGAGCCCATCTTATTGTACAGTAAAGGATTATTTGAAGAGCAGAGGCGCTTTCTCAGAGCTGGCTCACTGTAGGGAGTCATTAGGAGTGAGGAGCCGCTGCGCTGCATGGAGTCAAAGTCTTTGCCAAGCTTGGACCCAGGAGCTAGAAGACCAGCCAGGAGCCAACGCATGAGAGAAGCTCAGGGATCCTGTTGAGTTCCTGGTGCTGCTAAGGATTCTCCAGTTGGTTGCTTCTCCCACAGACATAGGATGCTTCCTCCCAGCTTGCAGGGAGAATGCAAAGGAGGAGAGGAGCAGCTTTTGATGAGTTGTGTGCCATGGGGATGCTCTGATTGTAGACTCTTAACCCTCAAAGAGGCTGTATACTGACATTTAGACCAAAAAGTGCAGCTGTGGCACCCAACCATGCTGCTCCTCACTCAAAGCACTGTTGGTGTTGGAGCAAAGCAGTGAGGCTGTGGTGGTCTCTTCCTCTGCTCCATGGAGAGCTGTGGCCATCACGCTGCCCTGCCTCAGAGCCATTGTAAAATTTCCTGCCAAGGCATCAAGCAGAAGATGCTGCTGCATTTCTGTCTCAACTCTTGCCTTGTATCTGTGACCTTGCATGAGAAGGGATTTACCAGCTGCAACAGAGGCAGCTAGACTGGCACCAATGCCCAGGACTTCACTTAAATGAGGTCCCAGAATATCTGGCAATTTTTTATTACCATTACTTCTCTAAATTTACTCTGAGACAGGTTCTATACGGAAATTCGGCCTTGTTGTAACTTATGAGATGATTTCCCCTGACTTAGAGACTAACCTCTAAATCAGATGTCCAATATAAGCTAGTTATCTGGACTTACTGTGTGGTTGATGGCAAATGACATGCTCCTTGAAAGGATAGTTCCTGCAAACTTAATGGTCTTCTAAAACTGATAGTCCATAGGCAGGTAAAAACTGATTAATTCCATTCTGAATCTTTGATAATGCATGTGAGACATACAACAAATCCATGTACTCATAGTAAACTCATTGCTTGAAGATTTTTCTCAGACTAGGAGTATAAGTAACTGTATTGTTTTTAATATGTATTTTATATATGTAAAATTTGAATATGTTTTATTTGCAGATGCAAATCTACTGCTATGATGCAGATCAGTTTACAAATTTTGAAGAGGCAATCAAAGGAAATGGAAAGTTAAGAGCTTTATCAGTTTTGTTTGAGGTAAACAAAATATTTCTTTGTGGCATTAAATAAGCTTTAAAATGTAGCAGATGTTCAAACTGAATTTAACTAGTTCCAATGTATGATCAGTGAGTCAAAAATTTGCATGTTTTCCTAATTTATTTTCACAAAAAAAAATCAGACAAACATGCTTGTTTTGCTTTATCTAAACTATAGTTTTCATGGTAAAATGTGACCTTCTATTTTTTCATAAAGCCTGTTTTGAAAAAAAAAAATACAATTTCTTTTTAACAGATTGGGCCAGAAGACAATCCGGATTACAATCCAATAATTAATGGAGTAGATAGTGTTAGTCGTTTTGGTAAGTTTATTCCTATGATTTATTGATTATTGATTAGACTAAATTAATTTCAGCATAATTATGAAAACTGTCTTGAAGGGGTTGTTGTATGAAGATTGCTAAAGCTTAGCTGAATATATGTTATTAGAAACAAAAATATTTATTTATTTAACTTACTCCAAAGCTGAAAATATTTGTATTAACAACAGTAGGTATAGATGAATAAATACAACTATCACAAGGAATTTACCACACTCTAAATGCTGATTTATTTTGTGGTGTTTCTTAGTAAAACATTTCTGAATTTCGTATACTGTAAGAAGGCAAATAACACCATTGGAGCAATCAAAGATGTACCTTACAAGCATTAGCTATATGAATATTAGCATTCTGTACAATCTGTGGAGGTCCAGCCAGACCTCACTGTCCACTCATCTAATCCACACTTCCTAAGCTTCCCCATGAGGATGCTACGGATGATGGTGTCAAAAGCCTTGCTGAAGTCAAGGTAGACAACATCCACAGCTCTCCCATCGTCCATCCAGTCCGTCATCCCATTGTAGAAGGCTATCTGGGCTTATTTCTAACTCAGTATCATGGTCGCTTCATAGAAAAATATGAATGTGCGCTGTCTTCAGC
>NW_010589481.1:248397-301008 GCF_000705375.1 Tinamus guttatus
CAGGAATATTTTTTGCATCATGGCCATAATCCTAAATAAAGAGCTTACTTTGTCTCAGTTTCCCTATACTTAAGAATATTTGTGTTTTGTAAAATCCTTTAAGATTGATGAGTTTAAAGTATTAAGGCTATTCGTGTCCTTATCTTAAGAGTTTTTGAAGGAATGATGCTAAAATTGCAGTTGATCTTGTCCAGCGTAAAAAAAAAAAAAAAAAAAGATCAATAAATATTGCGAGGACTAACTTTTCTAATTTACAGGGGAGCTGGGCATGTAGGCATGGAAAGCAGTTAGAATTCACTGTCTTTGAGAGTCTTCTTATATGAAACACAAAGAAGAAAGTGTATTTCATCAAGGCAGATGCTGTCCCCCCACAGCCCTGGGTAGGAGCTATAAAACTATAGACACCAAGACTCAAAACACAGCTAGTACGTGGCACTTCAGCACTGAGCAAAATATGATTTTTTTGAGTAAAACGTAAATTAGGTCTGAAACTTCAGGTCATGAATAAATCAAGTTGTTCATCCTCAAGAAACACGTATAGCACATGATCTGTCCTTGTCTGCTATATAAGTGATCTATCCTTGTCAGTCATAT
Source organism: Tinamus guttatus (assembly GCF_000705375.1). Next base: position 248,992 of record NW_010589481.1, read on the forward strand.
CTTTTGTTTTGCATATTTGAATTAGAGTTCTCAAGCTCGATAGAGGAACTGTTCCTTCTAGATATACTGTCTGTTTCTCGTAATTCTTTGTAGATATTTGGCTTTAGATTGTCAATCACATTAAATGGCATTTTAAATCCAAAGGTGCAAAGTTCATAGCAGGTTTCTTAGTATAAATGAGAACTCTCATGTCCCTAAGTCTCTGTCTAAAGTGGTTAGACATTCATTTTGGTTGAAGGAGGAATGCAGTAGCTAGACACGTAACGATAACAGCTAAAATCTGAAGATGACTAACAGGCAAATGGCAGAAATAGGAGTGCTTAGCTCAACACTGCTATACTTTTCCCTTTCATTATATCTGGCTGAGAGAGAGGGGAAGAGCTTAACTCAGTGCAACAAGAGTTGCACTCTACAAAAAAGAAAAAATCAATTATTAATAATAAATTGCTGATGTAATTCATTGTTCTCGCTAAATTTAGAAGGGATTATGAAGGCAAGAACTGGTCAAAACTCCAACCAAGGGTTTTAAGAAGAAATATAGCTGGAAAACCACAAGTCGACAGTATTGGAATATTAATATTCATTTATTTCAAGATGTAAATAATAAATACTATTTTGGAAGCATCCGTCAATAAAACAGATCCTTGATAATTGCCCTGAAATTAAAAATACAATCATAAGAATATGGAGTTGGCATTTTCTGGATAGATGCTCTGCTCCTCCTCAGGCACAGTCCCATTTGACCAGGTACCAGGTAAACTGATGGCCTGAAAAAAAGTGACATTATTTTTCCCAGGACAATAAAGAGCTTTTCACCGTATTATCACTATTTTAAAACTACCTGATCTGCAGAAATGATGCTTTTATAGACGGGAGTGATACTACTCAGTTCTAATATGGTGATATTTCCCCAGGCAGTGAATTTCTGCAGAGACTAAGATCCTGTGAGATGCAACAGCTTGACCAAATTTAGGAAGCATTTGAGAGCTTCTCATGAGACCTTGTGCAAGGATTTAAATATTTCTTTTTTTCTTTGAAGTTCTTTGGTGAGATGAAGATTTGGCATCTCAGACATGTGCCAGTACAGTTACCAATGAGGGAGTCATGGGGAAACAGTGAATTGGTTACTTTATTACTGATGTAATTTATTAGGTTTTCTCGACTACACAAAATTGTTATTGAACAATATTTACTAAAACTGTGAACGATGTTTACTCAAAACAGACAGAAAAAGCCAAGTAATTTGCTTGTATACCAATCTCCCTGGAAGCCAAATTTTGAATAGATTGAAAATTAGCCTGTTTCCATAACAGAAGCTTGTTTAGAGAGTTGTAGTTCTATTTATTCAGTGTTTCTGCAATGTTTTAATTGTATGACTATGAAGATTTTTTTTTTCAGGAAAGCAGGCTGCCTTAGAGCCATTTATTTTGCTGAACCTTTTACCAAACACAACAGACAAGTATTACACATATAATGGATCTTTATCAGCTCCTCCCTGCTCTGAAACGGTTGAATGGATTGTGTTTAAAGATACCATCACCATTTCTGAAGACCAGGTAATATATTTAATTTGTTAAATCCACAATTGTTCTTAACTCCAGAGAAAAAACAGTTTTTATGTATGTGTTAAAAGCTCATGGTGTTCATTACCAGACCAACAACCTGACATTTCTTTTATCTAGATTTTTTTATGAAGCCATTAAATCTAGCTATATCATCTATCTTTATACCAGTACATTGTTAAAATGAGTTATCTTTTGCCTTGTTGAGAACTAGATTCTGAGTCATTCCTTTCCTTCCAGGACTTCCTAACTTCCATGTACTTCCTATCTACACAGGCTATTTCAGCTTTTGGTTTATATTAAGAGCATAAAACACTCTTTCCATATTCCCCAGGCTAACTGGTGGTGAAAGGGTCAGGAATCGCTCCAGCAGCAAACTAGAAAGAGGGAATCGAGGTGGAGTAATGATTCACTGCTGGTACAGACCAAAAAAGGTTCAGTACTGCCTAAGAGAAATCAGTTGGGAGAGTTTACACAACAGTTCTTCCCTCGGGTTTTGCCTGTTACTGGAATCTAGTTAATTTGCTATGACTTCTGACATTTCTTTTTTTCTCACTTTCTTTAGCTATCTGTATTCTGTGAAGTCCTTACAATGCAGCAGTCTGGCTATGTTATGCTGATGGACTATCTGCAGAACAACTTCAGAGAACAGCAATACGAGTTCTTTGGGCAAGTGTTTTCCTCTTACACTGGACAAGAAGAAATTCATGAAGCAGGTATTTATTGAACAGATATTCCTCTCTTTACCGGTGGAAAGACAATTTTAAATACAACATTCATTCTAATATCAGGATATGCATTTTAAATTGTGCAGAAAGTATTGTACTCTATTATTAGTAGTAAATCTATAACTTCAGAGGAAAAAAAACAAGCACTCATAAACATCAGATTAAATGAAGTGGAAAATTAAATGCTTGTCTTGACCAAACATTCAATAAATATCACATCAGTTCAAGCTTTCTTGCACTGCCCTTTTCATGTGTTTCAGATCTAAACAAAGATGCTATTTCAGAGGCTACAAGAGGATTTCATTTCCCAAACCCATCTTGTTCTTAACTGTGTAATGTGGATGCTTCTCTGATAGAAACTGGAGTGAGATCACAAAATTAGTATCATCTTCAAGGTTATAGATAGGTGCAGAGAATCCTGGAAGCCAAAATCTGTTCTCTATTTTACTCCAAAACCCATAACAGTGGAGGTTATATGACCAAAACAGTATGTTATGTAATGGAAAACTGGATCTAGAACTAAATATAAAAGTAGATTATTTTTATATTCATAAGCAACGGAAGAATATTCACCCTCTAGCAGTAAATACTCAGGCTGAACTGCTACTAGGATGGGAATAGGTTCTTAAAAACAGTTGTACTGAACTGCAATTAATTTGATATGTACAAATGACTAAAATGTGTGGCATAAATGTTATCCAAAATGAAAACAAGCATGTTTTTATTTTAGTTTCCCTTGGTTGGGTGAATGTTGTTTCCCTTCCAGCTGGGAGGATTCCATGCATGGAACCAAGTGAGATGTCCATCATTCAGAAGTGCCCCAGGGAGCCCTGCACACTTGCGTGGTGCTTCTTTGCTTCACAGCACAGGGCAGGATGGCTTTACTGCTTCAGTCCAGAGGCGTTTCTATTTTGGCGTCAGTTTCTCATGAACTCTTCAGATATGTGCCTGTGAACCATATTTTTTCAGATTGGTCTTTGGACTTTTTATATAACACGGAGAAGGAATACAGAATTGAGCAGTTAAACATGTTATGACAAATAAACTGCTATTTCAAAATATATCTCCCACAGACATAGCTGATACTTGAAGAGAGTCCTTCCCAAAATCTCTCTCTTTAATGAAGGCCTCTGGGATGCATTAGTGTACCTCTCCTAATATCCATGCCATAGGAAAGAAATGAATCTTCTCAGTCCTTGGTAAAGCAGTCAGTCCGCGGTGAAGAAATGTCATGGGCAAAGCACTTTGAAGACAGAGACCATGACCCCTGCTGCCCTTGTAATCCACTTGTCTCATCAAAGGCTGCTTTCCCCTTAGCCTTGACCCCTTCAGCTCATGAACTGCAATAGAAAGAAGCCACTTCCAGCTGTGCCACCCTAACCTGGTTTTGTACGGAGATGGGCAAGATAATCCTGTGTATGAGGGGCCCTGCTCCCTTGCTATCATGCCATGTGATCCCTTCCTATAATTTCTGAAGGAGCTTCCCATGTGCTGTCTCACAGCAGTGTGCAAGTTAAGCTGTGCAGGAAGTTGCTTCCAACCAGGCCCACTTCTGCGTTGTAACAGAGTTTCTGCAAGTCTGCTCTGTTTTCTGTAAATTCGATATCCATAGAGATAAGGAAGGAATGTCCCAGCCTATAGACATGAGGATCCTTATCTGCATTTGGTTATACCATTGGTGGCACCTTCAGCTTCATGTAATAATTAAATGTGTTGTACACAGAAAACCAGATTCCTCTGTGTGTGCGATTAAAATTTCATACTTAGCATATCAAGAGCACAGAATTTTTCTTTTACTATAGTTTCCAGTTTCAAGGTAGACAATAAGCTTTTTCACAGTTGACTGATAGACTTGTATAACAGAGAACAAAAGGGTTTCAATCTACCGAGTTTAAGAAAAAGTGCTCTGCACTCACATCACCCTGGCAACAAACACATGTAGCATTTATTCCAAACTAGGTATTTAAAGTAAACAGACGTAGGTTAAAAACTCTTTTTTGTCCATAGGTAAGGGGAAACAGAAGAAGATCACTAAAATTTAAAATCTCCTTGATTATATATATTTCACATGTATCTTCATATTTGTATGCACTATATATCTGCAACCTCATGTATGCATACATGTATAAATGTATGCACACATGGATATATAGACACAAAATGCAATTACAGGATTTGTTTAATGTACAGCATTAGAAGAGCATTTATACTTTAATTTTATATTAGCATTTAATGGAAGGTAAATAAAAGCTGTAGGAATCCTTAAGCTTAAATAACGAGGATTAAAAACTGTAGCATGGATAAGAGTATCTAAGAGCAAATAAATAGGTTTACATGTTTCTTATTTGATTTAACTAAGTAGTAGTAAACAGAAAATAAAAAATGAAATTCTTTTGGACAACACAGGAGAAATGGCATGAGTGGGACATGAGACTCTAGTACCTAATTGAAAAATGATTTTTGTGTTGTGAAACCTGGGAGACCTAGGTTTTCTTAGAAAGGCTAAAATCTCTCTATTCAAATAAACAAGTTTTACCAATATATTATATTTTCATGCAGAGACAAACTCAACATTTTTGGTGTGTATCAGCTGCTTTAGTGAGGACATGGGAGATATTTTGTTCTCCAAACCCGCATACTTGGAGATACATGTCATTTTCCTATGTGATATGCATATATGTTCATATGTATGTAATAATTAGATTAAAATAACTAATCCTGACAAAGGATCCTTGATGATTCAATTATAAAAAGCTTTCTGAAATTTCAGCCCTTTATTTCCCCATCCTCACCTTGCATGAAAATCCATTTATAGCTAAAAATCATCATTTATTCCTATAAACTTGAGAACCATATACTGGGCTCATTTTTGCCTTCTGTACTATGGATAAGTGTAGAAATACAATTCTTGTTAATCTTCCTGCATTTAGTGAAGATATATACAATATGGGTTTCTTCAAGCTGAAAACTGACAATATATGTTGATATAAAATATGTCAGCATTTCCACTTACTTTGCCCAGCAAAATAGAACTGGGTAAAATACAGCAGTTATTTTCAGTAAATTGTTACGCAGCAACAGGAGTAAGGACTCAAGAACTCAAGACATTTCCTCTGGTTTAGGATACTTTTCTGCTTACATGTCGGCCTTGCCTCTTCAGCTTGATCGTGTAGGTGTAATATCCAGCGTTCCCTCTAAACTATGCTTCAGTTTATGCAAAATATGTGCCAAGCTCAGAGAAACTTAAATCCAGGTGTAATTTTATTCCTTTCTTTATTGTTATTATCCATTTTAGTGACAAAATAGTTATCTTTTCTGCTAAAAGTGCAGTCAGTTTTCTAGCAGCAAAACCTGTTTCTTTTGCAATGCTGGTTTGGCAGGAACAAAACAATTAATAGGCACTGAAATGTTTCTTAGGAGAAACAGCTCCAAAAAACTAACCCTTTACATCCCTTTAATTTCCTAAGCATCTAATTCGTATATTCATTATCAAACGATTTACAGTGTATTTGACCTCACATTAAGCACAAGGTGTGTTGAGAAAGGAATTTCTGCTTCTTTTCCAAGCAATAATGAATGGCAGTTTAAACCTTAATTTCCAAAATTAGTTCTAATACAGATTAGTTTGCTGCACTGGGCTCTACCGCATAGCCCTGTGAGCAGCTTTAGCCGACCTTGCTCAACTCAGAGAGGGTTTCTGGAAGTATATCCTTATTCTGGTGGCTCGTGTCACAATATCATTCATGCCATAAGGTGAACTCTACTTAACCTTGCAAATACACAATAGACATTTAAAGTTAGAACATCTCAACCTTGTGAAGTTCTCATTGTAACAGTTGTCAGGGATCCAGGCAATTTAAACATTTATCTTAAATCTTTTGCAGTCTTTAATGAACATGTCAAATTATCTAATTAGCAGAAGTAAACATTATCTAGGATAGCTCTCATACATTTCTGTATGCATTTTCTGCCTTATTTCAACTTACCAAAGTTTCCCCCTCACCAGATCTTTATAAAAAGCCTTGTTCCCTTGTGTTCATTTGATGTCTGCATACAGAATGCTGACTGAAGAGGGAAGGAGCAGCCCAGGCAAAATGATGAGGAGACACTGAGTGGGAGGAAAAGAACAGCAGGTTGGGAAGGAAATAATATGCAGAGGAATATCATATAGGACTATTGAAAGATGATGCCCCAAAAGGAGAACAAAAGTGGAAATAACATTTCTTTTATGCTTGGGAAAAAATAGTTTGAAGAACCAGATGGGAAAGGAGTCAAAGTGAAAGAGCAAAAAATTATAGTGGAGACAACAGCCTAAGCATAGTCAGAGATTTCAGAAAAAAAATCACTCCCGTGCAAAAACGAGAAAGGGAGGAGGGCAGAGGACAGCATCAGAGAGTTTAGAATGCAAGTTTAGAACAGGGAGAAGCTTTAAGAGTTATTTTAAACACCCTCCAAAATAAATATTTGAAAAAAAAAACTTTTCTAATTCTAAAAGAAAGTAAAATAAAATAATAAAATCAGAGTTTAGGTCTTCCCTACTGTGGCTCAGGGTAAGAAGGGAGTTGTCTTTGCTGAGCTGATGATTTCCTTGTGCCCTCTGGTGGAAATGTGCTGGGGTAACAAGGTGAAGTAAGTTAATGGCATGTACTCGTGAGCTTATTCTTTTTAATTTGCTCTTTCTTTATATCTCTATTAATATGATTTAATGTAGTAAGTAAAATAACATATCAGATACATAGATCAATACATTCAAAGTTTGCAATCTGGCATAGCTATAGAATTCAAACTAAATTACAGAGACTAACGCTGCCTCCACTGTTACATCTCTCTCTCACACACACACAGAGTCATAATTATCACGGCTACTCTGTCACTGACGACATGAAACTGGAGCATGGCAGAACTTCCCAGCTGCACAGGGGACCACAAAAAATTCATCTTTCAAAATCTTTAGTTTTGAGTGCCCTCTTGTGTTCAAGTGGGAAATTGCGAAGTTAGTCGAAAGTATTTTTTCCCGTTTTAGGCTGTCGTATAGCCCACCAAAAGAGTTCTCAAGGGACAGCTTTTTTTAAGACAGCTCCTAAGAATCTGTAACTCTGGCTTTCCTAATTAGCTAGGTAATTTGTTTGCTTGCTTTTTGCTAGGCACTCAGAATTTATTTTAAACACATTTTTAGACTTCAAAAATGTGTCTACTCATTTACTCCAATCTGGAATGATTATATAGTTACCTGTGTAAAACAGCCAAGCTAAAGTTTTCAGTTAAAAATGTATCCATTTTATGGTCATTTTAACATATAAGATTTAAATAAATTGTAAACTGCCTAAAACCTAATTAATGATTTTAAGTTTACTAGATGGAATAAAGCAGTAGAAATGATGGAATAAATACATGGTTAAGATATACGCTTTTTGAATGACATCAATATCATTCATTTTAGAAGAAATTTCCAAAGAGCAGAGCAAGGGCTGATATCCAGTCTGAGGGTTCAGCCAAAGCACTACAACTATGCAGTTTTTAATAGATGATAAGCCAGTTTCGTAACTGGAAATACCATGGATCTCTATCTCTCATTGTAAGATATGAGAACAAATCTAGTCACTGAGGTTTCAAATTGGAAAAAAAAAAAAAGTGAAAATTTTGACAGTCGTCTCTATTATTTAACTCTCTGTCTGAACCTAGCAGAAGGGATGATGAGGGCAAGGAAGGAAAACAGTATCCCAGGTCAAACCTGAGGCAGTCCTGAATGACATCGGGTGCTTCGGCTGTTTATTATGTTACTTTATTCTTCCACATAAAACAACTTATCAGTCATTTTTAATAATTTTTGCCTGAATAATTTGCATTTTCTGCTAGTACAGTTTGTTCATACACTTTATCTGCCTTTGATCTTGTGTATTGTCCTTAATCCCCACATACAGGTACATGGGTAATTTAAAAAACATGTGACAGAGCCTCAATAAATTTATACCATACTGGTAGTCAGTACACTTGTACATCTGGAAGTGAGTCCACATGCTCAGCATACCTAAATAACTTGCTCCCCTGCCTTGCACCTCCTCTGTCCCACTCCTCAGCCAACTTCTTGGCAGTTGTCACTGCTTTCATGAGTTTGCCAAACAAAAATATAAGGAAAAGGAGATTCTGGTTGGATGATGGTGTGAAAGAGTAAGGGATATGAGTTGGACGGTTTTGGTACCTTGCACACTGCAATTGTGTAGATGGTGCCTGGAGGTTTAATAACATGGGATCACTAGAAGCTAATCTGATTATTTCTCAGCCTCTTTCTATTTGCCTTTGTCTTCTTGATGTGCAATAACCAGATTCAGGCACCCTCAAGAGGAAATTTAAATATGAGAGGTTTGCCTTTAAAGTCTAAAAGCAGTCTATTCTAAAAGCTGGGAGAGACCGTGCTGGTCTTCCAGTAGTTCTCTGATAGATCTATGAAAACATAGAATGATATATAGAGAGAATGAAGGAAGAAAAATAGAATGAATACATATATGTGTGTATATATATATATATACATACATATATTTTCCCCCAGGACATACCTATGAACCTATTCATACCTATTTCATTTCCTGGGGACTGGTTGTGAATCTTTCTCAAAATACATAACTAAAAAAAGAGCAGCAGAGGAGGAGTCTCAGTCCCCAGATGATAGCTTGTTTTTGAGTTTTGAAATCCTATCTATCTATCTCATTTGCTGTAACGATGCAACCAGGACCTCAAGTTTTAGAGTAAAGCCAAAAACGGGGTACAAGAAATGCCTACACTGTCTTTGGCAGGAGGTGTATCAGCATTTCATTAGTTTCATGAGTATTATGTTCTTTCCTTTTTTTTTTTCTTTCTTTTTCTTTTAGTTTGCAGTTCAGAACCTGAAAATGTCCAATCTGATCCAAAGAATTATACTAGTCTTCTTGTTACATGGGAAAGACCTCGAGTTGTGTATGATACCACGATTGAGAGATTTGCTGTCTTTTATCAACAATTGGATGGAGACGACCAGACCAAGCATGAGTTTCTGACAGATGGGTATCAGGACTTGGTAACTGTAAACTCTTCATGTTTCATACAAAGTAGTGATTGCAAAGCACACATTGTTAATTATTTTAAAGCCCTAAACCAATAACTGGGACAGATTCAAAGGAAGTTTATGTCTTTGGTGAAGCCCAAAAAGACTACTTCATTCATTGGCTGTGCAGCTACAGAGACAATTCAAAAGAAAAAAAAACACATATAGAAAGTCTGTATTTGTCCATATGAGAGAAGGCATTCTTAAATTGCTGTTCTTACTTGCTTGTAAAGTTGTAACATCCCCCAAAAAACTGAGCATGTCAAGCTCACATATTCTTAGCCATATAATCCTTAGTCAATTAATAGTGATCTGTACTTCAGTGTTCACTAATGTGTGAACACTGAATGATCTACACAGGCAAATGTGTAGATCAAGGAAAGAATCAGAATCTGCATGGAACTGCTATAAATATTAAGTTGATGATTATAGTTTTGTGAGATTTCACTCAGGAGATCAATTCCCTTTTTTTAGAGAGTCATAAGCTTTTGAAGATAATATTACTTAAACTAATATTCAATATTAAATAATTATGCAGTTGTTTGATATCTCCCATTTAAAAAAAAAACAATTTATTTTTTAAGTTGCATGAGAAGTGTTTCTGACAATAAAATGTAAAAGCATATGTTGGAATACTAGTAGAAAAAGTTATATGGTTTGTGTTGTTATGAAAATTGAGCTTCCACAAATCTGATCAATATTTACAAGTAAATGATCAAACAATGTTTTTCTTTTAGGGGGCCATTCTAAATAATCTGCTGCCCAATACAAGTTATGTTCTTCAAATAGTTGCTGTTTGTTCTAATGGTCTATATGGAAAACACAGTGACCAGGTCATTGTTGATATGCCCCTAGAAGACCCAGGTAAGTGTTGTTTGAGCTTAGGGCTCATTTTTACCTGAAAAAAAAATCTGTATTCAGGGAAGTATTCTGTCTGCAAACCAGTTAAATTGCATGTCTATCAAACTATGCTAAAATGAAATTTCAAAATCATTGCAGTTAACCTTGAGCTTGTCCTTTGCTACTGATATTTTACCGTGATGTAATTCTCCATTCCTTGTAAACACTACCTGTGAGAGACTGCATGTTTATTTTTTAACTCTAAAAATACTCTGAAAAACACCCACCTGATTTCAAATCTCACAAGTAAATCTTTTAGTAATATAATATAGGGAAATAAAGCCATGGTCGGTATTATTTCTCTATGGTTAAACATCCTTTTGATGTCCAAAATGAATCCACACAACTAAAGTTTTAAGGAAACAAGTAATATAAACCAAATATATAAGTTACAAATCTGTATCAATTGATTTTGAAATTTGATTACTTTGATTACTTGGAGTTTGATTTCAAAACACTTGAGGTGATGGAATTCCCTTGCTTCTTAATGTTGCCTTGCAAAAAATCAAAAGGCCTAACAATCAAATCTTACTGATTTCAAAGCCAGATTTACCTCTTCAGCCTGCTGGTAAATACAAAATAATTTGAAGCCATGACATGATCTTGATCTTGTTTTTAATAATTCCTTGAAACATGTAGAATTAGACAAGGTTCCTATCATAGATAGGGAGAGCCATCTTCTGAATTCAGTACCCTGTAATCAATTGTAGGAGCAAATCAAAAAACATTTGACCATGCAACAAACTACTTTTTTGTTTGAGGACTTGAGTTTCTGTTCATTTGTGGTTTGTATTATTTTACATTTAGTTAAGTTATACAGATATGGCAAAGTTCTTAGAGGTATTGTAATATTCTTGGGAAAAAAAAAGGTTAGTTTTTCATTTCAAGGCAACCACATTTTTCACAGTGAGAAATAATATGATTCTTGACAATCTCTAATTCTGAACTAATGATGGTAATGGTCTTAAAATACCATGACAGTGTCTGGCTGAAAGAAGCCGGGGAGAAGATTCAGGATATACCACATACAAACTTTCAAGAAACCTTTAAATCGTCTTTCAAATACAATATATTAGGAGGATATTTTGGAGTCTTCTCATGCTATTATCTACCAGAATTTTCATATTTTTCATCATTTTCATGATAAGGTTTGCCATTTGGCCTGTTTCATTTTTCTGTTTATCCTTTACCTACCTCTTTGATATTCTTCCACTTCCCTCCCTGAATTTGTTCACTTGTGTTTGAAAAAAATGTCTGAGAAGAGGTTTCATCTATATTCCCCCATATTCGTTTCTGGGTCACAAATGAACAGCTTAGCATTTTTGTTATTAAACAATAGTCAATTCAATAGTCGAGGTGCTTCCAAAACTCAGAAGACAGGCATTGCAAAAACTGCTGGTTTGCACAGGTAGTATTCATAGGACACCCTGCTTCTCTGCCATGGATGTATCCCTCCATCAGCGATGAGCAAGACCCAGTTGGAAGCACCTCCTGGAGTTCCTGGGGTGCATGGTCACCAAGGCAGCATAACAGGGAGGACCACATGGTGCCCCAATGGGTGTGCTGCTGGTCACCAGCCTGGGGAGAGGCTTCTGCTGGTGGCATCAGCAGCCCCCAGTACAGACACAGGCCCTGGCAGCTGCCTCCCTGGCGTATTCTGCTAAAGTCAGCAGTAGTTTTGCATTAATCTCAGTAGAGGGATTAGTGACTGACTGTCTTTGGAATGTGTTCTGCAAAAGTCATTGTGCCTTCCAATATGTCTGCTCTGAGCTTTGCATACAAACCCAATAAGAGAAGTTTTGGTGCAATAAACGTTATACCTAGCAGTTCTGAGAAAAGGTCTTACATTCTTCTGCCTTTTTATGCAAGCACATCACTAATGTTATTTTGAGAGAGAAAGGAGAAAATAAAGCCTAGGAGACATAATAATGTAGACATGCAATACGAACAAGCTAGTGTAATTACGAAAATGTTATTTTTTGCATTTCCTTTCATTTGAGCATTTAAGTGTCTCCTTAATGTTGCATTAAAGCAAACGAATGTATATAAGAATAATATTATCTTAATTTTTCTTCTTTTTAAATAAAGCAGAAAGAAAAGAGTAATTTGGATATTCGAATTGTTTATACAGCTATCTTTTCAATTTTTAAGCAGTTCTGACATTTTGTAATTGTTTCAGGTTAGCCTAACGTATTTCCTTTAGTCTTTCAAGAGATGTAATATTGAGGATACTTATTTCAGGTCAAACAAATAGTTTTGATGGATGCCAAAATAAAACTGCTTTTTGGTTTCAGGGGTATTTTAAGGGTTTTGTTTCTTTGTTTGTTTTTGAGAAACAATAAGATGTTTGTAACTAAAAATGAAAGAGCAAAATGCCTGTCTCAGTTTTGAGTATCTCAGAAAATCTGTCCTTTTGCTGTGCTTCATTTCTTAAACTGACACAAAGTTATTAAATCTACTTTGTGTTGTTTTAACTTGACTCTTCCACATTGGTGGAAGAAAGTGGTGGATAAGGAAAGGTCAGAGAAAATCCCCTCTCGTGTAACTGGGATAATTACTAGGAATGTACATTACTCTATAAGTAAATTTTATAAATGATGTCTCACCTTTGGATATAATTTTAAAGGAAAAAAATAAACTTCCATTCATTTCTAATATTAATTAATGTTGTATTTACATACTTATATTTACTAATTATTTACATCTGATTAACTTTATTAGAAATATTAAACAACAAATAAGGGAATGTAAATGTCTAATGAGAAAGATTTGTTCAGAGTAACTTGCTGGTTACAACTGTAACTTCAAACTGGTTTTGTGATCTGCTTTATAGATCTTGAGGCAAAAGGGGATTTCTTGGAACTCCTGCTTGTGAATTTATGAAAGAAAAGTTATCTTCACCATGAAGACATGAGATAAAATTGACTCATATAAAGCATAAAATAAATGTTCATATTCAAGAATTACTCTGAGTAAAACAGTTTAATTAAGATCAAATTCACTACAGTCACCTCCAGATCAATTAATCTACTTATTAAGAACTTAAATGGGGCATAATCATGGAGAAGCAATAGAAAGACCCTTTTAGAGGAAGAATTCTGCCCTTGGAAAGGCTGCATTTAACATGAGGCAAGTTTGTGTTTGCTACGCAACCCAAAATTGATTTTCAGAAGACTTAACTTCTACCATTGTTTTAGCCTTTTCCTTTATCAAAACATTCAAGAGAAGGCATTTCTCCACCTTATCTGTCATTCTATAAAGAGTTAGTGAGGACTGTGCAGGCTCCAGGTAATTTACAGATCTCTTGCTCTCAGGAATACTTCATAAGCAGAAGGATCTGTTTTGGACCATGCACTCTGCAAACTTCTCTCTCCCCTGTTGATTTCTAAAATCAGTTTCTAAAATATTTTTTTAAAAAAAATCTAAACTTCTCAGAGCAGTATCGTGTAGTAAGCCTGTGCATGGGTATGGTACTAGTTTCCCAGTAGTGACAGTGACCAGCTGCCCTGCGTGACTTAGCGACCCACCTTCTACTGAAAGCGAAGGGAACTATATGCATAATGCTGTAGTCAGCTTGAAGAAAAGTCCATCCACTATTTACTAAATTGTCATTTGCTATTAGAGCTATTTTTGAATATTTACAAAATGCATGCTTTTTACTCTTTAGATAAAGTTTGTATAATGTTGAAAGTTCTGCAGAAGTTTGTGGTGCAGTTAATACTGGTGGTACTTAAAAGCTTCTGTTGACATAGGAAATGAAAATAAATAAATATCTCTCCTCTGATCCTTCAGTATGGAGACTGTGGTCGTAATTTACAAAAAAAAAAAAAAAAAACCCAGGCTGGGATATTGCTTTCAAATACTGTCTCCTTCCTGAGAGCTCATGCTGTCAGCAATGCTTTGTGAGGATCTAACTATGCAAATTTATTGTAACTTGTCTTTGTGAGTGATTTTTTGTCCTAAAAAAAACACTAAGATATCTTAAATGTTTCACTTAGGGTATGCTTTTTGTAATTTTGTGCTTATGAATGTAGATATCTGAAAGTTAATTTAAATGGAAGAAAGAAGCTTTGTTGTGTCTTTTGTGTTATCACATAAGATAGTACAGAACTGAAAACAGTTTGTGGCATGAAAATTATTATACAATTGCAAATTAGATTGTTTTAAGTACTTTTTTTTCCTAGATTTATATCAAGCTTAAATGTAGGGAAATAGTTGTCCTTTCTGTGGTCTGTGTTCTATCATTTCTTCATCTATCATTGCAATGCACTATTATATGAAAACACTTCTTTAAAAGTTTCCAACTAATCATTTAATTATTTTATTTATAAATGTAAGCTATAGATTAATCAGTGTGTCGTTCCATAAAAAAATAAAGAGTCTGCTTATTGACCTACATCAATGGGTTGTTTTTTGCGGGGAGGGGAAAGGTTTTTCTTTGTTGGAGGATGTTACTGCATTGCTAATATGCTATTAAAACAAAAAATCAGGAGCAAGATTAATATAACTTCTGAAAATATTGTGTCTAATGGTTCTGACAAATACTTTTATGACCAGCTAAATTTTCAAAGGCTTTGTAAAATGCCTGGACGTATAGTGTGGTTGATATGTATGTTTTATATATAGACACGCACGCACACACACGCACTCCTCTTCATGGAAGCAGCAGGAGGAACTGAAGTTTCCTGTTTGTGGAATTAAAGAACACATACTATATCGTATAACTTAATAGTCACGACTTTTTTTTTTTCTGATTGTCTGATTAAACCTTTGCTGAAGAATAATGACCGCAAAATGAATAGTTAGCACTTCTCTGTTAAAAATATTCTTCAGTCCGTTGAGCGCCTCATACACGTTATGGGTCTACTGTAGAAAGACTTTTCAAATTAATGTCTGCAATGTTTGATGTATATCATTGAGAAGCCAGGGAATATCATTATCTCCTCCTCCCCTTCCTCGCCCCCCCCAACCCTGGAGCCTCCTAGGCTTCCAGGAGGCAAAGGTAAGATAACTTTTCTCTATATTGTTCATGAGATAATGGCAAGTGGTTAATTCAGTACTTAGTAAGGTATAGAAGTTTGTTATAAAAGAATAATTTATAAAACTTTTGCATAGGATTTTTCGGTTGATGCTTTTTTTTACATTCTGGAATCTACAGATAAAATAATCTGAGTTTGATAGTGAGATAATCTAATTGTATGCTGCATATAATATATGTTTTGAAACATTGATCTGGACAGTAGAGAATGCAAAATAAGTCATAGATGTCCTGACTTTGTAGAGATAAGAAATATAAAGATTATATCTTTATACTAGCATTTCAAGAAAAGCGAACATTGAACTCTGTGATGCTATAATTTCAATTATTTCTTAGGCTAAAAGATTCACATTTGAAGACAAATCAGTCTTCTAGAGATACACTAGTATTGATGTATAAACACTGAAGTAGAATATCACGTAGGGCAGTCTGAGGAAGATTCAAACATAGAATGGATGTTTCTGTGGATAAAAGAGCAGTAAAATACCTTAATGCTGTGCAAGTGGTATTAGATTTCATCACTTAAATCACACACGTTGAATCATTTGAGGCCCATACCAGTTCCTACCAGAGATTTGAAGGTTTAATGAAACCTGCTTTGGAGCCTGTCTTACTGAGCACCATCAGAAGCAGAATACTGGATGTGGCTAAAAATACACTGAGGAGAAAGGTGAGAGACTGCCTCTAAATTGTAGAGATAAGAAAATATTTAAACTTTAGTTTAATTTAACTATGTAGAGATAAGAAGAATATTTTAAAACTTGTGGATAAAATGTAGATAAACAGCTGATTCTCAGATTTACCTTTTCTCTCTCTTCTGTCATTTCTGCGTTAAACACCACTTGCTTATAGACAACATTCTTGTTCTTAGTTCCTTTGGCCATAATGTGGTTCCTCAGTGCAGATTCAACAGGAGTTGCAGTATCAAAATGAGGCCAGTCAGAACTTTTGTGGCTTAACCTGTTATTTTGTGGTACCCGTGCCTGGGCAAGCACAGGTACGCTCACAGATAGTCCTCAGTGCAGGGGGTTGGCCACTTCTTCAAACAGAATCCTCTAAAACATCTTAGTCTGAGTGCCAATAGATGTATTAATTAATCAATTAAATCTTTTCAGAATTAATAATTCTGTGAATTTTAAATGTTGGATGATATTGTGTATCTATATATATATGTTTATTTTATAGAGGCTGGCCTCATTCCTGAACTGAAGGAAACTGAAGAATATGAGGTATGACATTATTTTCTTTTTAAAAGGGCATTTAAAAGTAATACTTCTATTTGAAATAAATGAGGCTATTATTGTGTGAAAATTTACCAAACTATGTTGCCAACGGAACATATTATCCGCATTTCTATATACATGCACAAGTATGTATACACAAGTATATACCCTGCTTGTCCAGGTATATCTCTCTAGACAACTCTAGATCATCTACATAGTTCTTTAGAGATGGAGATATATACAGAAGTTAAGAATATGCCTAAATATTTTTTTTTGGAAAATGGGATATCAGGATGCTGAACTAAGTCTTAACTCAGTGAAATCAGTGACAAAACTGTTCATGTAGGAGAATCATAGTTGATTTTTTTAGAGCTATTTGGAAAAATATCTTCTTGACCTTGGTTATAACAAGTAAATCTTAGCAGTGTGCTAAACTAATGTAAGGAAGGAAGGCAATTTTGATGAAGAGCATTTGTGTGTGCCTTTCACACTACTCTTGAATGGCTTTAACAGCTGTCATTTTAAACCAGAAAATTACAAAAATCAAGTGTCAGTCACCCTTACTTCTTGAACCCAAGTCAAAATTTAAATGTTATTGCAGTACATCTCTTTTCAACACCATTTTGGGGTTTTTGCCATTTCTACTGCAGGTTTGATAGATGCTTTTGGTGACATTTTAGAAGTTGTTGTGACAGGTTTTTTTTATGGCTTTGCAGTTAAATATTGTTTTCAAGAAATAATCATGCATATGTATAGAATACATATTCTTGAATTCTTGTAACTAAACATTTTGCTTTAAGAGCAACAATCTTTTCAAAGGTTTTCTGCAGTTTTGATTTTTGTTTTGTTTTGTTTTATGAAGCCAGAAAAATGTATTGCAGTGTTTGGTTTGTGTATATTGTCTATAAGCATTTTCAACTTCTTTGACTATGATGTACTTTCAAAGGATGAAGTTGATGAAAAAGAAACAGGGGTGGATGAAGAAACTGCAGTGATTCCTAGCACAGATAGTGCAATAAACCAAATAAGGAAGAAAGATTTCCAGGTGACTACATCCAGCGATAGTCAAGAGAAAATCGGCACCAAATCTAATGATGCTAAAACAAATAGGTACTTAACAAAAGAATTGCATGATAAAGAGGATGTTTTCAAGGCAGTTTATTATCCAACTTCTCCACCTGTTAGTGAAATTTCTGAAGAAGAGGAAGATCATTTTCAGGAATCCCAAACCATTACTGGAACCCCTCCTCAGCTCACTGACTCCACCAAAGGTATTGAAGAAGAATACATATACCTTTCTTCAGGCACTGAGCCAACAAGAAAGATCACTACTGGCCATAGCGAGCAAGATTTCTTATTGTCTACTTTTATACCTGATAAAGAATCTGAAGACTTTTGGAGTTCCTTTCTTACCACCTCTTCATCACAGTTGGTTACAGAGGAGACCTCCGAAGAAGACATCCTTCCTTCAGGAAGCCCAGATATAACCATACATGATGTTCTTTCGCAGGGTTCTATTAAGCACGTTTCAGAAGATGTAGCACCCTCAAGCTCTGACAAGCCTCCAAAGCTCACATATTCCACTGATGGAAATTTATGGTTTCATAATGCTACAGATGCAACAGCTCAGTCTCCTGATACATTGGATAGTAAGCAATTGTCTCAGACCAGCTATACTGATGCTTACGTTGAGGGATTAAAGCCAGCAACAATACCCTATTCCAGTGGCCCACTGGTTTCACAAGACACTTCAGATGCGGATTTAGAATTGCCACATTACTCTACCTTTGCTTTCTCCTCTGCTGAGTTATCGCCTCATTCTCTCTCTTCAAGCTCTGGAGAATATGATTCTGCTTCTGCTGCCAGTGAGGTACTCTCTCAGACAACTCAACCAGTCTATAATGGTGAGATACCTCTTCAACCTTCCTTCAGTAGTGAAGTGTTTCCTCTAGTCACCCCTTTATTGTTTGACTCTCAGATGCTCGACACTACCCCTGCTACATCAGGTAGTGATGTGACCTTGCATGCTACACCTGTATTTCCCAGTGTTGATGTGTCATTTGAACCCACCCTGTCTTCCTATGATGATGTACCTTTGCTTGCATTTTCCTCTGCTTCCTCAAGTAGTAAAATGTTTCACCGTCTGTATACGATTTCTCAAATGTTTCCACAAAGTGCTACTCCAGCTGTTACAAGTGATAAGGTGTCCCTGCATGCTTCTTTGACATTGGCAGAGGGTGATACATTAATACAACCAAGCCTTGCTCAATATGCTGATGTGGTGACACATCAGACTACTCATGCTGCTTCAGAGACATCGATATTTGATCATAATAGAACTCATATATTTTCTCAAGCTGAACCATCCAGCAGTGATTTAAATATGCATGCACTGTCAACAATGTCTGAACTTCCTTATGCTTTATCTAGTAATGTGGGATCCCTCCAAAGCTTTACTGTTTCTTACGACTCTGCAGAAATTGTGCATGATTCTATTGACGTATTTCGTCAAGATCCTTTATTTAGCAGCCATAGTGATGTACTGCTACATAAACCTTCTTCTGTAATATCACAAGCTGATACTTTGCTGCAGCCTACGCACTCTCTATCTAGTGGTATGGATTGGTCTGAAGCATACTCTGGTAGTGAGTCCCTTTTGCCTGATACAGATACTTTGACCATACTTAATGTTTCTTCATCTGATTTTATAGATGAAATTACATATGAATCATCTGGCTTTAGTGATGGTAATAAGAATCTCCATAAAAGTGATATTATATATGGCGATGAAAAAGAACTGCAGATTTCCTCTTCTTTAAGTGAAATGGCTTCCAGTGCTGAAAACAAAGTGACACCTGAACTTTCTACATATGTTTCTAATAATGATATAATTAAGCAGAATATGTCTCTGCAAGAAAGCCCACTTCCTGTTTCTAGCACAAAGGGAATCCTTCCAGTCTCTCTTGCTTTCCCCACTACTAAGATATTTGATTCTGATGTTAGTAAACTTACAGAAAATCACCTTTCTGTTCAGCCTTTGCATGTTACATCTCCAGCCTTTGATGACACTTTGCTTAAACCTGTGCTTAGTGCGACCTCAGATCAAACTCTCTCTGCCCCTGCTTATAGTGAAATGTTACGCTCAACACAGCCGTACCTTTATGAGACCTCAGCTACATTAAGTAATGAAGCATTACTTCAATCCTCCTTTCAATCTTCTGGTGATGACACTCTACTTAACACAGCTGCAGTTGTATCTAGTGATCCAGTGTGGGTTGAAAGCTCCAGGGTTTATAGTTCTACATTTGACCAAATACTACATCAAATGACAGCAGGTTCGGCTGAAGAAGAAACAATCCTGCATTCTACATCTGCTCCTACTGTTGCTGACATGTTGTCAAACACTTTTAGTAAACCCACAGCATCACTTCAAGGTGTATTTGTGTCTTATGCAAATGAGGAATATATTTCATCCAGTTTGTTTAACAGTGAAGATGTTCAACAGGCTATGCCTTCGTTGTATGGTAGTGATGTTTCCTTCCAGCTGACCAGTTTAAAAAATACAAATGCCATTCCCCCACATGCAGCAAGTGCTCTAACAACTCCTTTCCTAACACCTGATAATGTAGCTGCTGCTCCAGAAAGCCATACCTCCTCAAGTATTTTTGAAAGAAGTGAGGCTACCAGTTTTTCTTCGATTTCTCCAATTGTTGTTGAACCTGTTCATATGTCGACAGTTGTTTCTGATTCTGATGTGTCCATTCATCACACACTTCCTTTACCAAATGCACGTGTTTCTGTTATGGCTGTTTCTCCCAAAAGTGAAATCCCTATAACTCTGAGTAGGTTGCTGGTTCCTTCCAGAGAATCCTCTGGGTTGTCTCCCAGTATCATGTCCAGTACTGATTTGTGGCCTTCTGTAGTTGAGGATGACTACGATGAGTATGATGATGGTTTCCCTGTAAGTAATTGTATTGCATGCAGTCCCCATAGAGAATCACAGGACACAGTAGTAGAGGAACAAAACACAAATGTAAATAATAACAAGGATCAGAATAACCTAATTATAAGTTCACATTCTGAAAAACCTGAAGAAGAAGAGAAAATTTCAACTGCTGCATCAGACAGTAAAATAAACCATGGCATGGACAGACATAATTACACATCAGTCCCAACTTTAACAGCAAGTGTGATCCCTAAGAAGAGCAACAACAAAACAAATTTGGAGAACCACATTCAAACTCTTAGCAAAATCCCATTGCAAAATACATCAGAGCCTAAATCTTGGGCTGTTTTTACAAGTGATGAAGAAAGTGGTTCTGGCCAAGGTACCTCAGATAGCCTAAATGATAATGAGACTTCAACAGATTTCAGTTTTCCTGACCTTAATGAGAGAGACTCTGAAGGGGCAGTTGAAGCAGGTAACTCAGAATTAACTTCTGGATCATCACAGTCATCAACCTCGTCTGTAACTAGCGATCATTCATCAGTATTCAACATCTCTGAGGCAGGTTAGTTATGGATAAGTCTAATGCATACCATGGAAAGCTGTGAGGGGATATTTTTATGCCCTAGAGAATGAGAAGCTTTTCTACATATATTATAAAGAAAGGACAACAAAACAAGGCCAGTGGGCCTGGAAGTGCATGTTGAGCTGGCTATCTCATAGATGCTACTTCTGTCTACTCAAAATAGCAACTGAAACACTCTTTAGTAATTAGGTTAACATTCTGCCTTTCTGATTTATACTATCAGTGGACATTGGGTGGTACACCATTTAAAACAGAGTTTGTTTCACTGTTGTATCATCTTATTTTTTAAGGTTTAAGAGGGCAATAGCCTCCAGGCTGACCTTTCAGGAAAGAAAAAAAAAACTCTAATATTTTGTATTTTTTAGTTATGGCAGCAAAGCATAATTTGCATATTATGCTTTGTTTTGTATTCTTCAAGTTATAATGAGCAAGGAAAAAGATGTTTCAGTTTGATTCTGATCCATCTTATAAAAACATTCATTTTCATTCTTAGGGCTTTTACCACATTTTCAAATTTCAATAGATGCTGACAATTTTCTGCTTATTTCCAAAACACTAGAGCCAGATCTTCTTGCATTGCCTATAGGTGTTGTTATTTTCCTCTCTGATTAGACCTCTTAAACTTAGTGAAACTATTTGTGAACAATGATTCCAAGGATGAATACAGAAGGCAAAATTGCACCTCATATGGATAAGAATATAAAAAATCTAAAGCATTTCTTTTGTATTTAAAAATATATTATGCAAAAAGAACTATTCAGATGCATATTTGAGCTGCCTCTTACAAGAATAAAGTCAGAAACAATATCTACTGTAATGATAAAAAAAAAGAAGAAGAAGAAAAAAGTGGTGTTTCATTAAAAAAAATGAATATGGGAATTTCATTAAATATTCAAGGTATCTGTAGAGGGCAGTATTATCCAACAAATTCCACCTAAGGAAATGAATCTATGAAATTTTAAGCCCAGTCCTATAAATACTCAGCTAAATCACATGAAGTCATATTATATGTAAAAGAATATTAATATGACAGGGTGATAGATTGGCACTCTGTGTGTTTGGAGCTAATGGAATGTGAAATAAAATAGAAAACATACTGAAATTAACAGAAGTCCTACCAGCTTAGTCACAGAATCTGTGAGTTAATCCAGTAGGTAAGTAGCTATCAAGTTGTATAAAACACATAAGATTTTTTTTAAAGTTCAGCAAAAATAACATGAATATTTCAAAACTTACATTAAATTTACTTTAAGCAGATGGATGTTATTGTAAGAGATTTATAGTTTACATAAAAAGTGTCATTTTCAATTAGCAATGAGCTTGAAATGTTGTTGGTAGTAATTGAAAAGAATCATAATGACTGAAGTAGTAGTACAACAGACCAAAAATTTGTGTTCCAGATATTTTTGAATGACACTATACATCATCACTTTATATAACATTTTTTTCCAATAGCTGATACCAGATATTGTCTTTTAATAGACTGAAAATAAAATGTGAAGGTCTAACATGAAGTCCCCTGCAAATCAAATCATCTTTGCTTTAATTAAAAAGCAATTTAAAAGAACATTATCAGCAGAGAACTTCTGTATACATCAAAGTGAATTCATCAGAAGCTGTGTTATGTTGTTTAATATTTATTATTTAATCAATTATTTACTATTTAATATTTCAGAAGAAAATGAGCTTGTAATTTAAATTGTGAGTTAAAATTGTAAATTTTAGCTTTTCCAACTCTTCATATGCAAGTAACCAAGGGGATCTAAACATGCTTATTACAGAGAAATCCACTATAAACGCGTCTGTCTTTCCAGCAGCCATCGTTGGTGTAATGGCCAAGTAGGCAAGAAGCTGCATGTTAAAGGAGAAGGTCTGGCTGCTTTTTACTCCCAGAAAGAAGGCTAATAGAATTTTGTTATGCAATTTGAAGGAATGCTGTCATCACACAGATATGACCAAGTTTTATCCTGTAAATTAGTTCAGAGTAGGTTAAGTGAATATGAATTCTTCAAAGGGATCATATGCTGATTTCTCATGCAGATATGTGGTTTCCACTGAAATCATTAGGAAGTACTGATTTTAGCATGCTCAATAGAAGCTTGGGAACAGATTTTCAGAAGCAGCTTCTAACACTGGCTACCACTTTGTGCCTTCAATCCACCTAAACTCAAGCACCTAAACTCAAGAAAATTAAAGTGGATAACTGCCGTTTTTGTTTTTGTTTTGGTTTTTTTGACATCTTAGTTAGACACTCGCTTTGTTGTCCTTTTTGCAGATCCAACTACACTGTCCGTTCCCTGTTTTGTCTGAAAGCTTTTTATCCATGTATGAGTTAGTTATTTAGAATTGATTCCTTGAAAGCCCAGTGTGGTGCAGACTGTTTTTGGACATGAAATTTCTGCTTCCTTACAGGATTTTGATTCAATTATGACTGAACACAATTGCAAAAATCATTTAATTATATTTTTTTAAATCTTCAAGTTAAAGTATGACAGTGATGGTATCTATATTAAAAAAGCCACAAATCACAACAAAATGCAAAGATTGAAAAGGTCATTTTATATCAAATTTACTGTTTTAATATGTTTACTTTTGAGATTCTAGGACTATTATCTTCTATAATATGGTCTCTAATTTTAATGAGATTATAAATTATTTTGTGTTAATCATAATATAGATATCCAAGTCCAAATATTTCTGTCATCCAGTGTTATAAGGCTGACAAAAATAAGAATTATAGATAACATAGCTATTTAAATAATAATTTTATTCATAGTAAGCAGAAAAGGAGAAAATTAAATTCTGGCTCCAGCATAGTCACGAGAAGGAGTGCTGTAATTGAATTCAAAGGAAACAGGATTTCTCCATGTACCAATGTGAAAAATTACAGAATGGACAATGTACTAAAATATAGAAGCCCTAACTATATTACAGAGATTGCTTAGTGATTTTATATTGTAGTAAAAATATCCTGTTACATTGTTAGTCAAAGACAAGTTGTTTTCATTATATGAATGGTAGTTTAATATCAAAGTGTTCTTTACACTTTCCAGTGTTATCTATTCAGATCCCTTAATGCCATTAACTTTCAGCTAATAGACTGATGAAAATAAAAAGCTTTCTTCTCCTAATTATAACAACAATCTGCTGCTCTTACAAGGAGAAGTCTCCACTGCTGGAAGGCTAATTCACATAAGCTTGAACACTTTGCTTTACTCTCTGTCTGCTTTTTTTTTCTGTAAGCTGGTTTGCAAATGTATACATTTTCTGCAGTGCATAGTAAAAAAGAGAGGTAAGTGTCATTAAGTAGGTTAAGACACCTCGCTTGTGCTATGCATGTGTCAAAATTTAAACGTGGACTGTTTCAATTTTCTCTGACTGCAGAGGCAAGTAATAGTAGCCATGAGTCTCGTATTGGTCTAGCTGAGAGTCTGGAATCAGAGAAGAAGACAGTTGTACCACTTGTGGTCGTGTCAGCCCTGACTTTTATCTGTCTAGTGATTCTTGTGGGTATTCTCATATATTGGAGGTAAGTAGTTTGTTTGTTTGTTTCAGTTGCAAAGAGCTCTGAACTTACAAAAGCGATTGGCATTGTTGAACTGAGCAAGCTCCATAATCTAGTCAACAGACTGGATCCTGTCTTTCACAGTGTCCTTGTTTCCTGCATGTGATATAGCGGCATAAAGCAATGAAAGCAATGGTTTCTTTCCAAAGTGCTTGGCTACAACTCTCCTTTTCGGTTGTAAAAGGTGAACCATTTCAAATAATTCAATAATATTAAGCGATTTTAATGAATACATTGTTCATGATTGTTAATGCTTAGAAAACAAATGAATTTAGGGAGCGGTGGGGAAAGAGGTGGGTGCAGAAATAAATAGCGTGGATTGCTTTCTATAACTCCAAATTGAAAAAAAAAACAGTTTTTATTGATTTAGGATAAGAATTGTGGTCCTCAACAACAATAAGCAATTCATAAAGAGCTGTATGCTGTAGTTCATGTTGTATATGAGCTAGGAACATAATAGTGTGTTATTGTTTAAGATCACTTATTATGTAGCCCCTACCGTATTATGTGACTAGAAGGTTGTTCCCAGCATGGAATTCTTACAACCTCAGAATCAAAATTTGTTCCTCAATTATTCAAGACAATCAGCAGGTAATTAAGGGTTAACATGAAACATGAGTTTCATGTGCAAATATATATTTACTTTCCCTTATGTTTCTCCATGGCTTGCTAAGTTGGTAAGAAGATAAGAGAGAAGTTAAAGAAAAGTGATAGGAAACCCTATAGGGAAACTCTATTGTAGGAATGTCCTATAGTTTCCTGTAATAGGAAACCCTAATAACATAACCAGTGGGTGGTGATAAAAGTCTGGATATATCCTGTAAAAAAAAGTTGTGCCAGCATGGCACAGCTCACTTCCATACAGACTAAGTCTCTTCCCTCAAAAAACAGGGGCTACATATAGATCAGCTCGTAGGAATCGTCTCTGGCTGGTGCTAGCCCTAAATTATGCCTAGAGTTGTGTGGAAAAATGCAAGTTGCCCCAGGAAGAAAAAACAAACCAGGAAACCTGTTAGCAATGTGACATCATTATGAACTGGCTGAGAGTGCTCAAGCTTTTCCTTTCTTTCTAAAGACAGTTTGCGGCTCCATTTAGAACTCTAGAACTAGAGGGGAGGCAGGCTAATATATCTTGCAGATGCTTCTAGGACTGTTTCTTTGTGTTTTACTTTCTTTTTCTTTTTTTTTTTCTTTTTCCCTCACCAATTTTGTTCAGAGCACAGTCAGTCTGCCTCAGTTATTACCCTAATCCTTAGGTTATGGGGTCAGAGCTGTGCTTGCTGACTTTTCTCCTTGTCTCCAGACATTTTTTTCTGTCAGTCCAGCAAGCTACATCTCACAGTGGGACAGAATAGAACAGAAAAACTAAGCGTGAGCAGCCTTCTTCCCAGGCGAGCATGCCAACGAGTCATCCGGCATGATCTGGCATGATTAAAGACACATTTTGCACAACCTATTTTCAGAAGGGTTCTTTCTTCTTTTCCCAAAAAAAAAAAAAAAGTAGCTAATTATAAGAAGAATTCCAAAAAAATAAGACATTTCTTAATTTATTTCTAGTTGGATAATTATATTCTTCTCACAGTATTAACCAGTTAACCACTTCCATATTTAGGACCTTCTCTCTTCTTTTACATTATGCAACATGAGCATTCATCTTCCAAAGAGGTTCATCCTTGAAGCTAAATAGTATTTTAAATCCCTTCAACATGCCAAAGAACACCATCCATTTTAAGACCCAGATTGTATAGTGCAGTTTTAGTAATCCTACACATGTTACAAGCTTGTTTTTGTCAAATAACATTGTGCTCATTTCGTATTCTTTCTCTGGGAATGCACAATTCAGTAACATAGGTCTTTCAAAATAAAACAAAAATCTTGTTAGCAATAATATCTTCTTGAAGTTGATTTTAATCTTTCCTGTATTTCTTGTGTACTACAAAATAAAATATGGAGCTCTTTTTTTGTTAATCTTCCATAAAATTTTCTTGGGCATTATAATAACATCAGTAAATTATTTCTTATTTCAGAGGAATGAAATATAAATAGCATGTATTGTAGGTAAGATTTTGTGGCTTTGTTTCAAAACATGCAAAAAATAAGAACATTAATTCCAGGGTTTTTTTGGGGTGTTTGTTTGTTTGCTTTTTCTTGGAAAATATTTATATAAAAGATATGAGCATTTTATGGATAATTTTGGCTAATTTTAAAATAATTTGTATAAGTTATCAGTCTTTTTTTTACAGTGCATTCTAAAAACTTTCTCTTTCTCTTTTGCACTCTGTAAAGTTCATAAAAAGTTAAGGTTTGCAAGAGGTTGTTCCTTTGCCAAAGGTTGTTCCTTTGGCAACACTATTTATAAAAACTGCATTATTATATGCTAGTTGTGTAAGTGAGGGAATAGTACTCTTGAGCTGTTTCACCATTAGCTCCTGATTTGAGTATGAAAAAGGTGTGTTCTTTTTTTAAAAGGTTTATAAAAGGAAAAAACTAGCAGGAGCTGCAATTTTGTTTTTTGAAGGTTAAAAAAGGCAAAATTATTTTGTTCTTCACTCAAATCACTTGTAGCCGAAGAATAATTCTGTACCATCTGTTGTTTGGGTTTGTGTGTTTTTTACATGAAATTGTTAATCAGCACTTGAAGAAATTCCCCGATCTCTTCACTATCCCATTAAACACAAGTCCAATCTTTTTGTGATAAAATACTCATTTATCTGTTAGGGATAAAAGAATTTAATGGTGATATCGTCTAAAGAATATCTAATTTCAGGTAGTAAGATAAAATACATAGTTTTAAACTACTCTACTTTTGTGTATCAAGTCTTCTGTAGTTCAAGCAATTCCAGCAGTGTCATTTTCCTTTCATTTCTGTAGCCTGCTTAAGATTATAGTGGAACAAGCAAGAAGATTCTTTTGCCTATTTTAATGGCCTTGTATTCTGGATAGATTTTTTCTACAGCTTTAGAGAGAATTTTCTATTCAAACTTAGACTCTTTCCATCTTTCTATATATCTGTCTACTTGACTGAGTCCTTGTAACACAGATGAATCAGGAATATTTGAATATCCTTGCTCTGTTCGTTTAATTTCTTGATGGCATTGTCATTCCAATTTTGCTGAATTAACCTTATCTGTCAAGATGTTTGAACCTGAAAGTATCTCTGTTCTGATATATACTGGAAATTGCTTAAATGTATCTGTTCTGTTTTGAAATAGTTCAAAGAGTTGATGAATGAGACTGAGTCTCAAGGCATGATTTGTAGAGGACACTGGGTTATTTGTGCAAGTTAGTTCCCATAACAGTTAATCTTAAGTGGGGAAAGGAAAATAATAAAATAATAGATATCAGCAGGAGTTGAACCAACCAAGATTTTTGTGTATATTTGAACCTCAGTAAGACATAAATTCATATAACATTGTGAACAGCAAACTGCTAATACAGTTCAGTTAAATTTCTACCTATAGGCACTGAATATCTTCTACTTGTCACAGAGCCTCCTAGAAGCTCTATGACAGGAGTGCTTCAGAAATTACCAGCCCAATGGCAGACAACATCCTGAACAGCCATTTGCGACTTTAACTGTCTCCTACCATCCTACATCTCTGAAACATAGCTATTAGAGAATGTCCATTTTCTTCTCTGTGATTTAAGCTTGTAGCTTGAGTCCTGTGTTAGTGTTACAGAATGAGAGCTGGGAGCCTTATATAACGGTATTTAAACTTAGAGCTGCAAAGACATGCTAAAAAATGAATTTAAACTTACATATATCACATGTATACATTCAAGAAAGAAAAAAATGCTCAACTATCTAACATCCATAATATAAACATAAATGAGTTAATAAAACTTAAAGATTAAAATTCCAGCCAACAATTTGAAATAATTTAAAAGTAAATTCTAGTAAGTATTTGGGAATACCTATTGTATAGGTACAGTTGTTTTGTCTCAAACAACTCATGTTTAAATGTTCATTCAGATCTAGTATCCTTGCTGTTAAACTGATGAGCTGTTGCTGCATGGCTTCCTGTATAGATATGGAGTAATTAATTCAATGTTTTAGAACTGTCTTGTATATAAAATATGTATTTGAAGAAGTGCAGTGTCTAAATTATGAATTACAGTTTTAGGTTGGTGATCTAAATGCTGTGATATAAGGTGTAAATTAAATAATTGGGTTAACACTGAGTGATGGGACCTTTGTCTGCAAGTTTGAAACAGTCATCACTTTTTTCATTAACGACGAGTGATAATTAACAGATGATAAGATTATTAACATTAGATTTAGTCATGAGGGCTTTCACTGATGATGCAGAAGCAGATGGAGTACCTATTTAAGAGACTTATTATAGGTTAAATCAACTGCTATGAATTTGTCCCCTAAATGTGTTAAGGGTGTAATTTATTTTCAGCCACAATTAACTTGTTAAAGATTAAAGAAGCAGTGGCTCAATGAGGGGTAGCAAATGCACAGCGTATTACAAGGACATTTTAAGCAAGACTTAAGATGTGAGAAGCCATTACATAAATTATTTTTAGCTTAACTTATTTTTTCATGCATAGAGACAACTCTATAATGTTATTGCATGAACTTTATGTATGACCATTATAAGCATTATGTTCTTCAATGGAGGATTTTTTTGTGTGTGTTAATGTTGGTTGGTATGTTTAGTTTATTGCTGTTATTTTAATAAATATACTAGATTTGAATTCATAGTGCACAGTGCACTGGGGATCAAACTTTCCAAAATTGATTAGTGATTTGAAGTATATGATATTTG
The DNA here is from genome assembly GCF_000705375.1 of Tinamus guttatus. The sequence goes on from NW_010589481.1 coordinate 278,393, forward strand.
TCTGTCTTTCATAACTGTTTTTAACATCCTTCTGAGGCTACCTCTTGAGTATTATACAGCATTGAGAGACAGTCTCTCCAACCACAGTAGCTATGCAAAGTGCTCATTCTGTGGGTGCTAGTCTTAGGACCACTAAATTTAGAAGGATATTCCCTCACACATCCTAAATGTGATATTTTTCTGCATTCAAAATATCAGTTTCTAAATAAAGCAAAGTACATAACGGATAGTCCTATTCCAAATGTTTCATGGAAAATCAAAAGCTCCTCCATGACTATCACAAATATACTTTTAGGGGATTCTAGCTGGACTACAAACATGATTTTCATGTGAACTACTGTAACTATTCAGCTTGCCTAGATTTTATTGCTTATGTAACTGTCCACTTTTTCTTGCATTCTAAGAGAATCTGCACTGTACACAAAGGCAGAAATTTCCCACTATATTCCAGGAGTATCTCTGTGTTTCCCTGAGTCTTAGTTCATATAAGCTTACCAAAATCTTTGTAATTTACATTAAATGGTCCCAGAAGTAATGGCAATTTCCACATAAACCTTTATTCTCCACCTGTTTCTCAAAGTAGCCTCCATATTTCTCTTTGTTTATAGCAACCATATGGGGGATTTTATCTGTACAGTGCTACTCATTCACAGGAACACTATGGAAGAAGAATTTGCAGTAGCACTGATTACATAAAATACCAATAATCATACAATAGCTTAAGGCAACAGCTTTCAACAAACTGAATCTTGTAAATATCCAATGAGATTAATATTTTCCTGATTCACCTGATTTTCCTGATTTTAACCAGTTGTGAATATTTCAAATAGATTAAGTGATCGAAAGTAAAGATTGCTATTAGCATGTCTAATCATCTGAAGATTTTTTAATTAAGGAGGCCTAGCAACGCTTACAGCAGCAGTTGGTTATTTAGTCCGTTGAATAGCTTGGACTCTTAACATCTTAACAGATGCTATTCTTATTATCTTCACATCTGGATTACAGCATGGGTACAAATAGCATTGTGGGTTAAGGTTGATCCCATTTGTATTCTTACTTAGACATTTCTGCAACAGAGCTAGCACGTCCTGAAGTCATAAATTCCCCTGTTTCTGTCTATCAGCTTCTGGAAGTCTTCCTTGGTTAAAGAGTCCCTCAGTGTTGTGACTATGTTATGAAAAAGTCATTTATTCACAATCATGGTAGTTCCACAGCCTCCCTTTTTCTGTTGCAGGGCATGTTGCCATCTACATTTAAGTGTCTACAGTAGAATATATTGATGCATTACCATAACTTATCTCATATGTTGGCACCACCTTCAGGCTAGCATAGTCACGTGGAAAGATATAGCAAATTTGCGTGAAAATTTGGATAAGCAAAGAAGGCAGTGGAATTTTGTTATGCTGGAGACTGTTATGCAGCATCTGCGGTAGCTCCTGGTGTAGAGAACCTTTCTCAGCTTCTGTCTGATGTGTGCTCTATCTTCTGCCTCTGATATAGGTAAAGATACATAAACTATATATCGTGCTGAGCTAATGTGATATCTTCAGATTGCATACATCATTCGTTGTGGTATTGTGGGACTAATTATACTATAGCAGCTGCGTTTGACGGTCCATGAGATTTGGTTCTGAAAACCATCATTTTCTATCTCAACAACAGAACAACAGAATTCCAAGAGATCTCAGATGATGTTTTATGTTTGCAATATTTATTTGCGTTTCTTACCCTTTAGGAAATGTTTCCAGACGGCCCATTTTTACTTAGAAGACAATACATCACCTCGAGTAATTTCTGTTCCTCCAGCTCCAATCTTCCCAGTCTCAGGTATTTCTTGTCGACTCTTCTGTGGATTCGTGGCAGTTTTTGAAAGATGCTCTTTGCATGTGCCAATATGAGGTCTTCACATGCTGTAACCTCTGTAAACCAGATATTTTTGGCCTCTTACACTAATAAAGACAGGTATACCGGATGGAGGCAGGGACTAGCACTATTAATATTCTTTCCTTTAGGAACTCAGGAGAGGTATATCTTTCCTGACAAAGTCATTTCAGAGATATGATGCAGCTTTTAGCCAGTATCACCTGCATTTGAGCTACACTGAACAGTTTTAATTCACTGTCTCAAAGTGGAATTATTGTAGCAGTAACATGTTCTGCTGTTTTTCTTTGTCATTGAATATATAACCTATGTATAGAATGTTTCCTTTTGCTTTTACCAGCATCACCAACACGTTGCGTCTATCTGCATTTCACTGGCTATTGTAAAGTTTGTTTTTTTGACTTGTTGATGTATTTTGTTAGTCTATATTGCTAGTAGTAAAATTCTCTGTGAGTCTCATGTAAAATATGATATACAAATGCAAAATATTAGCCCCTCCTGTTTCCATTTCCACTGTAGTTATTTGGAGAAACTTTGTTTTCCTCTTCAAAGCATATCAAAGTAACACTGTGCAGCATTCCCCAGCTCTTTCAAATCAAGTGAAATGAAAAACACATTAAATAATAGGTTAATTCTGCAAGTGACCCTGAACCACATTTTCACACATGAGAAAAGAATATCTTGTTGCATAAGTAATGCTGTTTCAAATGGTGCAATTACATGGGGAAATGAGTGCTCTCACAATGACTAAAGAAGGAAACTCAGCATGTGTAGATATCTAGTAAAGACATTTATTTAAATAAATTCCAAACTTCAAGTTTCTGTTGTAACAAAATTGTAGACATCTTTAAATGTGGCTTGCATTGATTGCTGTTGTTAAGAGATGCATAACCTTTTTCTAAATGGTTAATAGGCAGGCACATACCTTGATGCTCCAGGAATATATGATTATATGTGAATGTCAAGTGTAATTCATTATACGAAATTTCTGTTCTTAGTCTCTACCAGTATTGCAATACAATTGTATCACAGTGCAATTGTATAATTTCCTTGCAATTTATTCTGACCAACTCACCTCAGGTAGGCAGTGTTTTCCATTCATTGAGAAAGAATTACACTTACCGCTATTCTGAGTGCTTAAAATATGTGTTCTTTGGCTGGTGGTTTTACTTCTAAAAAGCTGATAAATATTAACTTAAAAGTGTTTTTAAATGACTGAAATGCACATAAAGTATTTTATGGAAAAACTCCAAGTGCCAAGGAATGCTTTGTTTAATTTTGTATGCAGCAGATGTCAAGTGAGCAGTTTTCATGTTTTCTACAATATAACATTTCAGCAGTGTAGCTTTACAATAATTTTGGCTAACCGTGATATAATATTGGCAAATGGCTTAGGCCAGGAAGATCATGCTGTAGCTGTTAAGTTTGATATTTTGTTGCCACTATGACTACAAACACATTCCACAGATCTCATTATATATTCGTTTTTCCTTCCATGGAGTTCTATTGGCACAGGTAGAAGATGCATGGTTCTGCAGAGATAATGTATTTCATACTGTAATTCGAAGAGGCATTTACTAGAAATAATGAATTACTGGTTAATGTTAGGAGCTCATATCAACCTTTAATAAGCATCAAATGATACCTTCCATCCAGAAGTAGAATGTATTTCTGGAGCCAAAAGTGACTACATGGGAAATTAGCACTGGTCAGAAAATACAATAATAATAACATCAAACCTTATGGTCCATGCTCATCAGGTCATCTATTTTCCCTCTTGGTTTGGTATTCCATAGAATAAACACTTTATTCCAGGTCCCTGCTCCAAAGTGTGAACATAGTTTTACACTTTTGTTCACCCTCCCTTAGGCTTGACTGAATAAATTTACTATTAGTATTCAGGTCTATTCCTGTAAGTGGAAGACCAGATGGATCTCAATACAATTCAACAAATTCTTGGTAACTGAAAGCTAAAAATATTTTATGGCCTAAATACTGAACATCTGTTGATACAAATAACGGGTCTCTGTAAAATGTTTTTAATATTTCCTTCTCATATGAAACAGTGATGGAATTTCAAATTGTGAAATAAAAATGTTTTAAATCCATGAAACACTTAAAAAAATCTTTATTCTTCAGAGCCAAAACTAGTTAAAATAATATGGTCTATAACAGGTAATTAACAGAACAGATGACTGTGTTTACATAACATATTTACAGGAAAGAAAAGATTAAAAGTCCCAAAGGTTTTTGACATGATCCCTAATGAATATTCTACACAAAAGTGTTTTTTCATGTTTAAATAAAGTAAAAAGGATATTTCATGAAATGTAAACATCAGACTGAAAGTTCAGACTCAATATCAGAACACACAGGGTGTATTTACAGGATGAAAATGTAGACATTTTCTTTGTGAGTATCTAGAAAACATTTTTATATGCATGTCAATTCCAATTTACATATATTAAATGATAAAAAGAAAATCTTAAAAGTTGATGTATGATGCCTGAAGTAAGAGTTTGTAGTTGATACTCTCAGGATCTAAAATAAAAATTATTATCAATATCATAGAATATCATATAGAATATCATAGAATAATGTGGAAAACGGGTGAGGAGGGGTCATTCATTACTGGAAAAACTTGCTCTTTGTGTGAAAGAGGAAGTTTAGCTGTTGTTTCCTTAGGATTTAAATGCAAATGTGCAACACATCAGTAAAAATTGTACTGCTGTCAAAATCCTGACTCCTTTTCCTCATCGTTCTTCCTCTCCCAGTACTATCCACAGCTCTACTCCTGCTGTCTCCCTTTCCATGTATTGCAGAAAATTGCTAAGACTCCTTGACTTTGCAGGGAGGTTTGAGTGCTCTTCAATTTACAAACTAACTCGTCATCTTGCAGAACCAGCATGTTGATTTGGGAGGCTTAAAGATAAAGACAGACCTTTCTAGGCATTTTACATGTCTTTTTTTTTTTCAGAATAGCCCTTCAGAAATGTATAGATACTAGAGAATGTTTTAGAAATGCTGTCTATGTTAGGAAGTGATTTCAATTTTAAGGAGAGACATATATCCAAGTTCTTGGCATAAGTTCATAGTAGAAGTTTTATTTCAGGATGTTGTGTGGATTGCCTAAGCATGAACTTTATATGTCACTCTGGCTTTTTATTCTTCACAAATATGTTTTTTGTCTTTTCCCACTCTTAAGATGATGTTGGAGCAATTCCAATAAAGCATTTTCCAAAACATGTTGCAGATTTACATGCAAGTAATGGTTTTTCTGAAGAATTTGAGGTATGGCTCTATGATGTCATCTTTTATTTTTAGCACATGCAGATAACGTTAGATTTAAATGCAAATGGAAGCAAAGAACTGGGCATTAGATTGTGACTTGGTGACCAATTTTATAAATGTGTAACCTTGAACCCAATAGGACTGCTCATGTTTGAAAGCTAGGGTGATTTATTAAAGCTAACAGAATTGAGATGCAGGTGGGGATGGTTTTCACTGTGATAAAATGCTAAATGGTTGTGTGAATAACCTGTATAATAGCTCATCAGGTGTAGACTTAAAGCTTTCCAACACTAATGCCAATTGAATTTTGCAAAGTCACCTATATTTACTTGTTCCATTTACAGAGAAAAAATATGGAAGTAATAATGAGCACACGTGACAAGACTATTAGGGGACCTAATGCAGAGTCTTCATATAGGGTAGTGAAAGCTTTACAGTGCCTTTCATAAAGTATGTGGTTCATATGAGATATTTCAAAACTTTGAAACATATACTCATCATATAATATGCCAATATCACTGTAAGTAGCTAGTGAACATCATTGTTATTGACATTCAGATAGATAGATAGCCAAGATAGATGTTTGTTCTACCTTGTCGTTTATAAAATAAACACTATAAATCTCAACTCTGTAATCAGAGCTGTATTATTAAAATTCTTGGCATGTATTTTCTATTAAAATCTCTTAATTGAGACAGAAACGGTTATTAGAGATATATATTGATTTAAAACGTTCTTGTAGTCCTACTGCTAAGACAATATTGAAAGTAATTCATACTTTCACATCTTTTGGTTTTGCTTTTTGTTTCCCCATTCAATAAATTGTAATCCGATAGACCAAAAACTCTGTGGCATTTATCTAACTACATTGTTAATATTTCTTCTCCAACTAATATAACGTTCAAAATATCCTTCGGATTGTGGGATCAAACTTGTAAATGCTTGTAAATGCCATTACAGGCTCATATGTGAAGCTAATTGTGTGCCTTGGCATTGACAGGACTAAACTCCAGATAGCCTGGCTATTAAAAAGAGCAAATGTTGTAGGATTTTGTGTAAATATGGTGATATCGATGTCCCTTCACAAGAAATGAGGAAACTAATCAAAAATTAAAACTGTTCATCAGCTTCTTTTCTTAAATTGCATGAATGATCCAAAGACCCAATGTCTTGCATTTCAGTGAGAAGTTATAGAATAATTTACTCAGTAACTTTGCAGAATCAGCATACACTTGCAGAGAGGGGCATAGGCATGTTCCAATCTTTGTTTATATTATATGAAGAAACTTATAATTGACATCTAATTTAGCAGGCTGTAGCAAAGCTTGTAACTACTTTTCTCATATGTGTTTAAATAGCTAATGGGGAAGATAGTTCATCTTAAAATACATCCTAGAAGACATTGCAAAATATTATTATAGTATTTTATTCATGGCAATATATTTCTTATATAACACTGTGAGCCTTACAAATGTTTGAAATTCCCATGAATTAAAGTAATTATTAAAATATAAAGAAATGAATTCTATGAATTTTATAGACTTTGTGCCAGCCTTCTCAAGCCTGTCTCCTGCAGGCAGTTTTTATAAATACATTGGGAAACTGCTGGCAGTTAACAGTCCCATGAGGCTGAGTTGCAAATTATCCTTGTCCGAGTGAGGGCTTTGCAACTGCATTCAAAGAGAGCAAGAACAATCAACTGAGAAAGTAATTCAGTTATAAGGACCAATAATAAGTCTTCATAAATCCTATGAATAATTAATTATTTAGATAATCTGTCTAGAGTCAATTATGTTGCTTACATGTATGCACTTTTCCCAGTCCCCGTGTATAACATTCAAGTTAAAGATGGGAAAACAGATACCGGTATTTTAACAAAAAAGTTATTTCGAAGTTCAGAATAGCTGATTTATTTTAAGAGTTGTGTCAAAATAGTCAGCTTTGTTGTTATTATGGAGATATATTGCATGACCATAACTGTTTTCCATATAGTAATTGTAATTTATATAAACACTTTTATCCATTGTTCTGTGCTGTGGAATTTGATTTTTTTTACTTTTTTTGCATTCATTCCCTCATTAGACACTGAAAGAGTTTTATCAGGTAAGGAATTATTTCACTGCATTTCTTTAGCAATGAAGTAGTTGTAAAATATCATAGATAATTGGGTGTAAGGTTGTGGTTTTTCATGCTAGCTTATTGTATTTTAATACACTGTGTATATCTTAATAATTACTATACTATCATGTGCATTCTTTTTTCAGGAAATCCAGAGCTGTACTGTAGATCTAGGTATTACATCAGACAGCTCTAATCACCCAGACAACAAGAATAAGAATCGATATATAAATATTGTTGCCTGTAAGTAAATGCTGCACTTGGTGTTTTATGCAAGAAATGTTGTAGACAAGTAGAATCTTTTATGGGGACAGGAGAAAAACTCTGGACTGAAAACTCTGACTAATAGTCAGCAAAATGCCCAAAAAGGAATAGAACAAGACGTTACATCTCTTCAAGCAGTCCTCTGACACTCTGGTGCTTCGATAAGCATTTGTTATCAAGGAAGATATATGTGTCTTTTGTGGTGACCCAAAAGGAGCTTGGAGATTGCCTTATAATGACATTATGAAGCCAGTATTTGGAAAGGAATCTGAAAAGCCAGCCCCAGTATGCCTTAAATCTACATGAAGATCATGTGTTTTAGCTACATAAAGATCATGTGTTTTGGACAGTTAATACAATAGCTACCTCTGCATTTCAAATTTAACTCTCATGTCAGCCCAACTACCCAACCAGTTTAGGAGTAATGTCTTTAGGCGTAGGGGTTTACATGGGGTTTGATATCTGGCTTCTCATTATAGTCAAGGAAGCTCTTGGGCACATTCAGTTGACCAGGACATCCAAGATGTAGTAGGGCATCCTGCCAGCTTTCCACTGTCATTCCAGAATGATGTGGATTTCCCACAGGTTTCAAGCCCCTTACTGAGGTGTCAGCTACCTTAGGGCATCTCAAGTAGGAAGAAGTGCGATGTGAAGCAGAATCAGGTCTCTGTAAATGATGGAGGCTAAAAAACCTTTAGCTCGCCCTAAAGTAGTCACCTAGCTGACTGACTAGGCAATCAGCTGAAGGCTCTTCAGCCAACCAGCTCCATAGGTTCCCATAGGTCTCCAAGCTGCAAATTCCACTCTTTGCCTTGAAATGAATGCTTCTCAAGAAAGGAGTCAGTTACCTAAGCGTGGGTGCCTGCCATCATTTGAGGTATGCCACAGCATCCAGGACTAATGGGCCGACTTGGCAGTCCAGACTCTACCCTTCACAAGCAGGAGAACAATGCCTGGGATACTTCCATGTAGGCAAATAAATTGTGCACCTCAGTATCACTGTATTTACTATATAATACTGAATATGTGCAAGTAACGTTAGTCTTTATTTACCATGACATTGTACTCTACAGTTATGACAAATTCATGCAACACTTTCTTTTCATTCATTTTTACTTCAGCTAGACTACTTTTCTCAAGGAACTCAGGTTTCCATCAATTGCACATTTTGAACTTCCACTGGCTTCAAAGAGCTGTACACTTTTGTCATATGAAAAGATCTTTTATTTATTTATTTATTTATTTTACTTTTTAAAAATATTACCATTTACTTCTAAAATAAATTTCTGAAGTTCTGAATCTTTTGGTTGATTAGGTTATATTTCTGCAAATTAGAACTTTCCATTTGCTTCATACCTAAACACAGGATGTTTACATGTGCTAGCTTAGAAATAGTATAAAAATCCATTAAATTTTCTTTGAACATGTTACAGGAAGAATATAACCCTATGCTTCCTTTGTCCCTTTTTTTATTTTTTTTTAATGCAGATGATCATACTAGGGTTAAATTAGCACAACTTTCAGAAAAGGATGGAAAACTCACCGATTACATTAATGCCAACTATGTTGATGTAAGTGCATTTTTCTATCTGCCAATCCATTCACATGTCAGAAGAGTCTTTTCTCTAAATACTGAGGCATGGAAGTAAATAGACTTTAAAAAAAGCATCACAGTATTAGGGGCTTTGTTAAAAGAAAAAAAAAACACCTTTTGATCTGACTTAAACCTCACAAAGTGAAGAGCAGATAAATCTCCAATTCTTTCTTGAATCCATCTTGATATTGTAGCAGCTGCAGCTTAGTGAAGAGCTTTGTGAAGCATAAAATGTTCTATCAGGTCTCAATAGTTTCAGACGCATTTCACGTGAATATTTATGCCTTTACACATATTTGGTAAGCGGTTAATTCTTCCCTTTGAGATAATCTTAGGAGGGGAAGATGGTATTTGGCTGACAGTTTCATAGAGACACCATTTATTCAGTTTTTGTTACCCAGTAATTTACATGCGAATGATCATGATTTATTTCTTAAACCCCTATCATGACAGATGTCTCATAATCACTACCATGTCAACATCCTGCCAGAACACAGGCAGTAGACTCTATATCCTATTTATTGGAATGATAAACATTGTCATAACAGTTCCATTCATATGTCAGTTGGTACCAAAGACATTCTGTGAATTAGACAGTTGTAAATTCAAAAGTACTTAAAAGCTCTTGAGATTCTTTAAAAAAAGATATATAAAATACCATGTAGTCCTCCCAACCTCCTTTTGCTCACAGACTGTGATTTAACAAGTGTCATTTGTTATCTTTCAATTTAGGGCTACAACAAGCCAAAAGCCTACATTGCAGCTCAAGGGCCACTAAAATCAACAGCAGAAGATTTCTGGAGAATGATATGGGAACATAACGTAGAAGTTATTGTGATGATAACTAATCTTGTTGAGAAAGGAAGGGTACGAGTATCTTTGTTATTTATCTCTGTTATTGATAGATCTGCCTCTAGGAGGCTACTTCCTCTCTTTTAAAAGACTTTTTTAGGCATTTATTGAGAAAAAAGCTATACTTTGTAGTAGTTGCTTGTGCTAGAATTGGTCATAGAAACATAAAGATGAGGATTTGGAGTATGAAACTAAGGAAAACATTCAAACTCAATTTATAACTGAGGTCTTGAATGGCTTATACTAGAAAATGCCTTCTTGGATATAGTTAGGAGTGGCCAGATTATGGACAATGGTTCAGTTCTGCTAAGCAATCTATTTTCTGTAAATCTCTTTTCCAAGGGTGCCCTAGACTTTGTAAAGGAGATGACTTTAATTTAAATTAAGCATTACGGATGTTCACAGGCTACTCCCTTTTAACATCCCATGACACCCACAGTTCCTACCATCACCTGACTAGATATACATTAGTTCTGTGAACCAAAATGAGGTCATCTTTTATCACAGGATGTGTCTTCGTCTGATTACCTGATGGGGGATATGCATCTGTGACCCAATGGGGTCACATGAGTAGTCACTGTCTCACGCTTGCCGCATACAGACCCATGACCTCAAATGCGTACGTTCTTGTCATATGACCAATTAAGTGCTTGTCGGATGTCCAGAAAAACAGTACTCTAAGTACTATAGTCCTCTAAGTACTCTAGTCCTCTAAGTACTATAAAATAGTGCTCTAAGTACTATTTTAAGATTATAAATTACTATAAATGTGTACTGTAGTACTTCTAGAGAAGGCTTAAGTGGCAGCCCACCCAAAAGGCACCCATTGCAGCTCTATATGGCCCTATTTTGAACCACACAAGTTTTCTCTTTTCTCCTCTGACCAGATGCCAGTATATTTTACCCATTCTGTGACCCAAGCAAAATACCCCAATGACTCTAACGACTTGAAGCAGTGGCAGAGCACATTTTCTCTTGTGTGCAGACCATCTGTCTTTAGATTTTCTTTATATTTTAGAGTGTATACAGAATAGCAGTTTTCACAATATTAGAGGTCTTCAGCTCCAATTGTATGATTTAAATCTCTCTTTTTTCTGGTATTACAAATAAAGAATATCTTCACACAGACAGATGTCTTTACAGCACAAAATAAATAAATACTCTTTGTTCTCTTGAGATGAAGACCACATATATTACAAACTGGGAGTTCTTGTACATTTCTGTGGTTGACTGTACTCTTAAGTTTAAACCTTAACAGTTTGACAATTATTTTCCTTCTTTCTCTGTTTCTCATTCTCTTTCCAACAGAGAAAATGTGACCAGTACTGGCCTGTTGAAGGTAGTGAAGAATATGGGAACTTCTTGGTTACTCAGAAGAGTGTTCATGTACTTGCCTATTACACAGTGAGGCATTTTACTATTAGAAACACCAAAGTCAAAAAGGTTTGTGGCATCCTGAAAAAATAGTTTGGTATAAAAGAAACATTGAAAGTTGCTCAGAATATTTTAAAGCAGTTGGTAGCTCTTTTCCACTGTATAAGTAAAGCTGAATCCTATAGGTCTCAGACAGCCTAGATGCTCCTCAGCTTCAGAGTTAATTTGGCTTGATCAACTGGTGGAGGAGATACTGGCCGGTGGTTGTGTGTTGCAGGCAAATGGTTACGATCATGCTAAAGAACTGATGTTGACTTTGCCTACCTGAAGAGCCAGAAGATTTTCAGAATGCCAGCAGACAGTAGAAAATACGGGATGATTTAAGTCATCTACCTATGAATTTTCCTTTTGTAGGACTGAATTTTTAACCCCCTTGTAAAACAGATGGATAATTCCTTTTTTGATCAGTAAAGCTGGATGAGATTATTTCTACTCTTTCTGTCCACTTGATAGAGGAACAGAGTATCAGAAACAATTGATAGATCTTATGGGCAGTTGAGTAGTTGGATATCCTTACAGTGCTCTTAGTCTTTTACTATGGCTTTCTAAAGGGGCAGTGCCAAGACACTTTTTAATCTAGTGCTTATAGAGGTAGCTGCCCTTCCTGTTGTCTTTGGAAACTGGAATATTCAGCACTAGAAAGTACTCTGACATGTTTGACTTGCTTTAATGAAATAGAGACTATACTAACTTAAGAACATTAATATTGAGAACATTATTTGTTACATAAATAAAATAATGAAAAATAATGCCTTTTAAATGTGGGATACTTATTCATGGCATTATTTTTATGTTGCAGGGTTCCCAGAAAGGAAGGTCTAGTGGACGTGTAGTAACTCAGTACCATTATACCCAATGGCCTGATATGGGTGTTCCAGAATACACACTGCCTGTGCTCACCTTCGTGCGGAAGGCATCGCATGCCAAGCGTCATGCTGTTGGGCCTGTTGTGGTTCATTGCAGGTGTGGTTTTTTACTCTAGTAAAGTTCACTCCACTTTTGCTTTGCAGAAAAAAAAAAGAAAATTTTAAATAATTTTCAGTGGTGGGTTAAGCAAAACTCCATTCATACTTAACAATTACTGATGTAGGAATATTGAGTTCTTAGCTGATATTTCTATCTTTGGTAAAGCCAACTAATCAATCAGCTCTGTGCCACTTCTATAAATCTCTGTAATGGCTATAAACAAGGTGCTCTGCCAAAAAAAAAAAAAAAACAAGCTTGTCTTTTTACTTTCTTGCAAACTTCTATGCTATTCTTTTGATTGCTGGGAGCTTACTGGATAAGTATATAGCAATAATTGTTTCATTTGTACAAATTTACATATCATTAGGATGTTTTAAGCTCATGCTTTCTTTGGTGCAGGGATACTCTATAGCCCTTAGAAGAGCTCTGTGCACAAAAGAAGACTCACTGTATTCCTGGCTGAACTACAACTTTGCCGTTTTTAACCTTACTCTGCACTCTAGCATTTCTTTGCACTTGGAGGAGCTTTCTGGGGATCGGTTTGAGGTCTGCATGTGCCACAGTGTGCAGGCAGGTGTCCTGCCATTGCTCATTAAAACTGAGCAGCCTAGGGAAAAATGGTTAAAAATGGCTTGTAAGGCCTGGAATGACTTCACAATGCCCGTGAAGGACCGGGTTATTGTAAAATATATAAGCAGGTTCTGGTTTTCCACTGTAGTACCTCACCTTTGATGGAACATTTGGAAAGAGAACCTCCTCATGAATTCTGTCCTTCTGGAGCTGACTCTCAGGAAGCCAACAGGTAAAGTCACCTCACAATGCTGAAAATTAAGATATTTTATTTCTGGGATGCTCTAATGTGACTGAAATCTGTTTTTAGCTTGGAAAATGAAATTTCCACGTTTTGGTTGTTCTGCTGTATTTATACCCTGCCTGTTATTGGGAAGTTCAAAATAAGAGCTTCCCCATACGACTGTGATCTATGACAGTGGCCTGAGAGATCAGCAACATGACCAAACATGTACATTGTTTTTTTTTTTTTATTAAAAAAAAAAGTAACAGTGGTAAGTTGTATGGCTTCAGTCAGACTTCTCCATTGGGTCATATACATATACATACATATATATATATGTATATATATACACATATATATATACATGTCTCAAATATTGGTATTTAATGGTTTTGTAAGGTTTTTAAGTTCATTTGTCATTGTCAACTGGAATTTCAGCAGAGTCTAATATTAGAAATATAACTTTTACTTTACAGGCTATGTGGAGGACAAATATGTGACACCTTATCTACTTATTTGTGTGATTTGATAGTTTTCATGTTTTGCCTTTGCCTTTTATAACAAGTACAGATGGTGCCTGCTAATCTTTGTAATTTTGTTTGTGTAATAGTGTGTCAATGACCCAGAATTTTCTGCTTTATATCATGTTTACTAGGCAGTGGAATACAGGCAGTATGAATTCAATCTACCCATGCTTCATGCCACCTCTGAACAAGAAAGGAGGTGGTGCTGGGTAGACCAATCTCAGTGTTGCTGCCAAACTGTATAAACCAACACACATAACATTTCCACATAAATTACAGGAGAATTATAACCAATTGATTCTCATTGTGGAGTATAGAGAAAAAAATACCTATATCCTAGATATTTTTACAAAGGAAAAGGCTGTTTGTTAGTCTAGATTCTTACCACACAGTAATCATTATGCTAAAAGAGTCAGAGTGTATAACAGAATCAAGTATTTTAACACGACATGGCTCCAAAAGGAGCCATTTTATTGTGGGTTTTTTGCTGTGTTTTTTGGATTTTTTTGTTTGGTTGGTTGGCTGTTTTTTGGGGGCAGGGATAATATTTCTGAGATGCAAGTTCTTTTCTCAACGCAGATATGCTTAGGATACAGAGCTTTCCGTTTGTGGGAGTTCCCCACAGCATGGCAAAATGGTGGCAATACACCAACTATTCATTAACTCTTTATTCTTTAACATCTTCTCTGTTTAAGAAGATTCTCAACTATTGTTTTCCCTCTTGAAAGAGTATGAAGAGTACTAAGCTTTTTCTTTTACAGATATCTTCTGCAGCTCTGCCACTTCCTACACAGTCCAGTATCTTTTCCCAGTCAAATATCTATGAAAGGTCCATAGGCAGTATCCTTAAGGGGTGGCATAATGCAGCTTGTCCTTTAAAGTGGCTTGTGTTCCAGCACAGAATAATTTGGGCACATTATATTAAATGTTTCTAACTGGGCACCACAGTTTCTAACTGGCTCAAGATCTTTGACAAAGTTACTTTAACTATCAGTATTAGCAGCAGCCTAAAAATTGCAGTCTAATAGGAAGCCTTTTAGTTCTATTTTATCCGATACTTTATTAATGATTAAAAATGATCTTTAGGTCTATTCTTGCATAAAGAAAAAAATTATAAGGAAAGAGTTTTCTTAATTATCAACATTGAAGTTTTAATAAAGTAATATATTCGTATAGTAATTCAATTTCTAAAGGAAAGTCTTCTCCACACAACAATTTGTTTAAAAAAGCTATATATAAGAAAAAAATATCTTCATGGTGTCTTACTTCAGACTCAAGAATTCTTTTTTGTTGTTTTATAGTGCTGGTGTTGGAAGGACAGGCACATACATAGTATTAGACAGCATGCTGCAGCAAATTCAACATGAGGGGACAGTCAATATATTTGGTTTCTTAAAACACATACGTACCCAAAGGAACTACTTGGTGCAAACTGAGGTAAGACTAAAATATTTTTAATGAGAATTATATTTCTGTTTGCAGTAGCAGAGATGATACAACCTTCATGTTGGTTCCATCAGGCAGAACAGCAACCAAACTGGGTTTCCCTGATTGCTTCCTGTTCCTATTGTACAATCCTTGTAGGCTCACTTAAAGCAATGGCCTAGTAAATGGCCTATCTGTGGGCTCTTGTCTCTTTTTTTAGGGAGGAATCAGAAGAGAGAAAGTCTGTATGAATCATACTTCACACAGTAGCAATTTCTTGGCAGTACTACTACAGCTGTTTTAAACAGAAGGTTATATGTAGAATGGTAAAAGAATCAGAAAGAAACAATAAGGACAACAACAGGGCATTAGAAAACCTATTTGAAATTTCAAGAACAGAGGTTAGATTCCCTGGTGCCTTTCAGTAGAAGAAGAGGCAGTCAACAACAGCATGAGTGCTTATTGAAAAAAGGAGGTGAGAGAAAACGGAAGATAGCAGTAGGAACTGAGAGTGGTCACTTTATTGCAAGGAAGAGAGGCAAGGAGCGCTGAACAAGATGCTGACTTGGAAATTTGATCTGAGGGTATCATATCAAGTATACATTGCATGTGTAGTTCATTGCACTTGTAAACACGTACTATCACTACAGATGAATAGCCTCTACTGTAGAGGACCACATTTGAGAAAACTCTACGTAGCAGCAAACTGCAAAGAAATGCTGACCCAGTTGGAAGTGGCAACTTAGCTGAAGAAGATGTCCAGGAAAGATATGAAAATAATTAGAGCTCAGATGTTTGGTTTTATTTTACTAGGAGCAATACATCTTCATTCATGATGCACTGGTTGAAGCGATACTGAGTAAAGAAACAGAAGTCCTTGAGACTCACATTCATGCCTATGTTAATTCTCTCTTGATACCTGGACCAACAGGAAAGACCAGGCTGGAGAAACAATTCAAGGTGAGCTCTTGAGATGCTAACATGAAAAGCTTTTGGCTTGTTAGCATCCTCAAATGAGTAAAAGTGTCTCAATGCAACTGCCATCATCTTTCTCTTTGTATTCAAAGTAATTTCACAAATGAACGCAACTAGTTGGGGCAAGAGAATTATTTACATACTCTTAAACAAGATTTTTCCTGATCAGCTGTAGAAGCAGACGCCTCCTCAGAAGGAGGAAATAAACACTCCAGAGTTTGTATATATGGAGAACAATGTGTACCATGCCGATGACTTTCAGACACCCAGAGAAAGACCAGAGTTCAGAAGCTGAACATCTAGCAGCCCAGAACTTAGGAGAGAAACAGTACATTGACTCAAGAGGAGAATGGGAAATCTAGCTAGTTCACTGGAGTGGTGACTTAAGAAATAAAATTAGAAAATTCTAGTTTTTCTTATGATTTTTAATTCAGGAAAGTAAATCACAGTTTGAGGGGGGTTGTTGTTTTTTGTTGTTTTTTGGGGATTTGAGGGTTTTTTTCTGTATTTTGTAGGATAATATAATAGCTTTTGATTTTCCTAATCTACCAGGAAATAACTTGTTACAAGCTTTTTCTCTAACTATTTTAATTCTGCTGAGGAATGTGTGGGATAGCATATATTCTTTCCACAATTAACTGTTGCATCACAAATGTAGAACTCAAGAAGCTAAGTCAGTCAACAATGTCAGAAGATAATGAGGCCATGTTAAATATTAATTATTTTTCTCCTGAAGCGTTGGGTCACATAGACACAGTAACTAGTATTTCTTCAAGGTAATGAACTACAGAAGGTCAAAGAATTTCACAGTTTGCTACTGTCTTGGCTTGAAGAATCACACAGTGTTGTGAGAACACTATGTAAGAACTGTTTTGGATGAAAACAGAAAGAAAATGCTGTTTAATTCATTTTGATGGAAGTTATCTGGTTTGCTATCTCTTATTCCTAAGCAGTTGCTTTGAGGAGACTATTTATGGTCCGCCTAAAATATTACAGAAAGTTATTTTGAATTCTTTCAAACATTCTGATTAATCCAGTTGATTTTACTAGCAATCAGAAAACTGGAAACTAGGAATCACCTGATTTTCAAACTTAATTCATGCTTAGGAATGGTCATTGTGACATATATACACACACATTCCTTCTCACACTTGTCTGTCTGAATTGTATTAATCAAAACAAGTAGGTTAATATGACTGCCATGTCAATCTTGTATTTCAGATTTGGAGAGAAAACCAGGAAACTACATACCTAGGATATCTAGAGCTGTGTCACATCAGCACTCACATTTGTACTGTCTGGGCAACAATGCAGATTTTTCTGCATCCAATTCAGACAAGTAACTGTTTGAGGAAACTATTTCAAGCTACACAAATAGCTGTGCAGGCACAAGGGAAGAAATGACACTGGGCTGGCAGCAAGCGGTGAGGGGCTGGATATGGGAACAACTTAAACTGGCAGTTCATCAGGGGCTTTGTTGACCTGGGGACCAAGAATCGTTTGAATTGCTAAAACAGCAAACAGAAAGGACTCTGATGACAAGTTAAAAGATTTACCCAGATAACTAATGTCTAAACTTAAGCAAGAAGACAGCTAACCCGCAATACGTGCACCCAGTGTTTAATGCATCTAATGACAGAATGATTCTTGTGCCATGACCTGAGTTTTTTAACTTCCTTGTTTCAGTTACTGAGTCAATCTAACATACAGCAGTGTGATTTTTCTACTGCACTCAAGCAGTGTAACAGAGAAAAGAACAGAACTTCCTCCATCATTCCTGGTAAGCTGGTTTTAAGGGGTTTCTTGGGTGGCAAAATTTTTATGAATAGTATGTGTCAAACTCGTCAGCAGGATCTGGTGTTTTGAGCATTGGTGTAGGGCAATGAGTACCTTACTTTTGTAGAGAACTTTTAGTGAAAAATGATTTGGCAAAGTAACTACACAATGAAAGAGAGGGCTGGATAACTCTTCATCCTGATTGATATATCTTAGTTTTGCTAACATTAACTGTAATATGTGAGATCATTACTAAAATTTATCTGTTATTCATGGAACAGACTATTTTATGACCTTTTTTTTTACAGTTGAAAGATCTCGAGTTGGTATCTCATCACTGTCTGGTGAAGGGACAGACTACATCAATGCTTCCTACATCATGGTAAGTCAGTTAACTGCTGATAAAAAATGCCATGCCTTACTGTATACCTGTTCTCAGGGCTGCCAAGGGACTGCATTGTAGTGACATAATTCTGTTTTTGAAAGCTCCTTCCAGCTTTCTTCAATTATTTACCCTTTACTCTCTCCCCACAGTTGTTGTTACTATGATTTTTGTTTTTATGTTCATTTAAGTGTGTATGTGTAGAACCCTCATAGTATTAAAAACCAGTAAGGCTGAATTTCACCTATCAAAGGCTCTACTAAGAGTAACAGATGTTAATAAGTTATTTTTTAATGATTATGTCATGAAACCAAACTTTTGCACCTGGCAGAGCCCAGGGACCATAGAGCATCATCTTTTCATTATCCTTCTTGCTCTGTAGGTTTCCTTCAACTCTTTCCAGTACAGATTAGGGGTTGACCTGCTAGAAAGCAGCTCTACAGAGAGGGATTTGGGAGTTCTGGTTGACAACAAGTTAACCATGAGTCAGCCCTTGTGTGCCCTTGTGGCCAAGAAGGCCAATGCGATCCTGGCCTGCATCAGGAGGAGCGTGGCGAGCAGGTTGAGGGAGGTGATCCTGCCCCTCTGCTGAGTTCTGGTGAGGCTGCACCTAGAATATTGTGTGCAGTTTTGGGCTCCCCAATACAAGAGGGATTTAGAACTTCAAGAAGAGTTCAACATAGGGCCCAAAGATGATTAAAGAGCGTCTATCTTATGAGGAAAGACTAAGCGAGCTGGGCCTGTTTAGCCTAGAGAAGAGAAGACTGAGAGGGGATCTGATCAATATGTACCTGAGGGAAGAATGTAGGGAGGATGGGGCCAAACTCTTTTCAGTGGTGGCTAGTGATAGGACAAGGGCTAATAGGTACAAACTGAAGTACAGGAATTCCATCTCCACATGAAGAAGAACTTCTTTATTGTGAGGATGACAGGACCCTAGAACACGCTGCCCAGAGAAGTTGTGGAGTCTCCCTCTCTGGAGATCTTTCAAACACACCTGGATGCCATCCTGTGCCATGTACTCTAAGTGTCCCTGCTTGGGCAGAGGATTTGGACTAGATGATCTCTAGAGATCCCTTCCAACCTCAACCATTCTATGATTCCTTGATTTTCCCTTTGTTATCTGAAGGAAGGAGTAAGGGCTGTCTTTTACATGGAAAACGTTTATTCGGGAG
The DNA here is from genome assembly GCF_000705375.1 of Tinamus guttatus. Next base: position 297,843 of record NW_010589481.1, read on the forward strand.
AGAGAGGGAAAGGATGCCTGCAGTGACGTTTATGCATGATAATTCATCAGATGCATAGAGCAAAGGAGGTATATTTTGTGTTTAGAAGTTGTCTGGGAGGTTTGTCCAAATCAAAAAACTTGCTGGAATTTCTCTTCAGATCTTTCAGGAGATTTACTTTTATTTACTTCATGTCATCCTCTGGGATGGTGGTCAGAGTATTTTCATTCTGTGTTGGCTGGTCATTGCCAACTCTCCAATTATTTCTTTTGTCCTTTTCCTTTAGTTGCTTGAATTTTTTAAAGTTTTAAAAGTTTTATTCTATTCATCTGAAAAATACTGTGATGGTGTGGTGGCAGTTATTTTTTCTGCAAAAGAGGTGTCATTCTGGAATTTATTTTATTGGGCTTATGGCCCTACCTGGTAGACATTCCCTTTAAATGTTGAAAACTAGATGTTAACTCTAAGTCTGTTGACTTTTGTTTGTTTGTTTGTTTTTTTCTTTGGTTTGTTTGTTTTAGGGTTATTATCAGAGCAATGAATTCATTATTACCCAGCATCCCTTACTACACACTATCAAGGATTTCTGGAGAATGATATGGGACCATAATGCCCAAATGATAGTCATGCTTCCTGACAGCCAGAATATGGTAAGATTCATGGCTGATTGCTATAATTTTGTATACAAATTTTACTAGTATAACCATTTTAAAATTTGCAAACAATGAGACAATATATGAGATTTTGCCAAACTCAGTTAAAGATTAATAGTATTGTACTGAATGTAAAATACTCAAAGTCACCTAGTTGATCTGAAGATCCTCATCTGGGCAGATTTCAGTTGGAACGAAAAGGCATTTCATTGTTCCTATTAACATTTATAAAGACTCAAACAGTAGGAGTGATCCTAAACAAGTCTAATTTTGCTCCAAGACTTTTATTTTAGCTGTAATATAGCCTGTTCAACTATTATTAAGTAAAGACATAATACAATGTTTTTTCTCTATCTCATATCCTAAAGCTGCAAATAAAGGGTTTTTTTAGTTGAAATCTATCTGAGAGCTTTTAGGTCAGTATTTACAGAAATTTTGAGGCATGACAGGGCATCATGTTTGGTGACGTGTTTGGAGGAAAGACATGCAAATGTTTCAGAAAGTCAAACTTCTTAACAGTGAGGGTGACAGAGCACTGGAACAGGCTGCCCAGAGAGGTTGTGGAGTCTCCTTCTCTGGACATCTTCAAAACCTGCTTGGATGCAGTCCTGTGCCACGTGCTCTAGGTGACCCTGCGTGTGCAGGGAGGTTGGACTAGATGACCTCTAGAAGTCCCTTCCAACCTTAAGCATTCTATGATTCTATGATTCTATGCATGATTAGAAAAATAAGGACAGACAAGAATTTATTTTTGTCTTCTCACCAAGCATATTGATGAATGTTACACTTCCTAAAAAAAGAGATGGGTTTTTAAGTTAACCTTAATAGCAAGGAAGGTATCTGAAAAACGTCACTTCAGACATTTGTAATTCTGATCAGATTTTGATTTTTCAATTTAAATCTAGTTGGCTGCACTGATTACACAGCACATTATATATTGAGTTGGAGTAAGTTTTATTTTGATATTTGAAAATTCCTTTTTTTTTGTCTTCCTTGAGGCTGAAGATGAATTTGTTTACTGGCCAAACAAAGATGAGCCAATAAATTGTGAGAGTTTTAAAGTTACTATGATTGCTGAAGAACACAAGTGTCTGTCTAACGAGGAGAAGCTCATTATCCAAGACTTTATTTTAGAAGCTACACAGGTAACAGTGTCATAAACTTTGTAACTCTCGAGATTTCATTTGCTAAAGGTAATGCCTACATTTTATTACATTTTCTATGGTAAATGTGAGAGAAATGAGGGCACCAAGATAACAGGACTGGACGAAGTGGAAAAAAATAAAGGGAAAGGGGAGCCTGGGCTAGCCAAGCACAAGGTTAGAGAGCTTCTGGGTGTGCTGTCTGCATGGAGAGGGCAGGGGTTGTCCATTACTATACATTACTATATAACATTAGGATTACTGATGGGTGCTTTCATCTTTTCTACCCCTTCAACATAGCAGATGTGCACAGCGGGCTCTGAACTGCGTTGCACTTATTGGAACAGGGCACCTTGCTGCCATTTCTCAAGAGAAGGGGTTAGGAGGGTCTTGGGCATTTGTAGCCTGTTGCTCTGCAACTGAGCCAGACCTGGAAGGTTGAGTTCTGATGAGATCCTAATCCTGAACAAGAGTCATGTTTTTGTTTCTGTTTTAAAGAAGAATCCCTAGAAATGCTGGTCTCTTTCAGTGATGCCTTAAAAGCGAAAAGATCTGTTTTTTTTTGCTTTCTTCTTTCTCTTAAAATGTTAAGCATTAGTTATGTACTTTTTTTTTTTTTAATTCTCTTTTAGGATGACTATGTACTTGAAGTGAGACATTTTCAGTGTCCAAAATGGCCCAATCCTGATAGCCCTATTAGCAAAACTTTTGAACTGATCAGCATCATCAAAGAGGAAACTTCCAACCGGGATGGACCCATGATTGTACATGATGAGTAAGAACTGTAGCTTTCAATTTGTCTTGATATTTTTTCTCTAGAGTCACATTTGCTGCTAATTTAGAATGAGGGTCACTGAAACAAGGCAGGAAGTCTGCTCCTAGCAGGAGCGCTGATGCTCTGTTTTGACTGCATCAAGAGAGACACATTTGGATTTAATCATGCACTGAATGTTCTTTTTTCAGTTTGATCATTTTTGATACTCTGTATCATTACTGAGTTGGGTGGTGGAAATGAAATCAATCAGGGCTTCATTCTTTATTATTGAGAGAAATTAGGTTATTTAGCTGAGGAGACTTACCCTGCCCCAGATGTTAAAACATGACTGAGAATAATGAATTATTGTAAATGGACCTTAAAGCCTTCCCGATTCTCTTAGTACATGATTGTGGGGAAACACTTCTAAGATGACTTTTAAAGTCTCCCCAAAAGTTGTAGTCAAGTACTGTGAAGATCGTGCTAAGGCACTGCTGTGCAGTTTCAAAAAGGTGTAAAGATCACATCATGGAAATTCATCTTATCTGTCTACCCTAGCCCTTGTATTTTGTCTAGCTGTGGGAATCTGACCCAGTTGATAGACTTTTATCTGTGTATGTGTTTTTGTTTTGTTTTGT